>JARHVA010000096.1:3982500-4412500 GCA_037957365.1 Torreya grandis
GATATTGTGTTATTCTTGGTACACAATAATGAACTAAAAATATTTCAATTTAAGATTTACATGAATAAATATAAGTATTTAGTTTATTAATATAGATTTTTATATTATTTATCAAATACAATATGTCTTTTCACCTATTATCAAAAGTCAAAATCTTAACAATTTAATATTTCAACATATACAAACTTCCAAAAAAAACTTATGGAAGTATACATCCACTTTATTTTCATTTAAATTATAAAAGTTCAAACTATTGATTCTAAACATATTACACTCGAAATCCTATCAACTGAATAAGTTAATATGTGCAAACTTTTGGAACAACTTGTGTAAGTATGCATCCACTCCTTGATCCAAAAGGCGTACACTAATAATTAAAAATAGACATAAGGCTAATCAATTCTTCAATGAAATATAAAAATATTTGAAACAAATAAAAAAATCTATCCAAACAAAATTAAATGAACCAATGAGTGAAAAAATAAAAAATCAATCCAAAAAGAATTAAAACAACCAATGGAATGCAAGTCCACAAATCATAATAATTTTAAAATTTTAAGTTCAAGTTGCCTATATAAGTAAATAATACTTATTATGTATTCATATTCCCATACCACTCTTTGTAGGGCAATTTTCTAGGCATTTCATTAGTTGTACCAACAACATGTAAGCAAATAATAGATATAGAATATTGAATACCACTCTTTCTAGATATTGTTTATAAGAATTTCATCAACTACACCAACAATAGCTAAGAAAACATCATACATAATTTAGTAATTTATAATCTTTTGATCAAATATTCTATAATTTAAGATTTCTACACATTGTTTCTCATTGGTCTTTAGTTTATAGGCTTTAATCCAATTTTTGTAGTAAACAACATTAATAAAAGCGACATCAGAAGGTTAGAGCACCTTTTTTGGTAGTATCAAGTGACATCAGAAGATTAGACCACCTATTTTTACACATAGTTCAATAATTTATAGTCTTTTGATCTAATTTTCTATAATTTATAATTTATACACATTGTTTCTCATTGCTCTTTAGCTTGGAGGCTTTAATCTAATTATTATAAAAAACAACATTGATACAAGTGATATTAGAAGATTAGATCACCATTTTTTGTAGCTTATTAGATGTGATTTCACTATGAGTGTTTTAGATCCCTAGACCTAATGAATTGATTAATTGATTATGTAGAGATAATATCAAAATAATAATTTAAATTTTGTAGAGACAATATCAAAACAACTAATAGGTGAAACACATCACTTGAATGATTATGACTATGTAACATTATATATATATATAAAACTCTTTGTGATACTTAAAATTTTAAAATAAAAACAAGTGGGCATCAAAAGTGAGACATTAAAACTTTAGTTAATAGCGTCTAGCCCATGATATGCATGCACCAAGTTTGAGGTGACCAAACATCAACATCTCACCATCCTACATTGAACATCCTATTCTTGGCATTGAACAAACAGATAACTAAGATAAATCACACATAACTAGTTTAAATTTATACAATTCCATACTTATATTATATCATGTCAGTTTGCATTTGTGTTGTTTTTGAAGGGGAAAAGAAGATGAAATGTTATTAACATCATATGTGTGTTATCATTTTATCATTTTATAATGTATGTTATTAACTTTTCCATATTTTATGATACAAATATAATGAAAAATTCAAAGATAAAGATAATAGTTTGTAAGATAAGGATAACTAAAAAAGAGAGGAAGAAGAGTGGATGTTACAAATTTAGAAGGTGAAAAATCTGTAAATTCACATAAACAACTTGAAACTACTACACACATGACAACAAGTCTTTCCCTTAATAAAAGGGTATCCATCCAAACTTAGTAGACTGGGACTAAAATGGATCATGCTATGAGGGATGTTGAAAATAATGGCTACTCCACTCAATATGCATCAAAAGAGTGAGGAATACCTAAATCCACACTCAGGTATTGGCTATTGGGTATTAAAACTACCAAAAAAGGGGCCCACCAACCATTTTGGTAGATGAAGAATAATATGAGGTGGTTTAATGGTGAAAAGATATGCTAGATCTTGGTCATGGACTTGAAATTATACAACTCAAGTCATATATAGACCACATATGTAAAAATAGGCCCAACCATTTCAAATATGGAAAACCCAACAAATCTTAGTGGGTTGGCTTTAAGAAGAGGAACCTATACTTGTCCATTAGATCAATAGAAGGCTTGTATAGAGATAGCAAATTCCATCTAAGGCATTCCATTTTAGATGAATTTTACAATAACTTGGATAAAGTTTATGAAGTTAACCACTATAGACCTTACAAATTTTGGAATTGTCAAAAAACTAGAGCACAAGCTGGCATGAACAATGGTATGTGGGTCATAGAAAAAAGAAGATTTCAAAGTGTTCATCTCATAATTCTAAAGAGTAGAGAATTGATCACCATTATTTATTGTGTTAATGAATCATGCCAAAACATTTTTAGATTCTATATTTTCAAGTAAAAAATGCATCTAAAAAACTACATTACATGCTGCAAACCATAAGCTTGTATGGCATCCCTACATCATTCTTGGATGACAAAATAACTATTTATCATTTAGATAATCCATGTCAAGAGATCAATACCAATTGGAGTTTCTCCTTCCAATATGCACTTGTTGATTTTGGATGGCCACAAGAGTCATGTAGTAATGGCAACTATTGAAGAGGTTACTCTAGTTTGATAATTTATCTTGTTACTTTACTAGTACACACTTCCCACAAGATACAACCATTGGATGCGAGTGTCTTTTTGCCATTCATTAATTGTTTTTAATCTAAAAGTTCAAATTGGATAGATCAAAATTAAAATCTTGAGACCAATAGGTCTGACTTAGTTGAGTTGGGTAGCATAACTTTCAAAAATGCTCTTTTTGTAGAAAATATAAAGTCAAGTTTTAAGAGGACATGTATATGTCCACTTAACAAATAGACACTTGTAAAAGACATGGCACCAAGTCAAGCATTTGAAATTGTAGATGAAGATGATGATAGTGATATTCAAAACATCGCGTGGTTGGATGAATATGGAGAGGATGAGATAGATGCCATTATTCAACTTCAAAAAGGAGATAGACTTGTTGAAAATGACAATATAAATGCAATTCCTCCTAGTGGCATCTAGGTTACACATGTAACCTAAAAATAAGAGTATACTGAAGAAGGTGAATAAATAGGTCAAGGCAAGCATGTGTCTAACATTAACAAACATGTTCTTGGAGATGGGTTGAGCCTTCCTTTATAAATAAGCTAACCAGACTAGATCAAGGAAGGGGCAATAGAACTAGCTTTAAACTTGGAATTTTGCAATGTAGATGTCGGCCTTTCAATGTCATCCCCTCATGCAATTGTACCCAATGAATATTTGTGCACTACTATGTTGTTAGATGGGATTCTAATGATTTTGATGATGCAATTATTCTTATAGAAACAAAATATATGGAAGTAAATAAAAATGAAGAATCTGAATGTAATCAAATTAAAGAAAATATAACAAACTCAAGTTTAGGTAGTTTCTTTAAACTACCAATAGAGAGAGTTGTGAAGAATTCCCCTTGATTATCAAATGGTGTAGTGAGATTGAGTAGATAGTCTCAAATTTTAATGGTAGATGAATTTTTAGAAATACTTTGTGACCAATAAATAAGAAAGATGTAAATAGACAAAATTAAGGCTAGGAGGAAACAAAAAATGGAAGATAATAAATAATTAAGATAAATTAATAGGGATTTGAAAGAGTGGAAAAATTTGAGAATGAGTTAAAAAGGAAATAAAAGAAGAACAAAGGAAGAGGGAAAAAACATGAGAATGAGTAGAGGAAGAATATTAGAGAGTATGAGAAAGTAGGGAAAGAGATGGAAAGATAGAGACAATTAAAAAATATAAAATGTTTTTTTTTAAAAATAAAAAATAATTATGATAAAAATGATGAATATTTATTATGAGCTAGGCAGTGCATTTATTTCAACTAATTAACTATTGATAAGAATTTTTTTTAAACAAAAATGAACATTAAATTTATAAATAATAAGAGGGAGTATGATAAACACTTTAACAACATCAATGATAGTGAAAAACATCTCAACAAAATTTTTTAAGGAGCAAGCTCTTGATAAACTATAAATATACAACTTCTTGTGTTGAAGAAACAAGCTCTTAATAAACAAGCTCTTAATAAACAATCAAATGAATAATATTAATATGTATCATAAAAATGATTTAATTTTCACATATAATTAAATTTTGATAAATTTATTTGAATATTAATTTATTTTTATTAATGAACATAAAAGAATAGATTAATAAAAACATCATTCGAAAAGATAACTTAAAATTATACAAAAATAAATAAATAATTCAATTCATTTTTTAACACATTTTTTCAATTGTAAGTGAAATATTCTCAAACAATATTTTAGAATAATTCAACACCTTTTTTGTAACCAATTCCTGACCGAAATATTTTTATACAATGTTTTACAATAATTTAACACTTTTTTTCTAACACATATTTTCAATTCCTAACCGGAATACTACTCCACACAATGTTTTAGAATACAATTAACAACCCTAACAACAATAAATAAGTCATCTAAGAAACTTGGAAATCAGTTTATTGGGAACATAAATTTTGATTATGTTGAAGAAAACATTTTCTTTAAGAGCATGAATCTTAATTCACAGCCAATTCTTATGACTACAATTTACCTTGCTTAAGATGCTTTTCTTGTTAGATGCGCTTATAATTGATGATTGCATGGTTGCATTTACGTTTTTAATTATAATTTTTTCGGGAGATAATATTAAATGTTATGAAAAATTATTATATATATATATTTCTATCATGAATTATATTAATATTTGATTGATTTTTTATTTTTTTTTGTTATGAGTGAATGCTTTTGGATTGGAATTATAAATTAATTTGGGATTTAAAGAAAAAGTTCAGATTTCTCTTATATATTTCTATCATGAATTATATTAATATTTGATTGATTTTTTATTTTTTTTGTTATGAATGAATGTTTTTGGATTGGAATTATAAATTAATTTGGGATTTAAAGAAAAAGTTCAGATTTCTCTTATAAATATTACTAATTGTCATAACTAATTTTATTAAGATTTCTTGACTATATATATATATATATATATATATATATATATATATATATATATATATATATATTTCTATCATGAATTATATTAATATTTGATTGATTTTTTATTTTTTTTGTTATGAGTGAATGTTTTTGGAGTGGAATTATAAATTAATTTGGGATTTAAAGAAAAAGTTCAGATTTCTATTATAAATATTATTGATTGTCATAACTAATTTTATTAAGATTTCTTGACAATTCCAACAACCACTTTCAATTTAACATGTCTTTTGAAAATTAAACTTAATTAAAACTGAATACAACCAAACTTCTTAACTAATCCACCCATATCTCATTGATCTAAATAACCATCTTAAAAAAATTCATAACAAATAAAATTAATCATCAAATTTAAACCTTAAAAACTCTTAACAATAAAAAAAAAATAGTTTAAATTCAATGTTAATAGATTGCTATATAAAAAAAATAAAAATAATAACAAACAAGAGTAACTGTCAAATTTAGGATACAATAACTCTTAAACAATAGAGAGGGCAATTTAAGTTGTGAATAAAGAGGTCCACTTATTTTATCACTTAAAATATTTTAGAAATAGTTTTTAAAATATTTATTAATATGGTACTAAATTGTTTTGGGTTAATTTTTTTTATTATTTTTATAATATTATTTTAATATAGACAATATTTTATTATATATATATTTTTGAAAATTTAATAAAAAAAATATTTTTAATATATTTAATTAAAAATTAAAAACTATTTTTAATATAATATTAACTATTTTTTATATTGATAATAATTAGATTATTTTTTTGTTAATTATTTTTATAATATTATTTTCATGTAAATAATTAACATACATATAAATACACATCATTATTGAATCAACCATATTCATAAAGTTTTAGTGCAATACATTTTATGGATAATTAATCATTAATTTATTTGGTAGAAGTTTAAACTTCATCCATTAATAAAATAATATTATTATTATGAAAATAAATTTATGTTGTAAAACAAATTAAAAGTAAGTATATATTTTTTATTTTGTTGAAATTAAAACATTAATTCTAATTACACTTCCCAACCCCCTGATGCCATACCTATCAATGTAATGAAGGAACATCTATTGGTGTAATAAATATTTTAATTTTAATTATATACATAAATAAATTATATATTATATTAAATTTTTAGTAATTAAATCTTAAATATCATGCAAACTGATTTTATTTTGTGAAATTTTAATATTTCTTTATTTCATCAAATTTTAATATTTTTTTATTTCTATATTTTTTTATCAACAAATATTATGATATGTTTGAAAAAATTACTTTTAATATATCTGGCTAAAAATTAAAAAATATTTATAATATGGCACTAACTTGTTATATATATATATATATATATATATATATATATATATATATATATATATATATATATAATTTTTATTAATCCTCTTTACGATATTATTTTGATGTATATAATAAATATTATAATAAAATTATTTTTTGAGCTCTAAATATATTAAAAGTCTAATTATAACAAAGCAAGATATATCACTTGATTTTTAAAGGATATAAGTCATTAACATAGATAGATATAGTAATTAAGATCATGAGCAAGGAAAACTAGAGATGCTACCTTAAATAAATATGCACGATAAAGGGCTTGAAATGGTAGACTCGCATGATAAGTAGAAAAATCATACAAGGTGTGTCATAGCTAAATCTATCTAATTCAATAGAAGTTCTAAGTGTGAGCTTAGGGAGATGATCTAGGAAGAGTAGTAGTGGGTTGTAGAAGGTGAGTGGATGGAGAGTGAGCATGAATATCTGGAAGAAGTTCGGACCTTAATGAAGAACCCATCTAGAGTTGCATCTAGAGCTACCTGCATCTTACTAGAAAATAACAAGCTTATTATCCCCTACTCAAGGCACTATGGGCACACATCTGAATCTTCCTTCAAACCAAACCATGGAATAGGTCTTTGAAGGGATCCCCCCCTTCTCTGAGGATGGATCTCTTTGACAGTGCAAGTTATAAAAAAACCCTAAATTCTTTGAAGGCCAAGTGTTTAATTAGGAAGTTCACTAGGAAGTGGCCCATTGTTGGCACCTAGAATAATGGGTGGCTTCTTCGTGGGGTCCATACTCTCCCTCAGTTTTATCTCTAAAGGCTTCTTCATGATTATCTGCTTGTCTATAGAAAATAAACTATAAATTTTGGATGTAAGGCCCTAGATAATGGAGGATGCTAGCCTTTGGCTTCAAGAGTGGTGTCCCAATTTTGACCCACTTGTGATAAAACAAGGCCATTTCCATATTTGAATATGATTGTATGCCCTCCCAAAATAAGATTAGAATGAAGATTGTTTGAAGAAGATTGGATTAATGATTGGTGACTTTATTTGTATTGATCAAATCATAAGGGAAGGTGTTCTTGCTTCATATATTTGAATTTTCATTATTTTGGACATAAAAGAAAAGATCCCAAAATGTATTCTTCTTCAATATTTAGGAGGGGCATGTGAACAAAGAATTGATGTTGAAAAAATTAAATTCAGATACTTCAAATGCAGAAAGGTTGAGCATACATGCAACCAATGTCCTCTAAAATAGGGTCCTCAAAAGTTTGTCTAGACTTGGAAACCTAAATCAGGCCCCCAATCTGAGTCTTTTTTGGGCCACAACAATAAAAAGTGTCCCCATTTAGTGGGTCTTGCACCACTCTCATCCTCCCAAGAACCTAACTTTGAAGCCACTTTGGCTTTAAGTTCTAAATTAAAAAGTGGCCAGGCCTTGTCTCAATCAAACATGTTGGAATAAATCCATTTTATCTCAAATAAGGCTCAGAAACTTAAAGCCTACATTGAATTGAGCCCTAGGGCAGCCATGGAGGATGATATTAGATTAAACAAAACACACAGAGAAAATGAGATTGAGAATAGCAAAGCATTTGTTCAACATATTCAACCAAGCATGAAGGCCTATTAAATAGGCAAACAAATGAAATACCCATGAAGCATGAGACGGGTATAAGAAAACTAACCTACATTAGCTTGCATGAAATAGCAAAGACCGAACAAACAACTAACCTCTTAACCAAAGTGGTTAAGGCAACTAACCAACATAAATTACCTTAGTAAATAACCTAAGATAAATACAATAATATGCTAACACCCTCCCTTAATGACTAAACCAGAAACAAGACCAAGTTTATCTCTGAATTTTATGAACTTGTCTGTACCAAGTGGTTTGGTCATTATATCAGCTAGCTGCTCTGCAGTGGGGCAGTAGAAGAGACTGATGTCTTCATTTGTAACCAACTGTCGGATGTAATGATGGTGAACCTCAATGTGTTTGGTCCTGGCATGAAATACTGGATTCTTCACCATCTTCAAAACACTTTGGTTGTCACAAAAAATTGGAGTAGGCTTTGATGACTCAAACTGAAGATCCTCCAAAATTTTATTTATCCACATGGTTTCACAACCTGTACTGACCACAACTTTATACTCTAATTCTGTTGAAGATAATGCTACTGTAGTTTGTAGTTTGCTCTGCCATGAGAAAACTCCTGAACCAAAAGTGAAAACATACCCTGTTGTAGATTTTCTTGAATCAACTGAACCTGCCCAATCAGAATCATAATATCTTGAAAGTTCAAAATCTACAGACTTCTTATACAGTATGCCAAAGTCAAGAGTACCTTTGACATATCTTAATACTCGTTTTGTAGCTAACCAATGGAATTCTTGTGGTTTAGACATGAAGCGAGATAGAAAACTCACTGTAAAATAAATATCCGGTCTGGTGGTAGTGAGGTAAATAAGACTACCCACTAGCAACTGATACACTGTTTCATTGACTGGAGGTGAATCAGTGTCTGTTGAAATTTTAGCTCCTGCTTCCATAGGTGTGTGAGTTGGATTACAATCCATCATTCTAAACCTTTCTAGCAATGAATTGGCATACTTATTCTGTGACATGAATACAATATTACCACTTTGCCAAAGCTCAACACCTAAACAGTATTTCAGTAGTCCTAAGTCTGTCATGTCAAAAGTACAACAAACATCAGCTTTCATTTGTTGAATGAGACTAGTACTACTCCCAGTGATGGCTATATTATCAACATATATAATGAGAATCAAGATATCATCACCAAACACCTTTACATGGAGAGTTGGTTCCGAGTTGCACCTTTTGAAACCTGACTCCCTAAGATATGAGTCTATTTTTGTATACCAGGCTCGAGGAGCCTGCTTAAGTCCATAAAAGGACTTGATCAACCTGCAAACAAAATGTTCCTTACCAGGAACCTGAAAACCCTGTGGCTGAACCATGTAGACTTTCTCCTCTAGATCTCCATTCAAGAAAGCACTCTTTACATCCATTTGATGCACCTGCCATCCAAACTGAGTAGCAATAGCAATAATCAAACAAAAAGTTACCATCTTCGTGGTTAGAGCAAAAGTCTCCTCATAATCAACCCCTTCCTCTTGTGCATAACCTTTTGTAACAAGTCTGGCTTTGTGTTTGTCCAAGGAACCATCTGCTTTGTATTTTACCTTATAAATCCACTTACAACCAATGCATTTCTCTCCTGGTAGTAGTTCCATCAACATCCAAGTCTTATTTTTCATCAAGGAATCATATTCCAATTGCATAGCTGATTCCCACTCAGACTTCCCTTTGGCCTCTGAAAAAGAATTAGGCTCAAATACTTGTGAAACATCAGTTGTTAGAGCAAGATTGACATGCTCACCTCTATTACCAAACTACTTTCCTGATCTCAGTCTTCTACCTTCCACACCTTGTGGCAAGTCTCCTTCTTTTAGTGCTTCAATTTTGGTAGTATACCACTTTGGCTTCTTTGGTTGTGCTACTGGAACCTCAGAATGACCTATATCAATTCCCTCCTTGGAATGTGATTCCACTGATAAACAAGAATCCTGCTCATTTTTCACATTATAACCAATAATGGAATCATTAGATAACAATGACTCAATATCTAAAACTTGACCAGTTGCTATGAAGTATGGCATTTGTTCATTTACTATGACATCTCTATTTACCACGACTTTGTTAGTAGAAACATCAAGTAATCTTTAGGCCTTTGACTGATCACTGTATCCAACAAACATGTATGTTTTTCTTTTTGCATCCAAATTTTTTCTCTTTTGACTAGGAATAATTGCAAAAGCTACACAACCAAAAATTCTGAAATCACTTACATCTGGAGTTTGACCTGACCAAGCCTCCTCTGGAGTCAAATTCTCCAAAGCTTTTGTAGGACTTCTATTGAGGATGTATCCTACTGTATTCACTGCTTCTGCCCAATACCTGTATGGGACATTTTTTCTTTGGACCATACATCGAGCCATGTCCATCACCATCCTATTACGCCTTTCCACAACTCCATTTTGCTATGGAGTGTAAGGTGTAGTGTATTGTCTGTGTATGCCTTCAGTGGCACAAAACTCCTTGAATTGTTTTGAGATGAACTCACCCCCATAATCCGTTCTAAGAGATTTCACTGGCCGTCCTGCCTGTTTTGCAACCATAGCTTTCCAAGTAAGAAAGTTAGAAAAACAATCAGATTTCTTTACTATAAAGTATACCCACTTTTTCCTAGAGAAATCATCAACTAGTAACAGGAAATAATAGGTACCAGAAGGGGTAGGTGTCTGCATTGGACCATGCAAATCCGCATGTACCAAATCCAATACTCCCTTTGCTCTCGAAGCTTTACCAACATCAAATGAATGTCTAACTTGCTTCCCCAACTGACATCTAGTACATACATGATGACTATGCTGAATAGAAGAAATCCCCTTAACCATCTTAGTCAGTGGAATCACATTCCAGGGAGGGAATTGATACAGGTCATTGTGAGGTTCCAGTAGCACAACCAAAGAAGCCAAAGTGGTATACTACCACAATTGAAGCACTAAAAGAAGGAGACTTGCCACAAGGTGTGGAAGGTAGAAGACTGAGATCGGGAAAGCATTTTGGTAATAGAGGTGAGCATGTCAATCTTGCTCATCAACAGGTTTTTGCACTGCTTTCAACTGGTCACTGATGTCCTTGATCTGCAATAGAAACTCAAAAATGGAGCCACCTTCCTGCATCTTAGTGGAAAACAACAAATTCTTCAAATACAACACTCTACCAGCTTCAGAAGCCTGATATTTTGAAGATAAAGTTTTCCATAAATCTAATGCTATAGTCGCATTTCTAACCTCTGAGATTAGATTATCTGCTACTGACAATTTTAACAACATGAGAGCCTCACGATGACGTTTATCACAGTCATTATTAGCAGTGGTAGGCCTTTGCTCTTTATCGAACACTATTTGATCAATAATCAGATATTCACATATTATCAAAACCTTGTGACTCAATAAACTAAAGTTCTTGCCAGTCAATTTTTGAGAATCTGGTAGTAACAAGTGTTGAATACTAGCCATTTTACCTAGTTTTTCACGAAAATGATAAAATCAAAAAAACTATAATGACTTTTTTTTAAAATTTCTTCTACACACTGATTCTATATTGACACTGAACAACCTTATCCATTTTCAGCAACAAACTCAATACCATTTGCAAGATCACAAAAATTCTACCACTAAAACAATTAAATTGGGAAAACTACAATTCCGATTTAAAAAATTCTTAGTCTGTTGACATCTAGATAAAAAACCCAGAAAATGGTAAATTTTTTAGCTTTCTAGATGCTTCTATGATTA
This sequence comes from Torreya grandis, assembly GCA_037957365.1. Classification (NCBI taxonomy): domain Eukaryota; kingdom Viridiplantae; phylum Streptophyta; class Pinopsida; order Cupressales; family Taxaceae; genus Torreya; species Torreya grandis. The sequence continues at coordinate 3,994,432 of JARHVA010000096.1, forward strand.
TTAGTCAGTGGTAGGTCCCCAATAACCCTTATTGGCTAAAGTTTTGATTTATTTCAATTAAAAAAAATAAAAATAATTGAAATATTAAAATTTTAGGCTAAAAATTTTATAAAAAAATTCAGCCAATCAAAAAATTGGCCTACCTCTGAAACTTTAGGCGAAGATTCTGAGCCCGTTTCTCAACCAAATTGCAAACCGTTTTCACCAGTGTCTTAGTTTTGATTTAACTTGCGATTTAGACTTTTGTTTCACTGAAAAAGATGAAGAAATGAATTTTTCTAATTTTGCCAAATCCGTACGGCACCCATGTACACAGATAAATTCAACAGAGGCTTTTGAGCCTCTAAAACAGTCTGTTTCCACTTCCTTTTGGTCTTATTTAGCCTTTTGATGCTTCCTGGCAATTTTCAGACCCTCTGGTTGAGTTTTCCAAATTCCGTGATGCTTTCTCTCTCCTTAGCTCTCCACTGGGTGCCTGAAGCTCCTCCCTGGCAAGACACTGACCTCTCTCTGGCTTCCACAAACCTCTACTTAGGTTCTACAAACCATAGGCTCTGATACCATATTAGATTAAACAAAACACATAGAGAAAATGAGATTGAGAATAGCAGAGCACTTGTTCAACATATTCAACCAAGCATGAAGGCCTATTAAATAGGCAAACAAATGAAATACCCATGAAGCATGAGACGGGTATAAGAAAACTAACCTATGTCAGCTTGCATGAAATAGCAAAGACAGAACAAACAACTAACCTCTTAACCAAAGTGGTTAAGGCAACTAACCAACATAAATTACCTTAGTAAATAACCTAAGGTAAATACAATAATATGCTAACGGATGATTCATTGGAGGAATGCTCCAAACCTAAGCATAGTATTTTGGTTGGGTGGGGTATTTATAGCTATCCGATACCAAGATGTTCTAGATGAGTAATAAGATGAATTTCATTAAATATTGTCTTCAAACTTGGAATCAATCCTGCTTCAAAAACATTTTCTAGGAAATGTCTAGAGTTGAAGTTGAGTTAGGTGATGTAAATCAGATTATACTTGCCTTGGGCATGGATGCACATCTTCACCACAAATGTAAATCCATTTTTATTGAGTTATATGAACTTCATATCAAGGAAGAGGTCTTCTGGAAATAAAATTCTAGACAACAATGGCTCAAGGAGGGAGATAAAAACACAAAAAAAATTCACAACTATGTACTCAAGAAAGGAAATTGACTAATCAAATTTATAGCATTAAGAGTAGATAGTGGTGTGTAATTTAGACTAGTTTTATTATCAAAAAAGAGGGATTTGATTTTTCCAAGCATTGTTATGTCATACATATGGTTAAAACCTTGTGTCTCAATCAAATAGTTTCAACTACATCCCTAAGCTTGTGATTTCCCAGTAGAATAAAAAACTAGTGGCTCCTTTCTCACTAGAAGAAATAAAGACTTTGGTTTTCTCCATGGCCAAAGAGAAGGATCCTAGACTGGATTTTTTTCCGACAATATTTTTCTAGAGCTTCTAGGACATTTTCAAGGATGAAGTGGTTAGCATGGTGAAGAATCCCGACTTAAGAAAAAAGTTTCCCTAGACATCAATTATACCAAGTTATCACCTTAGTTCCTAAAGGTGAGTCCCAGTCCTCTTTCAGTGATTTTAGGCTTGCTACACTCTATAATATGGTGTATAAGATCATTTCCATACTCATTTCATTCCACCTTAAACTAGTTTGGGATAACATCATTTCTAGAGAATAAGGGGGGTTTCTCCCGATAAGACAAATTTAAGATGGGATTATTATCACCCATGAAATTATGCACTTTATTTTAAATAACCAAAATAAAGGGATTAAAGTAAAAATAGATATTATTAAAGCTTATAATAGGGTGAAATTGTGTTTCCTGATCAAAATGCTAGAAAAAATTGGTTTTGACAAAAGATGGTGTAACTGGATCATCAACTATATTTCTAGACCACAGTTCTTTATTTTGGTTAATGCTAAATGACTAGTGTCGAGTATGGATCGAGGTCACTAAAACTATGAAGTATAATTGGTTGGACATATGTACAAATTATATGAGTTTATATTTTATATATTCTTTTGGATGTATTTGACCTTGTAATCTTCAGCAATGGTAGAAGAATGTGAAGAGTCTTTCCTTTTGAGTATATCAAAATATTGGAATGCAAAGAGACAACACTCTGGAATGCTCTAAATATAGCACTCAGATATAATTAGAAATGGTTTTGATGTGTGATAGAAATCAATAGAATAGTCTTGATATGGTTATTCAAATTATCTTTTATCATTTTTTTGCACAATGATTACTCTATTTTACTTTAACATATGTTATTTATTTAGCATATGTCATCTAGTTATGTATTTTTTATTTCTATGATTATTCCTTTCATAAGTACTATTATCATTTGAAACGTGCACCCATGAATGCTCAGTGGTGCAGGGTATTCTATGGTGGGGCACTTAGCATGGAGGTCTTGTGCAGGGAGCAAGAGTCTATGGCACTAGGTGCGGAATTTTTATCACCTAGTTACATGCACAAGCATCGGTTATCTCGTTGCAATGATGGGAACATATCTAAGGTGTAAGACCCTTGTGTTCCTTGGGATGATCCTCTAGAGTAGGAAATATTCCTTATATTCTAAGTGCACCTAGTTTAAGACTAATGTGCATAACTAAAAAACAAAAAGGTAAATCTATCACTAGTCTAAACCTAAGATTTTTTATGGAAAAGGTAAGAGATGTTAAAATATAAAAAAGGTGATGAACCCAAAATAGAGTGAGCACTCCTAATTCTAGAAACACAATACAAACCTTAAAGAACAAGATGATATCAGATAGATTCTATGAAGGATACTCTGAATGCATAAGTGCTTCGCATGGAGGCACAAAAATGTAGTGCAACACTAAAAGGGATGATAAATGGTCTACAGATAATATCAATACAGACCCTGATATGCATATAATATGACCTACAAATGAGTTCTAGGTTCAATGAGGAGGTGTTGGGAATGGACAACATTGAGAGTGGTGAACATTACCCATAGTCAAGGATCAAAAAACATAAATAGCACACAAATCATCAGAAGATTAGAAAGAGGTGAATTTGATTCTCATTAGTTTGTAAGATTTAGCCAGTACAAGTGCTCTTGGAGGGCATATTTTGGTAGTTTGAGGTTGCTAAAAAATGTCAACCCTTTTACAAGTGAATAACTAGGCTTTTATAGTGAACAAGTCTACTTTACAATAAATGTTCCACTTGGGGTGGTGGGTGTAGCTTTAAATTCCTTTACATCACCACGACCATGCTTCTTGAAGTTTGTTTGATGATTAGATCTGGAGTTGGTGGCATGATCATTTTTAGATACACATGTGCATAGGGGAATGGAAGATTTCCTTGAAAGGTTAGAGGGTGGCGTGAACTCGCATCCCAATGTTTGGTATCCACTTAAACATTTAATATCTCTAACATGTCTTAGGCCTCATTCAACTATCTCTAACTACCTTTTTGCTTTTTATTGCCACTTGTCAATTATTTTGCTATCCTCCCTTTTGGTTTGCCACATCATCACTATGCACAGTGTAAAACTTGGTGCATGCTCCTTTCTTTGTATACTACATGCACGTAGAGTTTATGGTTGTACCCCTGGTTTGGAAGTATTTTTGTGCCAATAGTGCATGCGAGAGTTCCTTGAAACTATGATTTTTTGGAAGAGGTGATGTGAAACTTTAAGTTTGTGCCCTATGATATTCAAAGGTGTGAGGGTAAAATCCTACACTTTGGTGTGGACTATGTTAGATAGGTGTAGGGAGATCTTTAAATAAGAGTGTACATGGAGGATAAATATCTTCAACATGTTCTTCATGACTTTTGATTGCTCCTTGTGCTTTTCCTTTAATTAGCCTTCTAAAATTAGGGAGCCTTGGATAGGAGTGCACACAAAGACAAAATATCTTAGGCACACCCTTTATGATTTGTAACTACTCCTTACACACCCTCTTAACTTGGTCATCCAGAAATTGAGAGAACCATCTCTTTGTTGTTGCATAGACTTGCACTTAACTATCTTGGGCACAGGTATAGACAAAAAATGCCTACACGTATTTAGCTTGACTGCCTAAGATCCCACAAGCGCACAACCCTATGATCTCAACAAGTCTTGCATAGATCGGGGTGACTTAGAAAGTCAACAAGTACATCTATGTTTTTAAGTAACAATCTATAATTATGAAGTATATGCCTTATTTATCTCTATTCTAGTACTACACAAGCTATCCCTGTAATTAACATGTTTAGGAGTCTTCTAGAAACCTCTACTAATAATGGTACATTTAGCGTGGAACCTTTTGGATGAAATATGATGAGATGGATTCTAGGATAAAGGGATATATATAATTGGATAAGATAATCTAGAATTTTTTAGAAGAAGAAGCAAGGAGAGTTTGAACATCTAAAAAGGATATTATCCAGGAGCATATTTATGGTGAAATTTAAGAAATATTTTAGTGTGGATTGCCTAGATCATCAATCACATGGTAATCTAGGGTGGAATATTATTGCTTCAACCCAAGGAGGATAAAAATTTCAGTTTGGATATAAGAGAAGTTAACTAGATTATGTCACTTGGACACAGATTGGAGTAGAGCAATAAACTATTGGACAAGGACTATGATTTATGGTTACATTACTGAATTCAAAATACAAGGATACATAGATTTTAAAGCTGTACAAGACTGATTTATCCAAGGAATAAGGGGGATTTTTTTTTAGTGACTACCTACTTTAATAAAATGTTAATTGTGTAAAAGGTCATGGTGCCTACTCCAACCAACATGGAGTAGTCATTTTGGGAACCATGGTGGTGCATGCAAGATGAAGTGAATGATGTGAAGCTAAGTAAAATAAACTTGAACCTAATCCCATAAAATGGAAGATGATAAGACTCAGAGTGAGAATAAAATTTTGGGAATCTAAAAAGAACTGCGATAATAGAGATGGTGGAATAAATCAAGAGATCTAAAATTAACTATGAATAGGAGTAGAGATAGGGTAGATGATGTTAGAGATGGAAAGGTGAAGAGAGATGTTATGAAAGATGTTGGAATAAAAAGATGTGTAGACTATGCAAAAGGTCCTAATGAAGAGCAGGAATAAAATATAATTGATGCAGATATGGACATAGTGCAATAGGAAGAAGAAAGTAAGATAATAGCAAAACAACTAGATGGTAGAGGTAGATTCTAATTAATGAAAGGGTTTTTATTTGGACTTGGGAAAGAAATTTCATGGGAAGAAGTTATATTTGAATGCATAAATACTACAGGTTCAATTTCAAATTTAGAAGAAATTCTAACTAGAAGTAATTAATTTTAAGAGTATGCATGCCCCAGCTAAATTTATTATTAGAAATAAGAATAAGTACAAGAGAAGAAGTGAATACATATATGTTTAATTCCTTTACAGGGAAGTTTATAAATTTAAGTGAAAATACAAAGTAGGCATTAAATAGGAAGAAAAATGAAGAAGTAGAATTATTTTTTAAGATACCTAAAAAGACTAGTACACAGAAGGCCATAGTTGTAGTCAACAGTGCATAGTCACATAAAGTCACAATCATCAGTGCGCAGTTACCTTGAGTCACAATTATTAGTGTTCATCAACCCATGGTAACAATTACAAGTGTACCAACTATGGCACTAAATGCAAGTATGTTTTTTAACTTAATGCAATATGATGGGTCTACGGATCCTGAGCAATATTTAGTAACTTATGACATAAAATTGAATGTAAAAGGCATAACCTCTAATTATATTAAGAGTTATGAATTCATAAGGGATTTATTAGGACAACCCTTAGAGTTAATATGTAAAATTAATGTAAGTACCCTTGAATTTACACAAGTCATATATATTTTAGTAATAGAATTTAGGGTAAATAAATGTCTAAGTCATACTATTCAACACCTAAAGGAGATTCGGTAAAAGTTTAGTGATTCATTTAAAAAGTATGATCAAAGATTTTATGTCATAAACAAAATTTAATTCATTCTAGAATACAAAGATAAGGTTGTTTGGTTCATAGAAGGGATGTGACCAAGAATTATGTTAGCCATTATGCACACCTAGTACTTGAGCAAATTTGATGTTTGATTTGTTTCTTTGTGAGTGGAACAATTAGAGGATTATGTAGATGTTCCCTTAGCTGGTTCCAAAGTTGAGTCTGAGATAGATGCATTCATGAGAATACTGGATGAGATTAACAAAAAAGATAAGCCTAAACTAATCTTATGGTGCACATAGTGCATATGGGAAGGACATCATAGAAATGATTGTCCTAAGCTTAATAATGTGTTTTTCAAGATATGCAGGTCAGTAGGGCATGCGAATTCCAAGTGCCATCTTTTACAACACTACATATAAAAATTATAGGGTTTGTTTTGTAATTTTGTAAGTCCAATAACCATGATGAAAATAATTAATGATCATTACAAGATTAAAGGAAGATATCACTAAGAATGTCTTTGTAGTGGTAGCATAATAGATACCTAATAAAAATCAGGCAATTCTAGGACCGTAAGTGGAGATGACAAGTGAAACTCAAGGTAGTCTCAAATAGATGCCTTTGTCACCTTAGTATCAATCATAGGCTCTAACAAGTTGGAATAATACATCATCTCTATGTTATCAATATTTTGTTCAGTATCAACATCTATGGACTAATACGAACTTCAACAACAACCATCTAATTGGACTTCAATTTCACTTTAGCACCAATATGGGAGGTATGATACACAACAAAGCCAAAAAGGAGGGTATGGTGGATAACAAACACAATACTAGGGATGCCAACAAAATAGAGGTGGATATAAGGGAGGTTGTTGGGGAGGATATCATGGGGGATATTAAGGAGGCTGTAATAATGAAAATCACCAAACTTGACCACCTATGTAACGTTATTTATGTGGATTGTACAATAAATATGTGAGAAATTACCCTATTAATTTGCAAAGACAAATCTACTGCATATACTATAGAGTTGAAGGTCAACACTAAATAAAATATTGTCTAATGCTTGAGTAACAAAGGAAGGATAATCTAGTGCTCAATGTAAACATGATTAATGCAAAACCCAAGGAGAATACCTTTGTACAATCAGTCACCATGCCATAAAGAGAAAAATAAGGGTTACCAACATTATAAATGCCACTATATCAAGGGATTAGAAAGGTACAATAGGATAAATATCCCAATCTTGCTACTAAAAAGAATTTGATGTACCAAGTTGCGTAGGTTCTCTAAGAAATCCAACATAAATAAGCTTTTGAAGGTGATAATTCAACCATTGATTCTCAAATGTACAAAAAAAAATTAAGAATCATGGGAAAGGAGGGTGTTGTGACTACCTTGACAGACTTAGTGAAGTTACTCATCACCCTATATAATGAAGATATTTTTTAGAACATAATTAATCTCTTTAATAATCTTATAGTGTGTGCACAACAAGGTCAACAACATATTGATAAAGTAGTATGGTATGTTAAGACTAAGAAACCTTAGGATGTTGATTCTCGTATAGACATTGAGCTGCTCAGATATGGGATTTTGAATGTGTTGTTTGACTTTAATAGCATGGGCAATATGATTCTATGATCAACTTGGGAAGGCATTATTTGACCAACCTTAAACTACAGTCTAGTTACTCTCAGTTTGGAAAATTATGGTAGGGTGGAACCCGTCAATAGGCTAGAGGATGTTGAGATTAAATTTTTTGAGCTCAATTTGTGAAAAGATTCTAAGGTCATTGATATGAAGATAAGAGAGACCCATTATCTTGCCTTAATCAATAATAAATGGGCCTATGATGTCCAAATGACCATTAACACTATGTGAAATCATCTAAAGTCACATCAAGGGGATAATATAGTAGTTATACCCCTTAATAAATATGAGGAAAGTTTTTATATCATCCCAAAAGAGCTAGAGTCTCCTTATGCCTATGATGATAATAGTTGTTTTAAGGTCAGTGTAGATGAAAGGCAAACTGCTATGTGACCTATAGAGTATCAAGTTGGATAACTGCACACTACACATCAGGAAGAGTGACTAGTGTAAAATCCTTTATAACAAAGTCTCCATCAAGGTAGGTTCATTTAGAAGAATATATTTTTCTATTAGTGTGTTCTCCCATGAAATCTAAATTAGAATTCTTGTATAATACAAGTAAAATAATGATGGATTACATAGAACCTACTTTAGAGGGTGCTCTACCTTGGTAACTGACATCATCCATAAGTGGTGACTTGGACATGAATATGTTGAACTAGGCCTGAAGAGATCATGAGACATGGAATTTACACATGGTGTTCACTATTGAACACTAAATACCTCAATACTTTATGATAGAGGATATTGATCATTTCATATTGAGGCTTGAACACCATGTGTTAGACGTGTATCAATGAGTCAATGCACTTAGCTATGCACTGAAAGGGATTGTTACAACTTGGTGGGTGGTACATAGAAATATGAAACTTTTTTGGGAGGAAGCATGCAAATTTTTGCATCCAAGACTTCAGTTACCAACTATTGTGAAGTCATAATAGCATTTCTTTCAACGTAATTTCTTTGAACTACACATTCATCAGTGTGTAGATATATGAACTATATAAAGAGTAGATCCAATATATTGGGTGCATATTTTTAATGATACATTAGCAACTCTACCAATGGCCTGGGATATCCACCAAGAACATAGGAGAGAGACCAAGCATTGGGCACAAGTACAACAATATGTCATTGAACCTTGTGTTTTCAAAGATAATAATCTAGTCGTGCATAATGCCTTATATAAGATCATAATATTTTTATGTCATGGACGAGTTGAAGACTTAGCCACTACAATTAAATCATTATCCCAGTAGGATGTTTCATAGGATTTGAATTTGGAACTTCACAATTATAAGGCTAGTCAATATGAAGAAGCTCTTGTTAAGCCATGCAATAGAATAATAGAGGGATTGATAGAGTCTAGTGTTAGTGATGTATATTTGGACCTAGAAGGGTTATTTTAACCAGAATGAGAAGTTTAACCAAAATTAGTTCAAAGCGTAGAGCAAGTTGAAGAAGAAATATTTTGTAATATAAACATCCCACAATGAGAATCAAAAACATTTTATAAGATCCTCTACCTAGTAGATCAAACAAAGTATTACAAGAACCCCTAAGAAAGATTGAAGAGAACATTGGAACAGATTTGGATGCTAAGCTTACTAATATGGGAGACTATTAGGGGTAATTATAAATTTTAGAGTCCTTGAATTTGCGAAGGGATTATCAAGATGTGTTCTCAACCAAATTATCATAGGTGAGAGTTGTAGATCCATCTTTGGGAGAGTTGTATATATAATTGAAAGAGTGCACACAACCTATTAAAAAGTATCCTTATATGCTCAAATCCAATATGAAAATCAAAGTAAAGGCTAAAATATATCGAATGCAAAAAGATGGAATCATTTATCCAATTTAAAACTAGAATGGGTCAGTCTTGTCATTATGCAACCAAAGAAAATAGGGGAGATTCAGTGTGTGGGAACTACCACGTACTCAATGATGCTTGTATTAATGACCCATTCCTAATAACATTAATAAATGAAGTCCTTGAGTATGTCATAGGGCATGAAGTGTATTCATTCACAAATTACTTCAATGGATACCATCATATTCCCATCACAAAAGATGACCAAGCTAAGACTACCTTAACAACTGAATGGGGATCATTAACATACAAGGTAATGTCTTTTAGTTTAAATAATGCACTCATCATATTATCTAGGGATGTAGTAAATGCATTCAAAGACTTCATTCATGACTTTCTAGAAATCTATTTGGATGACTAGGCTATTTTCTCTTTGTTTAAAGAATATTTGTCAAAATTGTGATTAATTTTAAGCTAACAAGGAGGAGGAGAAGTAATTTTTTCTTTTGGAAAGTAGTGTACACTTGTCAAGTCTGAAATCGGGAAAGGCAGGATCTCTAGGTTGACATCACACAACCTCCCCTTCCATCATTGTTGAAATTTTAGGATAGGAAGTAACATGATAAAAATTGGCAGTCAAGATATTTCACATAGATTGTAGCTAAAGGATATTCAACTGCATAACAACAATAGTATCTAGCACAAAAAAGTCCACTGCAGCTCTGAAGTGCAAGTCAAAGATGTATTTTTTGAAAAAGTCAACACAACATGTCGTATAAAAGATGTTGTTTTTTGATGAAGTAGCAAAAGGGACTAGTGCACAAGAAACAAAGATTTATAATAACAATTGTAGACCAAATCTATAAGGAGAGTCAAAGAGACCCTAACTCCCCCACCATTATCAAGACAAAATAATTTTGTGTGAAAAGGTATTTTGGTATAATCAGCCTCCTTGGAGGAAAATCAAATAGTCTCCAAGCTCGACGTACCATAGGAAATGGAAGAGGCTAGAGAAACAAGTCTATCTTAGGCTAAGCCACAAAAAGAAGATGCAAAACAATAAGAAGACCTAAAAGAGTTGTAGAAGAGGGATTAAAATAAAACAAGAAATGAGGAGAAAAAGAAAAAGAAATAAGAAGCTCAACAATAGGCACCTATGCAGAAGATGCAAAGCTAGTAATGCAAAGTTGTGCAAGAGAAATAATGAAAATAATAGGTTGAAGAATCAGAGGCTACACAGAAGTAGGTCAAAAAATTAGAGACTATGTAGAAGTAGGATGAACAAATAGAGGCCACCAATAAATAAGATGAGGAATCCAAGGATATGAAGAGGAAAGTTGAGTAAGAAGAGGCCCAAAATAAATAATTTGAGGAAGTAGAGGCTCGTAAAAATCAAGCTGAAGAAGTGAAGGCAAGGAGAAAATAACAAGAGTAAATAGACAAAAAACAACAAGAAGTATAAGATTCACAACTATAGAGAGAGGAGGTAGAGCAAAAAGCCAAAGAAAAACAAGCTAAGCAAGTAGCTCAAGAGAAAGCCAAGGTTGAGGCTAAGGCCAAAGTTAAGGCCGAGGTGAGTGCTAAAACCAAAGTAAAAGCTGAAGCTAAGGCTTAGGCTGAAGTGCAACCTAAATCTCAAGTCAAGTCAGATGCTAAAGCTAAGGTTGAAGTTGAATTCAAGATGAATGTAGAGTATGCAACACAACATAAGCTATAAATATAATTAAGGGCACAAGGGGAGCCCTCATAGATAAATCCTCATATTGCTAGCTAGTGGCTGTGAGATGTTCCCATAACATCCACCTGACGCACCAATTTTACTCTTCCTTTGATAAAATTCACACTAGCTCCATCTACAACTACTACCATGTCCATGGCACTTATCACTAATACTTTGGAAACAACTTTAGATGTGTCCCAACTGCCATCCCAAAAGTAAATTGAAGGTGTAACTATGTTCCAAGAGTCGATTACATAGAATGCATTATATTTGGAATAGGAAGTGTTAAGGCTATGATATGATAATGTAGACATTGGTAATTAAATATAAAATGCATATCAACTAATAGATTCTACTTTCCCTAATTTGATTATGCAAGTACTAAGTGATCAGGTAATTTTTGTAGAAAAATAACTCATAGCCTTGTTGACATAAATTACTAAGGATTGGTTGATTGTACAATGACTGTAAATATTACACGCACAGGGACAGACCCTAAGGGCAGAGACAAAGGGAATTTTCATGTTGTTGGAAGAATGTGAGTAGGTTGTGGAGATTGCTATGTAACATGCCAAATAGATAAGCCAAGGAATGATCAATTGGAGGTAACACCTAAATCAATCTTTGGCTATCATGAAATTTGAGTTCACATCAACTGATAAATCCAAAGTGGTGTTAGATGATCAAACAACTCCAGGTACAATAAGCACTACACTCAATTAAATGCTAGATGCAAGGGACACCACTATGTAAAATCTCTAAATATGGCATAATGAGACAATACACAACATGTTTACAGGCATTCAAAATCAAATCATTATAGATTGATTGGATGAGTTGGTGTTGGATATATAGCTCAAAATGTCAAACACAAAATCACTAATCTCCATTATGGAAGATAATGGTGTGAAAAACTTATTGTTGATCTAGACTCCACTGCGCATCTTCCTTTCCATGGTGCATGAGGCCATGATAGATTGGAAGATGATGAATCAAGATCTATCACATATCGATATTTTTATTGCTCAAGTGGAGGTACCTAAATTCATTCCACCACAACAACTCCATCAAATGTTATATTATAATAAGGTAGCTTCGTAGACTCAAGTAGACACCCAAAAACAAAAAGCTTCCCTAGCACACCTTGTGCACCAAACATATTCAACTGCATCCCAGGTAGAACCATTAATGCAATGACCTCCACCTCAGCTACTCTAAAACACACCACCACCTTCTCAATAGATATTAAGCACTTTAATTTTACATATTGCACAAGTTTTGTACAAAGAGTAAATGATAGTCTTAAACATTAGAAGCGGGGCTAGAATGGTTGAAACCCCATAAAGGGTAGCCACATGGTTATGTTAATCTATTGAAAACCTAAAAGGGTGGTAGGCTAATAGTATACTTAGTTTAAAACCCTAAAGGGAGGATGAGTAGTGTGCAATGGGTGAAAACTGGTAACCAACAACTAGAGAGATAACTACAACTAGTGTTTATGATTCATCATCTTAGCTTCATGATAGACTTCAAGGTACAACTTTGTCTCTGGATGAGACAACAAATTAAGTTCGATAAAATGTTGGGTATGGATCAAGGTTAGTAAAAATATGAAGTATAATTGGCTGGAGATGTGTATAAAGTATATGACTTTGTATTTTTTTATAGTATTTTGAATGTATTTGACCTTGTAATCTTAAGCAATGGTATAATGATCCATACATCCCTTCTCAAGGATAGCGATACACTGCTGCCATGTGTCTGACTAGGTTCCACCTCAGGTGCTTCAGTCCCTGGGCCGTATAGGGGTCTGGAAGAGGACCCAGATCACTCTGGAGCTTTTGGCGTGACGGCCAGTCCTTCTATTGGTATAAGAGCTAGGTCTCGGGGTCGAGACCCATGGAAGCTGGTGGGCATGATCCATACATCCCTTCTTAGGGATAGTGATACACTGCTGCCACATGTTCGACCAGGTTCCGCCTCAGGAGCTTCAGTCCTTGGGCCATATAGGGGTCTGAAAGAGGACCTAGATCACTCTAGAGCTTTTGGCGTGACAACCAATCCTTCTATATGGTCCATACACTATCACCAGAAAAGTTGCAAAAAATGCTTTTGAGTTGAACCTACCAGCCTACCTTGGTCTATATCCAATATTCAATGTGGAGCTCCTCAAACCATATCACCCACCTCTATTGGACACTTCAGTTGTGGCAGAACAACTAGACATTGATAAGCTTGATCCACAGAGTTTTGCTCTAGTATAAGAGGATCAGATTGTGGATACTTGGATGAAGACAATAAGAGGATGCTCTATTCCAATGTATCGAGTGGTCAGAAGAGGCCAGCTTAGCCACCAAGGTGAGTGGCTCACAGAGAATCAAATCAAGACACAGCTACCCCACCTGATGGGGAATATTGATGCAATGGGGACCATTGCTTTTCAAGGAGGGATGAATAATCTGGGCAATAATTTGGGTGACCATATGGGTGACAGTTAATTCCTCAAGGTGACCATTCGGTGACAGTTAATTCCTCAAATTTTGTATTGTTTTCATTTTGTATTATTGGTGACAGTTATTTCCTCAAGCTATTATGTCCTCAAGTATTCCCTCGAGCCATTATGTCCTTGAGTGTTGTATTGTTTTAATGCTGGGACGTATGTCCTCGAGTGTTGTATTGTTTTAATGCTGAGACGTTAAATCGTGACCCGTTAATTCCTCAAGCCACGCAATATCCCAATGTTGTTTTCAAAAATATGTATAAATGCATTGTAACCCGAAATGGGAAGGCAGACATCTCTTCCTAGAGATAAGCCTATATTTGTATTGTGATTGTTAAGTAATATGACATCTCTTCTCAGAGAATTCATTGTTATTTTTGTGTTATTGAAATATTCACCAACCAGAACTTCTGAGTTCTGGATCATATAAGAATACAAAGAGTCTTTCCTTTTGATTATATCGAAAGACTAGAATGTAAAGAGACAATGCTCTGGAATACTCTATATATAACACTCAGATGTAATGAAAGATGGTTCTATTATGTGATATAGATTAATAGAATAACCCTGCTATAGTTCTTCATATTGTATTTTATCATTTTACTATACATAGTGATTACTCTATTTTACTTTAACATATGTTATTCATTTAGCATATACCAGCTTGGTCTGTATTTTTTATTTCTATGATTATTCCATTCATAAGTACATCTATGTTTTCAAGTAACAATTTAGAATTATGAAGTATATGCCTTTTTTTATCTCTATTCTAGTATTGTGCAAGTTATACCTATAATTAGCATGTTCTAGAGTCTTCCAATAACCTTTTATAATAACTAGTTTCTTGGAAGCCTTTAGGGTCCTGAGGCAAGGGGATGCCATATACATTTTAAATTCATCCTCATGGTTGAAGCTTTGGGTAGATCAATCTCTGGGACTCTTTCCAAAGGTACGCTAAATGGGATCCAAGTGATAGTATGGATGGATAGGTTCATGTATCATTAGTTTGTCAATGATACCATCCATTTTGGTTTGGTTACTGCTCTCAAGGATCATAATTACAAATAAATCTTGATCAACTATGAGGTTTCCTTGGGATAACTAGTTAATGAAAACAAATCTAATATTTAATTCTTGAATGTGGAAAGAGATGCCCAACTTCACATCATTGGTATTTTAAATTTTAAGATCATGAATCTTTTGGAAAAGTACCTAGGGGTCCTCCTCTTTGGGGGAGTAGGAAACATTGGTCTATGGGACAATCTAATAAAGTCTTTTTGTGCCAGGTTGGAGGCTTGGAAGGGAAAATAGTTTTTCATTGCTGGTAGAATCACCCTCATAAAGTCGATTCTAAACACCTTCCCAATATATATCATGTCACTCCTATACCCTACAACAAAGGTTATCAAGGATCTCAATTGTGTAATGAAGGGTTTCATGTGGAAAGGAATGCCATAAAAAAAAGTTCCCATTGCTTAAATGGGATTAAATTTGCTTGCCTCAATCATAAGATGATTCTAAGATCAAAAGAATTGCAACACAAAATTTGGATCTTGGTGCAAAGCTGGTGTGGGGCATGATCTCCCACCCCTAGGCTATATGGGTGCTACATCATAACTATTTTGGAGATAATTATGCCACTAATATTATAATGATTAGAAAACCCCCAAGTGACCTCACCTTCAAAACTTATACTTAGAATGTCACTTCATAATAAAAGATAATGTCTCTTGGATTGTTAACAATAGAATAAAAGTGGATTTTTGTGGTGACTCTTAAAATGGTCACATGCTGATTTAGGAAATGTAGAGGATAAAGGAGGCTAAGGATTACTTGATCAATAATAGAGGCAAAATGTGTGTGATTACTTGGTTCCCAAGCCTTGGGCAAGTATGATCAAATGGAAATGGAAGGACTTGAGAGACTTGCCAATCCTAAAAAACCAAATGGAGATTCTAAATGGAGTTATTTCCAAAATAAAAATCTTCCTCAACTCCAAAGATGATTCAATTTAATGGGTTGGATATATGGCATATATTATGTCAACCTAGCTATAAAATATCAAATTGTGTGGACCTTTCCTTTGATTTTTAAAAAGTGATGTGCAAGAATATAAATGACATGCACAAGACTGAGTGTTTACTTGGTTGGCAACTCAGAACATGATACTAGATTTTGATATGTTGTACAAGATTAGAGTGGAAGGGCCCTCGTGTTGTTGTTGGTGCCTTATTAAGGCAGAAGATGAATATCACCTTTTGTTCAATTGCCCCTTTATAGGTTAATGCTAGAATTGGATGTGTGTCAAGCTTGGATTGAGATGGGCTCACCCTAGATCGCTCCTCTTGGCCTTTGCCACTTGGCTACCTGGGCCTACTAAGGCCACTTTTTATAATATTTGGATGGTTTTCTCAACCATTCTAATTTAGATGTTTTTGAAAGAACACAACTAGAGGATCTTTGAAAATAAAGTTAGACACTTGGAAGAGATGATCCACAGAGTTGAGGTGGCCATGTCTAAAATAGGATCTACCCATGATAAGAGAAGCAATGGGACTCTGACAAGATAGCATAAATAGTTCATTGTAATTTGGCAACTACTAAAGACACCCCCCATTAAGGGGCCAAGAGTACTCATGAAATCATCTTATAGGGAAAAAAATTGGTTTGGGCTCCCCCACCTCTAGGCCTCTCAAGATTAATTTTGATGGAGCCATTTGGGGTAACCCTAGTGCTTTAGGTCCTAGTTGCATCATTATAGACTGTGCAAGTTTTCTAATTAGGGTAGCCTTACTAAAGTTGAGTGATGGGACCAATAATGAAGCTGAGGCCCAAGTTTTGGCCTTGGTTTGGATCTGATAGTTTAATACAACATGGAGAAGTTAATATTAGAAGGAAACTAAATGGTTCTGATCCAAGCACTTCGTAATTGGGGGCTTGCACTTGGAACATCAAAAATATTTTGGGCTAGGTTTGGGATATTCTCAGCTCCCTCAATTCTTGAGAGGCATTTCACTACTATCGTGAGGTCAATATGGTAGTAGACTTATTGTCCAATCAAGGCATCTCCCAATCAACAAAGTTTATTATCGACAACACCTAGGACACTTGACTTAAGGCAAAATTGGCAATTTTTTATCCATTATGTTTCCCCTTCCCTCGGTTGATCCTTGGTCATCAATGTGCTTTTTAGAAGCAAGAGGGTCTTTTTCATTAATCATTTAGCATCTTCAATAGTTACATCTCACACACATTGGGGATTATTGTGAGGTGGTCAGCGATTTACGAGAAGTGTGTTTTCTTCAACTCGAAGTATTTAATTTTGGCAATCTTCTTGGGTTGGGGACTAGAGCATTTTGAACTGTCAATGATAGAGTGCATGGTTCAAATTGACATTAGTGAACCATTGTTATGTGTTTTCTCTGAGAAGTGGGAAATGTCTTTTAAGGGTAGTGTCAGTGAAGCTCAACTTAAGGTCTTTGTGATTTAATTTGAGCAAGTCATGGAGGTAATCAAAGAGATAGTGGGCCTTTTTTTTGGAGACCACTTACAACGTCAAGGTGAATGTTGACATTGCATCATTATTCATAAGCAATTTAATGCTTGTTGTGGAGGAAAAGGAACTGGTTAAGGTGATAGTGAAACATATGATAAAGCCTCATTACAACTTCTATTGACAAGATGTAATTGAGGGTTTTCTAACTAAAAGTCCATCAACATTGCCCCTCTTAGAAAAGGAGGTCTATGACATCATCCACCTGTCTATTTTATGATCTTGAAGAACATGTTAACACAGATGTGTCCTATGTCGATAAATTATGGAGTTACCTTCACTCACTGGATCTAGCTAGCATATTCATTACACCTCTAAATGTGAGCTCCTTACAAGGTCCTTTGCTTTCCTTGTCAACCATCTTGGGATTACATTAGTTTTCTTGTGTGCTTGTTGCTAATCGATTGCTAGAGTGTTTGTATCCTCTACCACCTCTAATAAGGATTTTGAAAGCAGGGCCTAGTGGGACGATGGTGGCTCGCACTCAACAGGGAACCTCCTCAGCCATGTGTGTGCGATTAGAGTCCAACCTTCAATCCCCTACTCTGGTCACTTGGTCCCCCTAGCTGAGAATGAAATGGGACACATGTCTACAAAGGCATCAGGGGATGGGCCATCTGGGGCAACCCAATGGGAAGATTAACTCCTTTGTCTTCTTTATAATTTGACTTAGTGCCTATGTTTTGGTGTTTGTCTGGGTTTCAGTCCTTGGTTGGTATCCCATCCCGAGATCATTTTCAGCTAGTTAGTTTTTTCGTATGTCTAACCCCTTTTGGTGGCGGTTCATCACATTTAATTTTTGTTGGTTCAATGTCAGTTTATCACTGTTTTTTCTTCTCCCGCCTTCTCATAGATATTATCCGAGATATGTAATTTTTGTAACTGATTCAATTATATATATATATATATATATATGTTCTTCTTAATAATTAGTAATTGATTCTCACTTGGGAAGAAACCCTAAAGTTTAGAAAAATATTAAACACAGAAGAAAATAGATGTGTTTTTTAAGATTTTGATCACTGAAAAAAGGCTATTGCCGGTCTACTGTAGGAATAATCGAAAATCTGATAAAATTAGGTTAAAATTTTTTATTAAATAAATATAAGATAATGATTACAAATCCTAGTCCGGAGACGAAAGTATAAAACTAAGAAAATAGTTATGTGGCATCATCTTCATCAACTATATTTTTTGTCTGCCCTGTGCTTAAATTTAACTGCGCTTCTGCAACCTCCTACCTGGCCTGTTGAGAGCATCAAACATGTGATAGAAGGTACCATGGTGTAAGGGATTTGATTTGTCCTTATCTTTATCCATGTCCACACTCTCAGCTCTAAGAATGGTATTTATCATGGTACGACTGGTAGGATTGACATTTGTATTGCGCCATGTCTATAGACTGCAGTACAATGAGGACACTAGAAGTATTAAAGTACTGCATTATGGTAGTGCCGACTGCAGTCTGCCCGTTAATTTAGCAGCAAGTTAAAAATCGCAGATTCACATGTATAACATTGCACTGCAGACTGCAGTATGGACGTGATTAAGATACTTTCTTTCTCTAATTGCACATTGTGTCATAAATTTTGTTGGATGACTGGATATGACCTCATTGTTACAACACGCCCTATGGAAGTAGTATTATTGTTATTACCTCGCCATATAAATTCTCTTGATATTTGTGGGGTTCAATAGTTGTGATCTTGTTGTGAAGCGTCCCAAATCTTATTAATTATATTTTAAATATTATATATTTATTAAAAATTAATAAATATTATATTTTTATAAAAAAAATATCATATTTAAATTTGAATATATTTTTTAAAACATCACATTCTTTTTTCATATTTTTATATATAATTAAGTTTAAAATTTAAAATAAATATATAAAATTATAAGTGTCTAAAAATCAATGTTTAAACAATCTTTGTACATCATTCATAAATATGATTGTAAGTCTTACAAAATATATATTTTCAAATATTATAAGGTTTATAATACTATAAGTAATGCATTTATATATAATTAGATACTTATTCAAAATTCAAGATTTGGTTCCAAATTTTAACTTTATAAAAAGGATATTAAAAGCCATCTTCTTCCATTAAAAGAAGTGTACTTATAATATAGAAGTTTTATAAAATTTGTAAGCCTCACCATACCCACAAAATTTAAAATTCTACAATAAAATGATTAAGTATACAATTCAATCTATATCAATATAAAATGACTAATAGGAAGAAAATAAATTTGGTAGATAAGATATCATTTGTTTACAAATAAAAAGTTTTAATCAAATCTGTGTTTGAATTTTAGAAAGTATGTCAATTGAGAATATATAACTTTTACAATTGTTGTAATTATTTTCACCCTTGCAATCTTTCAAGAATCAAGTTCCAAGAAAACCCATTTGTTTGAATATATTGTTGTTATCAGTTTCATATATTGTTATTAATCATCTTTCAAAAAATATGATATATTTATAAAAAAATATAATTAAAATATTTTCATTTCTTAATTTTATTTTCACATGTAATTTTATTTAATAATATTTTATATTAATTGTTACGTTAATATAAGAAGTTTTTACAAATTAAGAAAAACTTTAGGATAGCCTCTCATATTACATGTTCTTTTCCCCTTCCATCCTTTTTTTCATTTTAAACACTTCTCTCACTTCCTCTGGATTGTAATAACTATGATCATGATATGTTTGCTTCACTTCCTCAATATTTATGAAAAATTGACCACAATAGAGTAAAAACAAATATTTTATTTTTTATGTGATATAAAAATTTACATAGTGAGGAGTGTTGGTGCTTTATTAGATGAATTTAAAAAGTAATGTAGAGCCATGTTGGAAAACCCCTACCAGTCTTAAAATATATTAAACTAGCATGTTAATCTTGTTCAACGTGTCATGTTAAGATGTCATTCGTAATAAATGTGAGATGAATGGAGATGGAAACCACTCTCTCTTCTATAGAATGCATGTTTAAAAGAGATTGTCTATGAAATGTTATCTTCCTTAAACACACTCCAAACGTTATCTGGTCAAGTGCTTTCCAATTAGCTTTTCTCAAACCGGTTATATAACAAAATATCTCATAAAATAGATGACAATGTATTATATAAAATTATTTATACGATGGAATATATTGTACAATATTAACACTCTTTTTTTTTCATTCAAGTAGGAATTAACATAGTGGACTAAAAGTACCAAACATACTCATTGTATTCAAGTAACTATTCTCCATAATGCTACTCAGTGCTTTTTAATCTGACATTAACTATTGGCGACAGTAATAAGCATTAAGACCCATGACTTATTCTCCATGATGTTAATTCCATTCTTCTTTATTGAATAACATTGTTTTAATAACTTTGAAGGAAGCCATAGATTATGTAAATGTTTTGCATAAGTAAGGAATGTAGATTATGTAATGGCATAAATAAGGATATAATTAGTTTTTAATTTTAAATGTGTGTCAACTAAAATTGAACCCACGACTTTTTGAAACTAAAATTTATGGTTTTATTTCTTTTTTTTGTGTGTAGATGGAAAGGGATTAGAACTTGGGATGGAAATATTGTACAAGGTTAGAATAGGTTTGGACTGATAATGCTCCATGGCTTTTTTTAGGTAAGATAGAATATTTACTGGTATGTGGATGAAATACTTAAATATTTTCATTCACATGTCAGTAAATATTATTGTTTAACCAAATCATTTTGTGAATTCATTTTAATGTGGTATTTATATTTAAAACATATTTATATTTTCGTACCTCAAACGTTCCATGGATTATGAACGCCTCCAATAAATGTTTCCACACACATGCTTGTTTGAAATTAAAAGGTTGAGCATTTTTCAGTGAACAATGTTGTTAGTTGCTCTCTGTTTTAAGTATATAATACGTTGTTGTCTATTTATTATTTTTAATATCTCGTGGGTCAGTAAGAACACAAGTTAGACTTGAAGCATGTTATATATTGGCAAAGCACTGAGCCAAAGAAGAATACATCATTCATTCTATCACATCCCTATGGCTCATAATATAAATGACTTCAATTAGAATAACATTTTTATAGTTGATTCAGGGATTTATTTAGACTTGTATGATTTGTGTTGTAATAAACCCCCCCAAATAGGTCATTATGAATAAAATTAGACCATTAAGTTCCAAATCTGTATTTATTTTATTTTTCTGATATGTTCAACTGTGAATATAACATCTTTATAACAAGATTTGAATAATATTAGGCCAATAAGTTCCAAGTCTACATCCAAATAATATTAAGGCCATTATGTTCCAATTCTGTTGAGCATAATAATATTGACGGTTGATGATTGGTGTAAGAGAACAACCAGATCTAATATTAATTACATAGAGATAAAATTAAATGCGGCAAGTAAAATCAAACACATAATTTATTTAATAAAACCAGATTAAAATAAGTATGTTACATTAAAGCGAGTTTAAAAGTAGATTAAATCATACAACAATCATCGATTGCCACTATTATTGAAAAATGCATCCTATTTTTTAATGTGCTTAATAATTAAATCTTACTTTCCACTATTATACTATAGATTCTATAATCAAACCCTACACAACACGACATTATCAATACCTATTTTATAGGCATGATCAACTGCTGACATTCTAAATAGAGTTGGAAAAAATTATAAGTGATTGTAGATAGATTTTGAAATAATGAATTTTTAAAATACTCTTAACTACTACTATAATTTAGTGTAAATAGAATTTAAAATTCCACTTTGTTAAAATAATGAAGTTATTGAAATATAATCTTGAAAAATAATTTCAATACAATACATATACTCGATTAAAAATGCAAGAGTAAAGCATTGACACACATAATCACTATTGCAACAATGCAACATTTCAAAATATATTACCATACAACTAAATAAAATGTTTGAAAGATGCAGTATTTTAAAATCTATTGACAATTATTTTAAAATTGTGGACTACACAGTTTATAGAAGGATAAATTAATGTATGTATGTGTGTATTATGTATATCTTTTTATGATTTTCATTTGTTTATAGATTTTGTTGATTTTTGTAGTTTAGCATGAGGAATGGCAAGAAGAGGACATAGTTTGTTAGACAAAGGTCATGTGAAATAATGAACAATAGAGGGGTGAAATTTACTAATGCATTTGATGAATATGTTAATGAAGAGCAGCCCACTACCAACCAGAAAGAGAAGAAAGTTATTGAAGAGAAACCCATTACAAACCAGTTAGAGAAGGAAGTCAATGAACACCAACCCCATGTTAACTAGCAAGATAAGAAATTTAATGTGCAAGTGAGAGGAAATGTTACTTCCACTAAAATTGTTTCTTTTCATAAAGAGTGGACAATGAAAGATATGGAATGTGCAATGCGAGATGTAAATAATAATGGTTACTTGGCAAACACTATAGCATAAAAGTGGGGCATGAAACCAACCGCTTTATCCAATTAGCTTGAAGGAATTACAACAACTAACAAGAGGTGGCCACACATTAGTTTATCAGATGCAAAGGAATGTGAAGAAATTGAATGTGCAAGTGAGAGGAAATATTACTTCCACTAAAAAGGTTTCTTTTCATATAGAGTGGACAATGAATTATATGGAATGTGCAATGCAAGATGTAAATAATAATGGTTACTTGAAAAACATTATAGCATAAAAGTGGGGCATGAAACCAACTGCTTTATCCAATTGGCTTAAAGGAATTACAACAACTAACAAGAGGTGGCCACCTATTAGTTTATCAGATGCAAAGGAATGTGAGATTGTGCAATGGTGTAAGGACTTAGTTAACATGGATCATGTCCTAGACATCTTGCATTCTAAGGCATAATTTTCTCACATATGCAAAACTAGATCCAAACCTTTCAATGATAGGATCCCTATCAAGTCATGGTGGATATACTTAAAAATGAGGAATCATGATTTGTCAATTAGAATAGTTGAAGGACTGGATAAAGATATGAACTAGTTTATAGCTATATAGAGGGGTGGGCTGATGAGCCCCTACATAGAATAGATAATTATAGTAATCTAATACTAAAGACCCCATCTATCTATATAGGTTAGTTGAGCATTAATCACTAGATAATATAGTCGGTCAAGTGCATACTCACCATGGTTGATGGATGTAAATTCCATTTTAATAGGTAAATCCCCAATAGGTATCCTTTCAAGGAAAGAGAAATTCAAAAAAATTAGGTTTCACCTGTGATACTAAGAACCTACATAATGGTAGATTTTTTTGATAACTTGAGAATTGTGTTTGTATAAAACAATTATGGGCCTCATAAAATATGGAATTATGATGAAACAAGAACTTTTCCAAGTTGGTAGGAATTATGGCATGTGAGTCATTTCCAAAAAGGGGGCAAGGAGTATGCCACAGTTAATGTCTAAAAGTAGATAATGTATCAGAATTTTATCATCTGTCAATTTAACTAACTACATTACCTCAAGGTCCTACCTTTTCAAAGTAAAAATACAGTTGAAAATTTTCATTTTAGGCTATGAACTAGGGGTATGCATGGCTTCCCAACCCCATGCATGGATGACTAAATATTATTTATGAACTAATTACATTATTTATATAGATTTATACTAGGAGGAGTTTTACCTACAAATAAACATCTTCTTATATTGTATGGGCATAACAACCATGTTACACTATCAACAATTGAAGAGGTAGGAGATATGGTGGTTGACCTACTTACATTTCTAGCACACACTAGCCATAAATTTTATCCATTTAATGTAAGAGTGTTTGATTCATTTAAGTCCTAATTCAATATCGATAAGACATTATGCATGAATAAACATCATGGTATAGAGATCAAGAGACAAGAATTGGCCACTTTGGGTATCATAGCTTTGAAAAGGGCACTACCTCCTAAGAATATATATTTTATATTTAAAAAGATAGGTATATGGCCCCTAAACCCTAAGGTAGTGGACAAACACATGACTCCAATTAAAGCATTCCATATTGAAGGCAATGAATTTAGTGTTACTAAAAATATCATGAGGTTGGCAAAGATATATGAGGAACTTATTAAATCTATTATGAATGATACTCAATAATAAGTGGAAAAGTGTAGGAAATTTATGTTTTTGAAGGTGAATAGCTAGAAAATGTAGAATATGCTTCTCAATCAAGAAACATGTAGCATACAAAAAACACATGAAACTCATGTTGATCAAACTCAACAAGCATAAATTGAATATGCATTGAATATCCCTTCAAATGAAAGGGACGTAACATTCACTTTTAACCAAGATAGTTTAAGTTTATCGATCTAAGTGAGTCCACCAAATTGGCCAAAGGAGGAACAATAAATATTGGCCTTAATTGTGAATTAATTAAAGGAGATGTGTCAATGTCAATTCCATCACCATTGCCTTATCTCCCAACTAAGATAGTTCATTACCATGTAGTATGTGAAGAATGGGGTGTAAAAGATGCAATGATAGATTTAGGTGCCAATGAGAACATAGTACAATAATCAGTCTAAGCTATATATTGTACACAAATGGAAAGGAATGAACAAGTAAGTTGAAAAATATATTTTATTAATGAAAAATTGAAAGGGTTGCTAAGAAATTAGGAAATAATGCACTTAGGGTGAATAGACAATATCAAATACTCACATTAGATGAGTATAGGTAAATGTTTTTAGAACATGAGTCTTGTAAGAAGGATATTAAATAAATGACAAGGAATACATAATGCATTGATGAGAGGAAATAATTTGGGTAAGGTGAGAGGGAAAGAAGGGAACAACTAAAGATTCAAAATCAAATCAAAAGGCAAAAGAAGGATTGGGAAAAGATATATCCAAGGAATGAAATGGAGAAAAATAAATAGGATTATAGAAGGGAGAGTGAATTCAAGAAGGTAAAAAAGGAATTAGAGAGGCAAAGGAATTTAAGTAGCCAATTCAACCCTCTACCTAGACATCATCACATTTTTAAAGGCATGATAAGCATTCTTAGCTCGATTACTTCATATGCTTATGCAATATTACTTTACCTAATTATTTGAACATGACAACAAATCCCACTAAGGAGAAAGCCCTTTCAAGAATAGTTGCAACTCCACATTCTCCAAATATATGTAAAAAATGGCACAACTCAAATTTTCCATCTTAGATGGTGTAAGATTTGTACTCCATGTTGGTATGTTATAAGATTGTATCACATTGACCTTAAATGAATCATATTAAGATATGTTTATTCTTTGGAATAGTAAATTATATGATTATAAAAATAATAATTATAATTATAATTTTGATCAATACGCTTACTTAGAAGAACAAGATAGAGAACTATGAATATTATAAACCATATAAAGTATTTCACAGCAACCTTGATGAAATATCTAGAATCATGAATGTATTGAAAAAATTTGCATTTCAAAATTTACCATCTCAAGAAAACATTTCTAAAGTTTCTTCTTATTCTACATAATATTTTATTACTTCTAAATATTTTATTTCTTCTAAAGTTGCTTCTATTATTCATAACATGCTTTCCCCTACTTCTCAAAACGTTATTACTTCTACTTCTAAAATTATTCCAATTTATCAACATGTATCAAATTCTAAAATTATTATAGATTGCCAATATGCTTATATATTTCTTAGCATCCTTCTAGTTCTCAAATAATTATAATTTATCAATGTGCTTTAACTCCATAAACTATGCATGTTTCTCAACTTGTTTCTATTGCTTCCCAAGTTCCTCCAATCATCCAAGATGATTATATTCCTTCTTATGTTTCTAAAAGCTCTCTAATTTCAATTTCTCCTCATATTTTTCAATAAGATCTTGCTCATAATATTCCTCTAATTGCCTCACATGTTGCTAATTATTTCTATTTTGTAAAATTTGTCAATTCATACTTATGTTACACCTTCATCTTCTACTATTCCAAATTTATAAATGAGTACCATGATGCTTACATTATGTGACTTTCAAATTCAAATCAAAATTATTTCTCAAGTGTCTCAAAAGCCAACTATTAGGTTTGCTTCCAATTATTAAAGAAAAAGTTATGTTGAACTCTTACACTTATTTTGAGGGTTGTTTTTCTTCTTGTTAGAGAATTTAAAATAAACAATTGGATGCAAATATCCTTAATTATTATCCTAATGTTTATACATTAAAAAAAAAGACTAGAAGCAATAACAATATAATTTTAATGAAGAATGATCATAAAAATGGATTCAATATAATAGAGTAACTATTCAAAAATATCATGTTACCTCAATAGGGAGCATAGGAAATTCACTAGACTTGTGAAAACCCACCCAATGTATTGAAGACATTACTTGAATGTAACATGATCACTTTGCCTTAAGCAATAGAATTTGTCCATTTACAACCATTTACTAGGTAATTTGATGAGGATGCATTTTGTGATTCTCATAAAATTCCATGGTATTCTAAAAATAGATGCATTACTTTGAAACATAACATATAAGATATCATTGATAACAACTAAATTCAATTATAATGAACAAGAAAAAAATAGAGTACACCTATAGATTCAAAAAGTCTTATAAAATAATCAAATGATAAATGTATTGTCCATGTGGTAGAAAATCAAAGTATAATAATTTTTCAATGGACCATGGAAAACTTCCCATCAATAAAGTTATTGGAGTAGTTGTTTCAATCAATAAAAATAAGACATCTATTAAGATTGTGTTTGATGAGAATGATATGTCACTTGGTTCATATGATAGATCATGAATGCACCCATATAATTAAGAGAATTCATATATGGCAAGAGAAAATATGGCATAATATAATGATATGAGTTGATGTTAGAGTATGTATTTCTCATGTTTTCTAATCTATTAGCTATGTATTTTGTCTTTTTCCTAGTTTGCCCTATGTGAGGATTTATCCCACATTGCTTAGTTAGGCTACTTCTTTATTTTGCCTTACTTATTCAAGGGATTCCTATTGTACTAGCATCTCATTTGAATAATCATTTGACTTGCCTTTTTTTGCCTCTCAAGCATCATGTGAGATGTTCTTGATGCTAAATATTCAAATCTTGGATTCTTGGAATGTTTTTACCATTCCTAACATGGTACCAGAGATTTGAGAGTTGCAACCATCCATTAGCTTATAATTTTTTTAGACTAATATATTTATTTTACTTCCATTGACGTACATGCTCAACCATTGCTTTCTCTTCCAGATCTATAATGACACTTTCATTGAAGTTTTGAAGGCAGCTTTTCTTTTTTCTAACCTTTGCATTAGAAAGACTACATTGGAGAGGAGAGAGTGGCATTTGGAGGGGAAGCACTCTTTTTTTTATCAATATGAGAGACTATGTTGGCATGTGGATCTATAGCAAGACATCTCAGTGTTTGGCATTTAGATTTCCTCTTATCTCTACTACAAAGACCTCTCAACATTGGTATTTGGCATTAGAACTCAATCGACTGCATATTTTCTATTGTAAGGCTATATTAGAGTTTTGAGTGTTGTATTGGAATGTGGAACTGAGTTGTCTTTACCATCTATCATTTTGTATTGATACGTTATTATTTATTTTATTTTTATCTGCTAGAGTGTTGGACGTTGAGTCAGAGCATTGGAAGGATCTCTTATTCAACGTTATTTTCCAATTTTAGTGTGGAATAAAGAGATGATTTGAAGGTGTTAAAGGAGAGAGGATTGAGTATTAGGAAGGAGGAATATTGCATTGGAAAAGTTAGATTTGATTTCAAGCATAGTGGAGAAGTGGTATTAGTTTTTTTCTATGAGCATAACTAATACATGCTAGCTCCTAGTGCGTGCTAGTCTTTTTCAATCATCGGGGGCTAGTCATCAACCTCTAACTTCAACACAATTACCAAATTTACTCTGACTAACCTTGATTACCATGTGGTTTGAGGTTACCCATAGTTAAATAACCAAACATGATTACCACGTGGTTTGAATTTACCATGGTTAAGCCCAACATTGGGTAGAAAAAAAGACCACAACTTTAAATTATCCCTAAAAACACATTTTCCCCCCAATTTTTTACCTAATAATTTCCTCTACAACTGGTGAACTCCTCTTCTAGTGATCTAGCATTGGCTATTTCAAGTGACTACATTATCAATGACTTGTTCAAGTGACTGCATTGGTTGGTTTGTGTTAATAAGGTGCTGACAGTGGATGGTTTGAGTGACTACGTTGGCTAGTTGATTCACTAAGCTCGAAGAATAGGGTTATATTTTGTAACATCTTGGTTAAATTTAAGATTCCCTTCACTGCATATCAAAATAAGAGCTTTCAAGGGAGACTCAAATTAGGGTTTGTTTATCTTAAGAGGAGGTTACCCAATGTTGTCAAGTTAAATCACAAATAGTGCCAAGAAAAGACTTCTCATAGAGAAAATCAAGCCCAAAAAGGGACTTTATAAAGTTCTTTTTCATCTAGAGAGATCATAACAGTAATCTAGATACCCAGTGGCTCGATATTGATAGTGAACTTCAATAATGGAGAGTCATGAATGATGTCCACCATTAAAATAGTAAAAATCATGTGTCCTCCCACCTAAGGGCCAAACCCAACACCTTTATTAGAGACATCAAAGGTCATCAACACAATCATTAATAGTGGTTCATTCATCCTTCATGTAGATCTAAAGTTATCCTTATCGAAGTTTTGAGTGACTGCATTGACAATGGTTTTTTCGAGTGATTTCATTGGCTAGTTCATGTTAATAGGGTGATAACAATGGTTGGTTCAAGTGACTACATTGGTTAGTTCACGTTAATAAGGTGCCTTTTTGTTTATTTTAGTTAGTACATTGATAGTTGAATTCAATGGTAGCTTGGTGCCTAATCTCCATGGTATCAAAAATGGATTTACAATAATTTTAGTTTGTATATAAATTATTCACATAACTAGATTTGGAATTGAAAGTGGGACTGCATTTATCTGTCAATAGCATCTAGTTTGTAGGCACCATAATTTCATCTCTTAGGAAATTATAGTTCTTATTAATAATATAATGATCCCTTTTTACATTTGAATGAAATAGAACAATCGAGATTTGAAAACCATCCAGTAAATGCAAATGAGCCTCTAAATTATGTAAATAATGTACATCTACATTGTGTTAAATACAAGGATAAATTAAGTGATTAATCCTCAACTCACTTACCACATGACTGTATATCTTATCCATTAATTCACTTGCTCTCAATCTATCAAACAACTTTATGTGCATCCATTCATTCAAAAAAATGCCGGGAAATCTAGGTATCACATCATGGGTATTCACTATTCTCAATGTTTTCACACCAATCTTATCCATCCTTTATTTAAAATTGAGGTTTCCAACTCTGGGGCCTCCAAATAAACACACTATCACAAGTATATTATAATTGGAACCTAAACTGTTTGATGCTAATAACTTTTATCCAATTTGATAAGCATTCAGGGGTGCTATGGAGGTGCCTAGATTGCGGCCTATAATTGTAATGCTCAATTCCTCTCCCTTGTATAATTATACCAATCTTTGCACCTCCTCCATAACGCATTCAGATGGGCTCTTATTGTCATTATTTGTATTAAGATCATCATTAGCATTGGAATAATTGGTATATAGGCATGGAAACCCATTCTCAACCTTTGGATGAAGGCCACAATTACCTAAATAAGAAGAATCGTACAGATTTAAAATGTGCTCTTATCCATGTGATCTTCTCTATTTGTGCTTTTAATTCATATTTTGTTTTTAAGACCATGGATCTATTTACTTTTAAATTTAACTGTTCACCAAAACATTGAGCCCTTTGTAATTTTAATGCTCAATTTCTCTCCCTTGTCCATAACCTATTTAGATAGGATCTTACTACCACTATTTGTATTAAGATCATCATCATCATTGGAATAATTGATATGGCATAGAAACCCATTCTCAACCTTTGGATGAAGGCCATAATTACCTATACAAGAAGAATCATACAAATTTAAAATGTGCACTTCTCCATGTGATCTTCTTTGTTTGTGCATTCAATTCATATTTTATTTTTAAGATCATGGATCGATTTACTTGTAAATTTAAATTTCCAAAAAAACATTGAACCCATTAATTTATTCATTGTTGAGATTTGTGTTGCAAAAAAATTAAAATGATTTTCTTTTATTTTGTCAATAATATTTAAATATCAATTATTTTTTATAGTGTTGTTGGTCTTATATGTTTCTCTATATCACCTTAGCTATAATTTCACAATGGGTCTTTTACTAATATAAATGTAATACAATTTTTTTAAAAAATATTGTATTAGAAAAGTGATAAAATTAAGGATCATCAACTATACTCAGAGTTTATTACTCTCAATCCAATTGACTTTGATAACATTCAAAAATTAACTCATTTTGACTAAAAATTCAACATTGTAATATGAAAAAGGAAGATGTGTAGTTTATATATAAGGTTTTATCCAAATTAGATGAAAAATATTCAACTTTAATATATAACTTCTACTCAAACCAAGATTCTAAGAGTGTTATTAATAAAATGTTCACATTTGATGAGTTGTTTGAAAGGTTATTCTCTTCCTCAATATTTTGTTTCAAATAACTCTAAAATGACTATAGATCTCTTCCTCACTATAGGGATCATTTGACTCTTTACATCTAAATTGTGATAAATGCATTTAAAAACCTAAACTTCTCTCTTCTCGTGACTAGGTTTGGCAGGCAGATCTAATATGATTAAATCATATCAGGCAAATTTGGATGTTTTGTTTAAATCATAGCATAAATTTTTATTAATGGATTATGATATGATTAATTAGGTATTATTGGAAAGAAGCATCGAGAATGATTAGTTTGTGAAGGCTTTCTTCCACCCTTTGCTTTGATGAAGGCTTTATTCCACCCTTCCATAATTTTAAGATGTTGAAATGGCCTTGTGTCTAAGAACACTATTGTTATCCTTAGAGCTTCATCTACATTGTAAAAAATTTAAAAAAATTTGGTAATATAGAAATGAGATGTCTTGCAAGCTTGGATGATAACAAAATGGCAGCTCCTTTCAACTAGCTTGCAATTTACACATATATCTTTTCTATTTTTGGGTATAAGTGTAAAAGAAAAATCTCCAATCTTAACCAAGTTTTTTAAAGGAAATGAGAGGCACGCTATGGCTTCATCTCAGTATGGAGGACAATAAAATACTTGTAAAGTATTGGTGTTGAATGTTAATCTGATATTTGTCATGTTGGCTTCTTATATTTGTATGACACCACTTTATAGTATGATGTTTATGTCAAAGGTGTTTCTACATTGAAGAAGATCCTCTTGCCTATGTAATTTGTATGGTGGTCTTACTCCACCTTTATAAAAATAATTGATACATATTTCACAACTACATTCTTACAAGTACATTTCTAAAGTTAATTTTTTAGAATGAAAATGATTGAATCTTTTGACAATCTATATTTTAAATTGACTAGGCAATCGATAATCACTCTATTGAAGAATCTATTACGTAAGATCCAGTGGATTTTGTATAAAATTTATTTTATCCAGTTTGTGTGTTTATTTATAGTATGTTATTGTTTTTGGAACCCTTCTCCAGTTGGCATTCCAATCACTTATGGAATTACCTAATCCAACTCAGAGATGTAACAAGAAGAGACTTTGATCAAGTTTCAATGGAATTGAATGAAATTTTTTGTTGGCCACCACCTGCTTGGGCTACTCATGTACATCATGTTACTATGATTTGGTAGAATATTAATAATTCTTTTAATTTGGAGCTATTAAAAGTCAATTGGTCACATCAACAAATGGAAATAATGGATATAATTTTTAATTATAATCTCTTATTAGAATTAGTTATTCGACAACATGGAATATCTTTGAATCCCATGATGAAAATTTTAATTGACAGATACTCTAATAGAGCTAGTTATGCAACATTCTTTCTAGAATGATTCTCATACATATCACCTTGTGATTATATTTTCACTTTTAACAAGGGACGGTCTTCATGATAATTGTGTATAACTATGGAATTATTTGAATTCAAATATTTAATTATATCCCCAAACACATGTTGGATGAGCTTACATACCAAGAAGTAATGTTTCAAAGCAGTCATTTACCAAGACCATCACAAGAATTTGAGGATGATCATGATGGGTACTACTTAGAATAGTTTTAAAGAACTAACATTGAATAGTGGTATACAACTATTTTAATACAGTTGTTGGCCATTCAATTAATTCTATCCATAAAATCTTAGATAATGGCATTTAATTTAGTTGGTGGCCATCAAATTTTGTAAGTGGAATGTTGACTCATCGTCTAGAGCCTTGAACATCTTTCCTATACTATGTAGGATGGAGATGATATATTTTTGTATAATTTTGTACATGTAATGAAGAATAATCTTTCATTTAGTTTCATAATTGTGTTTTGTCATCTCATGGGTCTCCCTAAATTTAGGGGCCAAAAATTGTGGTCTGGTAGGTGGGAAGTATGGTAGTGTGGACTATGAAGAAATCATTTAAAAAAAACCAGTGTCCTATTTTGCTACAGTAAAGCTCTAATAGCTCAATATGGGTTATGTAATGACCTTACTATGGGTGATAAGGTAACATACCATTACAATTGAATGGGATAAATTGCATCCCATATGGGCTCATACAATTTGTAGTGTACACATGTTATACAAATGTTTCTTGTGTCACCTACTCGCATTTCCTTTCATGTGGTGTCCATAAATACTAGTATGTACATGCCTCTAATTTAATACATCGAATGATTAGTTGATGGAAAACTAGAATATCACATGGGATTCTTATCAATTTCACTTTTTTTGACCCTATCCTAATTCTATGGGCTTCATAGAAAATTTGCTATTTTTAAAACCATGTCTTCATTTTATGGGCTTCCTAGAAATTTATCCTTTTTAACCCTTTCCTAAAGCTATGGGCTTCATATAAAAATCACATTCTTGCACCCCATCCACATTCATGCAATTAGTGCATGCTACTTATGATCATCTATAAATGCAACTACCTCGTGCATGTGCTATTTTATCCATTTCTACATTTTCATGCATTTATTTTGATATGTTTTATGAAGGGTTTTATATTGATTTCAATGAGGTTTTGTACATTCTCATAACATTTTTGTTCTTAGTTTATGTCACATTTTCCTTAAGTGGTTTTAATTCTCATATTTAATTTCTATGTGCAGTTCATGGATTCTATTTGTGATATGCTTGACTAGCACGTGCATTTACTGGTTACGTTTGAGTAGAAAGGAAAACATATTTATATAAAAAGCATGTTATTTTCTCCTCAAAATGAAATTATATGATATATATCACTTTTCTATTTGATGAAGTTTATTTACATCATGCCTCCTACATTACTCTAACAGATGGGCTAGGCTTATGTTTGTATTTTCATGATCAAATAAGTTTGTGCATGACATTAACACTAAAAACATTTACCATGAAATTATAGGGGATAGGTATGTGCCTCGAGGTTTGATCATTGAGCTACATGATAACGTGAATTTCATGTATGAGTTATTTCTAGATATTCATATTTGTTGCACAAATAGATGTCTTTAATAAGCATCGATAGGGCACAAATAAAATGAAATAAGACAAATCAATATGGATGCATTTGCAATTCTTGATTTAGGAGACATTCCTATAGATGGATTTTTTGATACTTTGACTGATTTTCCATTGGTTGACATAGTTATCGATGCTGACATGCATCAATTCTCATTTACTTAATATGTAATGTTCACTTTTGTAGCTGACATACTATTATCCATTCTCTTCCCCTGATTGATGTATTGTTCAAAGAAAGTCATGAAAACATTTTTTGTATATATTTTTCACTTCTCTTGATAATTTAAGCATATCTTTATACAAACTTTATTTTTACTCTTTACATGGTGTCATGAACTCCCTAATGTTTTTACATATGACACATTCTAAAATAGATTTATAGATTGAACAAACCAATATAAGTTAAATGTAATAATGCATGAAAAATAATGTATTTGAATAAGAGGTACAATAAATATAGCCAAAAAGGGCATTCTCCTGTTTGTCAATGTATACAAGTCTGATTGCCCATTTTGATGATGTGTATGTGTTTTAATGTTGTTTACACTAAATTGTGCTTATATTGAATGTGTTATTCAATCATTGTCCTTTATACATTGTAATATATGATATTTATTGTTCAATTGAAAACAAAAATTCCACTGCAATACATGGAAACTTGCACTCACTCAATACCAAAAGTCCATATCTAATTCATTCAATGAAATGTTATCCTTGTAGTCTATAATAGATGTCAAAAAAGTGAGAAGAAATAATGTGCCTTGAACTACAAAATTTAGGTGAGGGTCTATTTGATTACCATTATATCAATTGGAACATTTTTCCTGATGTCAATGAGGAAAAATTATGGGTTACTTGGGTTGAGCAGGACAGGGTTGATGACTTCGTCAAAGGAGAATCAAGAAGGGCATTATTCCCTACAAATTTTTGTGTTTCATATCACAAGAGAAATTTAAATTTTATTGGAAATGATAGAAGGATCACTTCCACTTCTAAATATGTCATGTAAGTCACCTCAAACTATATATTGCAAGTTGGTGTCTGTTTAGATGCTAGTATGTTCCATTTATGTACACTTTTTTTTGCATGATTGTTTATTTGTTCACCATAATTATGTAGCTACTGGTGTTCATATGCTTTGATAACTTTCAATAAATTGATGTCATGCCAAAAGATAAGTCTTTAATTCCTAAGTCCAGAAAGGGTATCTGACTGGGTCAAATGCATATAAGTTGCAATTGATAATGTAGATGATGCAACAAGTGTTCGGGAGTGAGAGTTGGTGAATCTGACAAGTGTTTTTTTATTAGGGATATAATGGGGTAGATCTTGATGGGAATGGGTAAATCCACTTCATTTTGGTCATCTAACTCCCATAATAGGTAGAATGGTTGTTAAGATTTGGGAAGCATAGCTTATTAGTGATGGATGCAACGTTTGGAATGAATGCAATGAAGGTATTATGCCAATGTTTGTAAGAGTAGTTAATAATATTAGTTGGTTTGATGTTTGTAATAATAGTAGTTATTATAAAAATTTTATTTTTTTCTTGTACAGTTT
Source organism: Torreya grandis (assembly GCA_037957365.1). NCBI lineage: Eukaryota > Viridiplantae > Streptophyta > Pinopsida > Cupressales > Taxaceae > Torreya > Torreya grandis. The sequence goes on from JARHVA010000096.1 coordinate 4,029,940, forward strand.
TAATTATACACACTATTGGAATTTGATTCCAAACATGAATGTAGCCTATTTCATGGGTTATTATGTCTCGGTCATGTATTGTCCACATAAGACAATGGATGTAAATTCTTCTTTAAAGAGTGCATTTGAAAGACATTGAATGTAAAATTAGTTCCTTCATAGTCGATGATGTTGGTGTGAAGATAAAAGTTATCAGGTGCATCATCATTATTCCTACACACATCATGGACTTCATATTTGGATGTTCATAGACACCATCCCCACCTTATTCCACTAACTTATGAAAAAGTATTATGTCATGTAGGTAGACATTCGACTATGATATTAACTTATGTATTTGGCATGTTCGTCATGCGTGGTTGAAGAATTTAGCAAAGGTGAAATACAATGATGTAAGACATGTGATGTTTGAGGACTTGGGGTTCATAATGCATAGTATTACTGATGAGGACATGGCTACAAGGGAGTCCAAATTTTTTGTATAAATATATCACTCCTCTCAGCCCACTTTTATCAAATACTAAGAATAACAATGGGCATATAGGGTTGGAATGTGGTCATGATGTTGTCATACACTTTTGCATGTTGGGAAAGACACCAATGCATCTATATAATCTTATCATTCCCATTTGAAATGTCCTTTCCTAAGCAAGGTAAAGAATTTTACACATTGCAGGGTGGATTGGTTGGTTCACCAACTACCAACATTATTTTACATTCATTATTAGTGGCTACAACTATGTAAGGATGTTGGCTTCCATAGGAACTTTAAAGTATAAAGACATGAAAATATTTCATGGGTACGGGATTTGAACATCCTAGATTCTCATTTTACCTTTGATAATAGCGATCCTCATATGGCATGGGTGTAAGTATAAAAGATGAGATGTTATATTATTTTGTCTTCAATGTAACACCTTCTATTTTGATTTGCAATTTCTCATAATCACTCCAAGGATATACTTGCAAGCATGTGGTCAAGGTGGACCTAATGAGAAAGATGATAACTTAGGTATTTGTAAAGGATGCATCCATACTGCATGGTGTTAAGGAGAGTGTTAACAACATATATGTTGAGTACCATGTAAGTTTTGTTCCCACCTCATACTGTATACATTTACAACTTTGAGGTAACTATAATTTGTGCAATACATTTTCATTGCCTAGGTTAAAGACAATAGAGTTTAAATTGAAAATAATAGAGAAGGCATGGATGTCAGAGGTTTTTACACCAAAATTCATGGTGTATCAGATATGTATATGTAAGGATCAAGCCATACACTAGAAGGTATTGTAACAAATATGGAAGATGACACTAAAAACTAGCTGAGGGGGTTGATATTGTAAGTCTAGTAACTAATTACTATCATATGTTTTTCATTATTTTTGGCATTTCTAACTGGATGCTTTTCACTTTATGAATAGATCTCATATATTGTTATATTTTATGATTTTTATTCCCTAATATGTGGAGCATGAGAGATATTGTGTAGTAGATATAAGCGTATAAACTATGGCATTCTTCAAAAAATATATGGCACATGTTTACAACAAGGTGCAGAGTAGGGAGATATCAAATGTATAATACCTAATTCCTCATCCATTATAAAAAGTGTAGTATGGGAATGGAAATTATACCCATAGATATAGAGACTTCATCAAAAATATGAATAGGTACAGATCAGAGCATGTCGTAGGAGACCATGCTTTTTCCAAACCCACCTCATAACAATCCAAAATGAAAAGTCTAAGATGATGATATTAATATGGTAGTGAAGTGAGATAGGGGTGGACATAATATAGATAATGCATCTTGATTGATTCCTTTTGTAGGTTTCAGTGATAACATAACAATAATAAAAGCATGTACCAACAATAAATGAATGTAATGAAAAATAAATACCTTTTTTTTAATGTGAATAGTTATATTAGAATGCCCACATGCGGTAACATATTGCATAAATGTACTATATCTTAAATGATTTTATGAATGATATTTAAACCCTACCTTAAGGAATGTGGTAAAGCTAGCCATTCTTTTAAACAAAAATTGAATTTATAAACATTACATAAACAAATAATGCAATAGTTATGAAGTTAATTTGATTGGTTAGTAGATTTAGTACCTTATTCATGCTCATAAGAGTCTCTTTAGTCCTCTTTCCCCTTTAAAACACTCTTGACCAACATTTTCTTACATAAACAACTCTTCCTACTTACCACATAGTGCTTCTATCTTTTTTAAGGATTTTCTGGCTAGTACGGAGGTGTAAGAAGGAATATTAGAGACTCATTGACATTTTAAACTACCCTCTATTTATAAATATCTTCTCTTGAATTTTTGTGGTCCAATTCAATTCCTAAGTTGCTTTTATAGTCACCTTTTGGCCCCTGTTTAGGCCTACTAGGCCTCTAACTCCTATTTCAACACATAGTGCCTTCTAACTATATGAACACATACAAAAAAACCCAAAATAATATAAAATATCATATCCAATATCAATATATATATATATATATATATATATATATAATGTCAAATTTTAAAGGATTCTATGAGCCCTAATCTAGGGTTCGTGACAAGAATGGAGATTATGAAAGATTCTTCCATGAGAAATCCTTTAAAATTTGTCATTATATATATATATATATATATATATATATAATGACAAATTTTAAAGGATTTCTCATGGAAGAATCTTTCATAATCTCCATTCTTGTCACGAACCCTAGATTAGGGCTTATAGAATCTGTGAGGACCCAAGAGCATTCAAATTGCTTGCACACACTTCCAAAAAAGTTTATAACCTATGTGAGGGTTGTTTAAGGTCTGTAGGTCCTATGATCATGTTCTCCATTCATTCGTTCCTTCCCTACACTCCTCTGCTCAACATTTTAAGAAGGATCTTGATCTCTCTAGCTACATAGACATAGTCTATAGGGTCATTGTCTTGAGAGTTTAGAATATAAAGATTGGTTTATAAATAATGATAGAGGTTAATAATCCTTTTATATAAATTCTCAAACCTATTTCAAATGTTTAATACCACCCCAACACCTCTGTGTAACACATTCACAAATTATGTGTTTGGCATGTCTATGTTTACACTATTATAACAAAATTGCATTTTCTTCTAACAAACTAGTGTAAATAAATAAATGAATTGCATAAATGCACTAAATAAAAATTATAAGGACTCACCCATTCCATATCAATAATTAAAAACATGTCACTATGAGATCTTCCTTTTTCATTGGTGCTTACACATAGGGTTATATCTTGATTCCAAGAATGCTAAAATTGATTACAGATAATAGGTCTGCAAACTGAATAACTCACCTTTATCTTCCTGATGTTGACCTTATTTACACCTTCACTTTAATATGGATGTAACTTTTCATTTTTATTTATGTTATTTGATTTAGGTCCCTTTTTCATACTCTATTATATTCAACCTCTGACACCTAAAAACTCTAACACTCAAACATTCAATTTAGTATGTCTTCCCTTCTGGGTCAACTCTTGCATTGAATATTCCTTAAATTCTATTAATTTTCAACTTTATCACTCTTGTCTTATTCAATTTTTCTTATCTTCCCTTAGCCTCTACATAGATATTATTCATCCACTTGCATCATACTATTTACCTTCAATTTTCTCTTTCAAGGTAAGTCACACTAGCTTCCATTAGGCTTCAATGATCTAATCATTTACATTCTTGAAATAAGACTCCTAAAGAAAATATTCACCCTATATAGTCTCTCAATATTTAAATAAACGTGTCTTGACTCACTTCAATCCCTCTTCCAACTACTAACTACCTCTTCACTTTTGAGACCTTCAATCACCCTACACAGTTAGTAACCTTTTTTTGAACAATTTTGCCTTGTATAAATTTGTATGGATCAATATTAGAAATATAAAAACATAATATTCCACCCTTTATCCTCCTTGATATCTCCACCAAGTTTCACTTGTCAATTCACCTTTTAGACCCCTTTTCTCACCATTGACTAGGCCTAATGAGGACTTTTAAGCCATGCTTACACACAGTCTATTATATGAGTACGAACAGAGGTCGTACAGGTTTGAAACCATAAAACCCTCTTTATTCATACTACACTCCATCATAGTACAAAATTTGAACAAGATTCATTAGTTACTTTGGTAGATATTCAAACTTGTGTGTTTTACCCTAAAACTAGGGTTTCCTATAATTATGTAGACTCGAGAGGGTTCATTTAGGATTTCATTGATTTTAAATTGTTTTAAAACATACAAAAATCCATGATAATGTCTGTCTAATCTCAACACAACTTTATCAAACCTTATATTCTCTTGACAACATCTCTTCACATGTGGACCAATAGTTTTGTAAGAAAATTTTCAACATAGTTTGACTGAGTAAACTAGAATAGGGTTGAATGTGCATTTGAATTACAATGGTGATTTAAACTCTCCTAAAATGTTATTAAATATCACATATTTATATTACCTTATCTTCACATTATAACCAACACTCAACAGTAGGTCGTTTCATTATCCAAATGATGTCTTTGACTGTGTTTCATAACTAGAACACACATAGGCCCTAAATGTTTACAATGATTTCATTTGAGTTTTTCAAAATTTCTAAATTTGATTAGACCTCTAAAAATTATTTCATATTATACCAGAACTTGTCTCAATAGATGAATAATTCATTTAACTTTAAATATATATAACACCATTTTCCTTATCTTGGCTATGCCTTGTAAAGAGGGTATTATACACAGATTGGTCTTGTTCCCTAGTTCCTTGTTAGATTAAAAAAAAAAACTAAGTTCATGAGAAATAAATTATTCAAAGAGATTACCTCTGAGGATCTATTAGCAAGTCAATTTCATACTAGATAGTTCATTGTTCTTTTGCCTATAGTCTTTAATGAGCATATATAGGAAATGGAGACATATTTCTGTCAACATCTTCCTTTAAAATTTTAAAACAAACACTAAATCATAGACTTCAAGATCATTAAAAATGAGATTTTTTTCACACAATTAAAATCATATAAAGGCATAACAATGACCATCCAAAAGTATCACATTTCATCATTTCCTTCTATTTACATTTCCATTACCATCAACTCTAGACAAAGGATATAATGCTTGTGGTTTTTACTCCATTACTAGTCCTTCGTACCCCTACCTCTTCAAAACCTCCTAACTTACATCCTCCTACAAGACTAACTTATAAATCAAGCCAAAACTTGTTACATTCACCTTTTACACAAGTGAATAACCACCTTTTAACAACTACATTTTACATCAACTACCTTGACATGGTAGTGAATTATACTTGTATGTTGTTATTTCACCCACAAACCCTATAAAAGACCCATTTATGACCTTTAATAACACCTAACAACATGACATTCTTTGAATCTACACAAAAATACTCCTAACACACTAATAAAATGCATTTGAATTATCTTTCTCCTCACACCACTAACATCTTGAAACCTCCTTCAATCGCTCATACACCATCTCTGATAACTTTCTTAACTATTTCATAAGGATTTGAAATTATATGAGTAAAGATATCCTTATTTTTCTTTACTTAATGTCTTAACCCTACTTACAGTCTTTAGAGTTGACTTTTCTACCCCTCAGATTTGTGCCATCTCTACTTTTCTTGCATTCTCTTCTGTTTACTTGTTAGTTACATGTATGTAGGTAGTTAAACATTGATTAATGCATGAAATTTAATTTCATTTAAATTATGTTATGCATTTGACCACCTTCCACTCTATATTAAGACACTTTACAACTTAAATAACCTAATAAACACATTAGTTTTTACCAAACTCCACAAAACATCTTACTATGTTGATTAACTAAATGTAGAATAATTAACTATGGTTTGTGAATTATTTTTGTAAATTATCTCTAATTAATTTTTATAATTTTGTTGTAGGTGGAATTAATCCTAAAAACATGGGGAGTGATGTCTAAACATGAGAGGAATTCCATAAATTCATATGGAAAAAATTAAATTTATTGGATGAGCTAAATGTGGAATGGTAAACATTGCACCAAATATTGTGTGTGGTGGTAGGTTCCATAAAATGTATGGGGATTTAAATTAAATTAAATTTCATCTAGATTGATGGATTATGATGGGTGAATGTTCTCCTAAATTATAACATGTCAAATCCTTCATACCACATTCCAATGGTGAGCTATGAGTGCATAATATTCATAGACAGGCCTGGTATTAATTTATACATACAATGGTCACATGAATGGCGACATGATGATGCCATTTTTCTTAATGTGCGGGGTATTCCTAGTTCCATTCCAGCCTATTTGAGGGCCTTCTTGGAGAAGTTTTTTCCAAGAAAGGTGTCAATGATCCATATGTCTATGTGCATGCAGATCAAGTATGAAATATATTCATTGGTGCGAAACTACCATTCTGAGTGCATTTAAAACTATAAAATATTAAAAATAACCTCATTAATACCTCCAATATTTATCTAATGCAACCATATGCAACATTATGGAAGAGGTACACAATCTCCCACAACACAGATTTTCCTCTCATCCAACTAGGATGAAGTATTTCAAGAGAAAAACCACTATTGTTTTACACACATGTTGTAGAGGATGAAATCAATGGTGACTAGAATCCATCAGATGATAATTATGGTTTAGAAAGTGAATAGAATAATTATATAAAAATATATTTCAATATTGATAAATAGTGTTTAGTCTTGTAATCAATTTTATTTCAAAATGTTTAATTTATTTCTAAATAAAGTAGATATTTGTTTGTGTATTACTTGAAGTTCTGATTTTGACTCATATCATTCAAATTCTACCTTCCATTTTGCATGTATCCATATTGATCAATAATGTGCTAATATTTTACCACGTGTTTATAATAGTGTTTGGTTTTTTGAGCATGCAATGTTTTGATAATCAAATGAATAAAGAAATAAATGATTCTATGTTTTCATTTCCTTGAATAGTGTTGTATTATTATTAATGAAATAATGTCTTTGAAATTCCCTTGATTCCATGAGTATGTTGATATTTGTGTTAAGTTACAGGTTTGGACAAGACTACAGGTTACAATTTGGTAGGGAGTAGTGGGGTGACCTTTTCAAGTTATTCAGATAAAGATTGCATTTCACATTATTAATTGGAGGTACTAACATCATAGTGATCCTATGGTTATTATTTTACATCTAAAACACCTCTTATATAACTCCAATTAGGTATCCAAACTCATTGGAATGTTCATCTGACACTAGAAATGGAATTAACCTCCTCTTAGGGCTTTAGACCTAGAAAAGACCAAGTATGTTTGCCTACATCTTTGAAAGTTTGGACCACCTTTTTATGTTTTAGGAATATTTGGATAGTTAATCATGTTTTTACATGTCCTATTCAACTTGTTACACCCTTATTAAAGGTCTTCTCCACCCTCAACTCACCTAGTTATCTTCTTCCTTCAAAGTCTGTAGGTTAGCATCTTAGGGGAGTACCTTATGTCTAAGACAAAATAGAGGGTAATTCCCCTACTATCTCACTAAAAAATTTTGTTTGAGGAGTTTATCCAAGTTTTATTGGTGATATTTACAAATTTTCATCTCTTTATCACCTCATTAGACCCTCTAAATGCATCAAAAACCAAGATAGACTCTTAAGGAAGTTTATTGTGTGCAAGGTCTTGACATATGATTGTAAGTTGCACTATTGGAGTCCATTTTATATATTTTATCCATTTTATAAGAGTCCCTTGAGATGTATAACATAATTTTTGATTTCTCTCACTCATATTTTGATCATCAACCCTTTATCAAACCCTGGATGGTTCACCTTTCATCTTGATCTACTTAGGACTATAGGTTGACTAACTATATTTCCTTGTTTTACCCTACTCATAGGTGTTGGTGTCATGATTTAAGCCTTGAAAACAATGTATATATACTTTATTAGGTCTCCCAATATAGTTTTTTACTCATTTGGATCTATTTACATCATTTCCATGCTATATCAATACCCCTAACACCAAATTATTGCTCATTGCCAACTACAGTTAATTGTGTTGGAGTAAATAGGGGTCTTGATGTGGGTATCCACCTTGAAGTATGCTTCACATAATTTATTTTCCCTTTGATATCTTTGAATGCAGATTTCACAAACAAGTATTGGTGTTTCCTTGTCTAGACTCACCTCATGGATGATATAGGGGTTTGTAACCAGTTATAGGTCAGTATCCTAGGCAAAGAACACTTATAGGTGTTTGATGGGGTTGAAACCCTACAATTCCAATCTTATTTGATTATTATTTTTAATTGATGTTTTATTCACCCGTATAGGATAACACAAACATGAGCATATACATTCATACTCCAACTTTGGTTATAGAGGTCACTTTGAGGCTCAAATCCTATAGAATACATTGAATGATCATAGTGAACAAAAGTGCAATTTAGAGGCCTTCAAACACTAATATTATCTAGTCATACACCCTCTTTATTTTTTAGGGTTATAACTCTATGTGTGGGATATAATATTATTGAATTTGGTTTCATCAATACTCATTGTAACATTATTGTGGAGCATCACCAAAAGTGCCTAGTTCTCTGTTTAGATCTTTAGGGAAACTATGTCTGAGTTTAGTCACCATCTATGGATATAACCTCTTAGGTTTGATTTCATATATAAAATTTCAAACATAATTTTCATTATATTTACAACACCCAAAGACCTCAATAAGGTTTCTAATAATGTTAAATCTCCTCCATGACCATGTTCAGGTCTCTGTAGTAGCTTTTAGATGTATACATAGTAGTGCATAAGGCAATGAAGGTAGCATATAGATTGTTCATAGAGTATGAACTTAAAATAGACCTTAAAGTCATATCCATAGTCTTAAAACCTAATGAAGACATAAAAACATGATTGATCATCCCTATACAACACTTCAACTCTCTGTGTATGGTCACCTATAAATGAACATCTTAGGTATGCAGGCAATGAGGTTAAAATAACCAATTTGTATGGTAAATGGAATTAAAACAAACTCGAAAATTTCAAAAGGTTCCTCCAATTGATAATATATTAGTTTAAAACGTTCAAACTAGTCTCAACACCTCTGATTTCAACATTTTAATCTCATGGCAGTGTTAATGGGAGTTGCAAATAGGCAATGAGTATGGAGACAACTAGTTTCTATGGATGGGCTCACCATTAATTCACAACATTATTAAAAAGTGTTGAAATGAATAATCATGACCCATACATGATTCAAACAAGTTTCAATATACATTACAACATTATATTTTCTCCATCGCACTTGTAGTTACACATTCATGATTGGCTGTGTGTATATATAGCATTGACTATCACCACAATCGTTCTTGTGTGATTTAGAGGGGATTAGTTAATTTATCATGAAATAAGAATATTTAAAACACCTTTTTGACTCTCCAAACACATCCATGAACATTTTAAAACCTCAAGACATCATGACTACAATTGGGAACAAACATAAAGTTGACTTCGAGCTTGATATGACTGTGTGCTTGATCAGTGCATGATGTTAGACTAGGGGGTTAGACTAGGTGTAATAAGAAAATATAATATCATTAATATAAAATTAGAGAGTGAATTCATAGATTATTTTTGAACAAATATACTAAGAGAAATTTACAAAGACAAACCAAGATCAAAGACTATTATCTAAATATGTTTGTGAATGAAGTGAAGCACTTATTGAGATCATTATACACAATCAAATTGTAAATGAACTTATTTGACATTATAAAACCTCCAAAACTTGAAAATCATTATAAAACCATCATATGGTGATCAAATAGCATGAAAACACATTTATATATGAATTGGAGTCAACATATATTGGTAAATAACCATTTTCCATACTTTTCTAGGTCTCTTAACATTCACCTACAAAAATTTTGAACAAAATCATTTGTTCATTCATAAAAACATAAATACACAAGATGAAGTAAGCAACTGGTGGAAAATAAACATTTATTTTTTATATTAAAGCATGAATAAGCATGTGTTTCAATTGATTTCCATCTAAAGTCATAAGCATATATTATGGAATACTAGACACATAAGTTGTTGCACACAACTAATTATCATTGTTCATGTATGGAACACCACGTCTATTGTGATACACAAATTGGCTTGTACAAATAAGATATCAAACTCTACCTTCAAAATCTGTATCTAGTGCTCATATATGGAAATTATTCCTTTGTGCTTTGATTGCATGGCCCACACAATCTCTGCCCTTACATCATGAAGTGATTTTTTGTAGGCATGGGTAGCTTGTAGATTGATAAACTTTATTTTATCATCCATCTTCTCATCCCTCAGTATGAGAAGTGAAGATACAACTTTTTGACCTCTATGGTCTTGTCAACCAATTTAGTTTCCAACTTAATAATAATTACCCTTGTACCATCAAGAAGATCAGTCAAAAACTAGTTTTCCCTCTTGAGTGATTGTTGTTTTACATCATCTAGTGACAATTACAAATCAAGATGTTATTCTATGCCCATTGCATTTTGGGATCTCATCCTTGCAAGAGGTTCTTCCATGTCCTCAAGAAATTGGGAATCCACATTCTCTTCTATATTTGGGACTTCATCTACAAAAAATACATGTGAAAGTCAATGATATCATTCAATATTTTTAGCATTGAAAATCTAAAAGAATATAGACATAAATGATGGTCCATGAGAATATTTAAAAGCTAAGAACATCCAATTTTTTATATTACAAATAATTTCCTTACACAAACATTGTTTTTTAACTTAAATGAAAACAATGAATTCATTATATTAGCGTATGAAATATTTATCTATGGTATGGTCATTTTGATGTATTAGAGTCTTGCCCCATTCCTTCTCACCCTTCCTCCCCTACCTCAAACCATGGGCCATAGACATTGACAGTTATTGTGTTAATTACCTAAATAGAAAAACACATGATATGAGACAAAGAAATTTTAAAGACACAAGCCATGGATACAAATGTTATATTTCATTCCTTCCCACCATGGTTACTTTTATATATACATAGAGACATGTAAACATGTGTACTTTGTCACCAACATGTGAAAGAATGAAAGGAGAATAAGGTATACATGTGAAGATAATAGATTCCCTATCAAAAACATCACATGCCATATACATAAAAAATATATGATAACTACATGGGAAAAATATTGAATCATTGAACCATGGATGATTTTGAAATAAATCAGTAAAAGTAAATTAACCACCAAACCATTACTTAAATCATACATAAACAAAAAATTATGTATCCAACACAAACCAAAAATGAAACACTTGTATTCAAATCTCCTATCCAAATAATATGTTTGACAAAACATCATACATGTCATACATATTATGTCAAAATATATGTATATAGATAATAGTGTCCAAGGAAGTAGCTGCAAGACAATATCAATGTTCATTCCATGGCCATTAGGCCTCTAGAAATGGACAAACAAGTAGAAGTGGTCAACCACATGAATGAATGTATATGGATATGTCACCTTGGACACCTGCATTTGAAAATGTGTAGTTTAGAAATCTTGAAAAAATGTAAGATTAAGACACCAACATGAAGAATAAACTTGCTAGTTTTGATAAATAAGAAGTAACATCATACCTCTTAAACATGGTCCATCCATGCCTATGACTGTACCAACACATCTACACCAAAAGCCTATATACAATAATAATATACAACACTATCAAAATATATAGTGGCAGGGTTGAAAGAAAGGTAGGGGGAATAAAGAAGAGTCCATATAATATGTAGTCATTGTAATAAGTATACTATCAATTTGTGAGGCAACTTGTCATGTGTAATTTAATTTTGTATGGTCCCCCCAATGAACATATATACCATTTTGCAAATGCATTTATCTCAAAGAAATGTGATCGTCATCACTAGAATGGGCTTGAGGGTCATCCCTTTGTAATCAGAATGGTGATTGTTACATAAATATCAATGTTAATATTGAGTAAGCTAAATTAAACTTAACATTTAGTTTTTGAAAACCAATGAACTAAATGCATTTAACCTAAGATCCATTGTTTCATGTACCTTTTTGTTTCTCTACCCATTCTCTTTCTCACTCCATTAGTCGACAATTTTCTTTTCACTAAATGCAGGATTCCCTTATCCATGCCAAGTTTTCACTTGAATCATATGCACCCATATCATCATTGATATACTTCAAGGCTATCTTGTTGAGATAACATAACTTAGACACATCTTTGGTAGCCAACCATGATCTTTCCAGGCTATATCTCTTATTGATGATTTGATTTTTCAAGAGGTGGTATATTAGCCTCCTTTCTATTTGTGTTTTGTTGATTTCTCTTCCCTTAGGCTTATATTTCCCACTTCTAGAAATACTAGGGGGCCTCCTCAAAAGGGGTTACCGACCACAAATCTTATGATGGTGAGTGTTAATTCTATCTTGTGACCAAAATGGATGGCCACCATTAGCTCTAAATGTGTTGCATGGCCTCAACAAGCAAAGGTGCACATTTTGCCTCATAATACCCCAATCCTTGATTATGTACTCACCTGCATATTATCATTCAATAAGGAAGATATGTGAGGTTAAAATCATAAACCAATAAACAAAATATAATGTCATCAAACACAATAAAATGTTAAAATCATAATAATAAACATAAGGTAGCGTAATCAAAGATAATAAAATTTTATTGTAGCATTTGGTTCTTCCTCTATTTTAGATTGTGGAGCGTCTGGAATCCAGTCATCATCATCATCAACATCCTCATCATCATTATCATCTAGGTCATATGACTCCACCTCCTCCTACTAGGTAGGTGGACATATATATGTGATTCTAATTCCAAACATATATGGAACAACAAAAATGGGGCTATGAGCATGGTAAATGAAAGAGAGAGTATAAAAATACACACATTTGTAGGTATAAATTCATTATGTAGGTGACTATCAACCACATCCATGTGGCTCCACTCCACCCCTGTCAGGATCCTACTGCCCACTAAGGGCACACATGATTACCTTTGTATAAGCAACTAAACACGAAATTTAACCAGAATGAATAAGTAACTAGAAATATGAAACAACATAGAATATGAGAGACAATACCCAATTGTATTAATACTCATCCAGAAGGAAATACAATAAAGAAGATGCCACACTTCTCACAACTCTAGAGCTCCCACACTTCTAAGGCTCACCAGTAATTCTCCTTCAACAGTTCACTCTCTCAATCACGGTCACAACAATCAACTCAAACATAGAGTTGTTGTTCACCTCCACCAGTTAGTCACAACGCTGCCAGTACACCAAGTACATGACCGTACTCCAAGTAGATCTCCCTTCTATTGCAACAACCTATAAATCAACAGACCTTACTTACCATGTAGATATCTCTACACCCTGAAGAACCCTTATCCTTGCCTCACCAAGTCCTTATGATTCTTCAACCAGTACCCCGATGGATCTTCTACCAGAACTTGCACAACCTGCAACTCTCCCTGATCATACACACTTAGCACCCCTTTGGAACTAGGAGGAGCTACTCTTGCTCTCTCTACAAGCACAATGGCTTTCTAGCACACTTTTACAATACAACCCATGAGTCTATTATATAGATCTCATGCAAAACAATAATTAGACTTTCTTAATTACAATAATTAGAAACACAACTCCAAGACTAAAATAAGTCTTTACATGCAAACTGACTGTCCAAAAATAGACCAGTTCTTGACTCACATGCAAACACATGCACACACAGGTTGCTGATGTCGGTTCCTGTCTGACTGATGTCAGCCGACCCATAACCGACATTGGTTGCTCTGCCACTGTAATATGACTGACGTCGGTTGGCTTGACCGACGTCGGTTCCTCTGCAACTCGCTCTGCAACTCAGCAACCCAACAACCTCCTCCATGTTTGCATCAGTGAAGCTTTTAGCTCCACAACCTAACAACCCCTTCCAACTAAAATACAAAACAAAAGAAAAACATAGAAAAATGTATGGCGTGTCAACAATATTCTAATTTTTATTATTGTAAGAGGGAACAAAGAAACACTATTTAACATGAGGAGTAATCAAACATTAAGGGCAATTAAAGGTTCCCATACATCTCTTGAGAAACAGTCATTGGGCACTTCAGGGATACCCTATTCACCTTCAATATACTCCACCCCCTCCTCTAATAGTATTAAAAATGATGTAACATATCAAAATAGGGATGCATGGTTTTAAATTATTGAGCATGGAAAATGAAAGAGAGAGTACAAAAAATATGCACATTTGTAAGGATGAATTCATTATACAGGTGACTATTAGCCACATCCACGTGGCTCTACTCCATACCTTCCAACTAAAACACAAAACAAAAATAACATAGAAAAATGCATGGTGTGTCAAAAGTATTATAATCTTGATTGTTGTAAGAGGGAAGAAAGAAACATTATTTAACATGAGGAGCAATCAAACATTAAGGGTAGCCAAAGGTTCCCATACATCTCTTGATAAAAAATCATTGGGTGCCTCGGGGAAACCCTCTTCACCTTTGGTTTGCTCCACCTCATTCTCCTACAGCATTAAAAAATATGTAAAAAATCAAAATAGGGATGCATAGTTCACAAATATTGAGCATTTTACATATACATCAAGAATATTAAATCAAAAATTGAAAATACATGGACCATCAATAAAATTAACTATGTTATCCCCTTGTTTACATCATTATTTAGTAAAGATTCCATCTCACATTGGGATTGCACCCCTAGTTGTTCACGAGAAGGGTATGGTTGTCTCATAATAGTGGGAATACCATCCCCAATTGTTGATGCTCCATATAGCTTCCTTGTTCGATCTCTGAGGGGGTGAGGGGAATGTCTAAATTGAGCACTTTCACATAATGAGGACTTTTAATTGAATTATTTATCCTAAAAAAATGCATTTCATAATAGATTCACATCAACAAAAAAAATACAAATCAAATTCACCTTCAAGTACAGTAGCTAAAAATGCATACCATTTGTTTGGTCTCAGCATAAAGTTCTTTGAGACAATCATCTAATTCCCACTCATCCATCTTAAATCTTGAGTAGTTAACATTCATAGTATTAGTTTCCAACAAACAACAAATTTAATTCAAACAAGTTAAGAATATACTTTACAACACTAACCTTTACCAATAAAATGCTTTTAGAAATCATCATAAAGGTTTCCACGAGAGTACAATTGTGTGTTGGTGTCCAAGGTAATCTAACTAGTTGGAAATGTAATGTAGCAGTCACAGAATAATTAGGGAAACCACTATTCATGAAATTGACACCCTATATTGAAAGTATATATTACGAACCTCTAACAAAGAAATTTAAATATAAGAAGGCATTACATTTTCTGTAGATAGTGTAACGTTCCAAATCAGATATTATCTTTTCACATTATAGAAACATAACATACCAATTAATTTGGAAACAATCTATATACTATGGTAACATCTCATGTGGCGATTCAAGGATAAGCTCAATGAACCTTTGTATGTAGTAAATGAGATAGAGAAAATGTAATGGATACATTACATTTTGAAAACTTTAAAAGAACCAAAACATGCGTGTTGCAAATTTCAAAGGTTAGCAATAATATTTTTGAAGCTTGGAATATCAAGTCCATAAAGATTATATGCAAAAAAATTAATTTCAGTTGCAGCTTATATGAAAGACGTTGATCAAAATATTTAATAAGCTCACTAAACATTTTGAATGAAGAAGTCAACAGTAATAAGTATACACTACATAGTACAATGGGAATACAAAAAACATGGATTCACACACTCTTACTTTGTGGAAGTCTACACAAACACATAAAAGATGATAAAAGTAACAATTTCAATTTACTTAAACGCACACATACATGATGACCCCATAAAAACACATGAATTAAAAATAGAGATCAAGATATTAAAGCTTGGAAAATACTACAGAGGCTCTTATACACCCTACAATGGGAGTACAACAAACATGGCTTTACATAATCTTACTTTGTGGAAGTCTGCACAAACACATGCAATATGATAAGAGTAACACTTTCAATGTACTTAAAAGCACACATACATGATAACCCCATCACAAAGAATAGAGTACATTTAGGCACTTTCAAGCATAAATACACATGAAATGGTGAATAAAAAAACATTAATTAAAAATAGAGCTCAAGATATCAAATCTTGGAAAATACTAGAGAGGATCCTATATACCCTATTCTACCCTATTGAACAATTATCTTCCTCTAAATTCGTAGTGCATATGACCCTACATATGAGAGATTATCCTTATGTATAAAAATAACTTATTAACAGAGACAAAATCTTGGGTGAGCTTAACCTTATGTATAGTGGGCCCTTGGAAAGGAGAAACAGGGCCCACGAAATAGTAAGTATAGGTAAATTGAAGACATATGCCCTTTTAAAGGATTTATTACAATCTTCACTTATTTTCTTTGCATTTTCATCTAAATAATATATGAAAAGGAGGCTTATGAACACACTGTGAATGTGCTTATATGAAGTATTTTTCTTTTTTCCTCATACCTATTCTTTCTTTGTATGTTTTAGATTTTGTTTGTGTTAATAAGTTATGGATTCGATTTTTTTACATTTATAAAAAACTTTGGGATTTCTTTTCTTATTCAACTTATTAAATGTCCACTTGCCCTTCTGTGATCACAAATATGAATGTCTCTATCATAAATAAGTTAGGGATTCAAATTTATGTAGGGTCATATGCACATTTTATGCATCCCTAAATATAAAAAACCTACAAATATGAATGACTCTATCAAAATGATACAAACTTCTAGAATAGACCTTGACATTTGACTAGTTTATGAAATTTTAAAACTTAGTAGAATGGATGAGTGCAAAACCTAGGATTAAACACCAAATCATTCACCCTTATTTTGACTTCTATCACTTGAGTTATCTCCCTCCACCTTAGATCCAATAGTGAGTGATTGGTGAATGATATCTATTTGGCCTTTAGGCTTTACCTAGTTAACAATAGGGCCATATGAGATTAATGATAAGAGGACATGATTATCAGGGTGTTAGGGCATGATAATGTAGGTTTACCATGGAATGATTCACATGCCATGTTGGGTCCTTTTCATGTGTCAAGATAAGTGACACCTGCATAGTCATGGTTCGTGGTTGGCATGATGTTGATTGGTGATTGGTGGTGATGATGGTGGTGACCATGGTAGGGATGGTTATTTAATGATCAGAATAAGGGTGGAGGTGTGTTAACTTTAATTATGGTAAGGTTGGTAGTTTATCATTGAAATTTAACTATGGTAAGTTAGAAGTTGATGAAGACTAGTGGAGACTAGCCTCCCAATGACTGACAAAGACCAACATGTCAAGAGTTAGTGCATGTTGGTTAAGCTCTGCTAGTTTTTCTTTCTTGAAGCATTAAAAGGGGATCTAAGAAGATGTGGTGGAGATCTTAAAATTTGTTTTATCTTTAGCATTGAGTATTTTTTCTCAAATTTGCATAGGTAGCATTGGAAATTTTGTACTTTCAATTTTCATGGAGATAATTCTACATACCTTTCATCTTTTGCTATAAATTTTACTTTATAAACTAATTTTTAGTGTTATTCTACACTTTGGCCTTGTGTGGAGGCATTGGAACTCTCTATTTTCTATGTTGGAGAGGCATGGAGTTGATATGATTAGTCTAGTGTTGACTTTGTGGTGAAAGACCTCAATATTTATATTCCATAATGTTTTAGTTCGCACTGATTTGAGTTGGCATTGAAAATAAGTTTATTTTTGTGTCTTTGTTGCTACATATTTTCATGAAAGATTGTTGCATTGGGATGATGAGAAGGTTCATTTGAGATTTGTGGAGGTGAACACTTCCCTCTCTCTTTGGTGTCTCATTTTTTTTCTCAAACTAGCTTCCTTGGCAGCTAGGTGATCGACTAATAGTAATTTCCTTCTTTTATCCTCTCAAAACAACTGAATATTTCATTATTTTATTTATTACTATGTAATTTTTCCTCAGAAGTGAAGTCAATTTTGATTGCACAATCATAGGGGTCATCTAGTTGATTTTTTCCAATTTGGTTGACTTTTCTAAGTCTGTGGTTCGATTATGGTTCCAACGAGTGGTTGGATGCCTACCTTCAATTCCATTTTTCTCACTAAAATTTGTTTCTAATGTATTTTTTATTTTTTTAACCCATTTATGAGAATTCTTAAAACCTCTAACTTTTGAACTATAACTTGAATATGATTTATATTTTTTCAAAAGTGTATGGTTTTCAATTTTGTATCCATTGGTTCCATTACTTTATAGAAACACACTAATTTTATAAAGTGCCAAATTGTGTGTGGGGGGTGGGGGGGGGCATCCTTAATACAGTATTTTTGGGGGTTGTCTTGGTGCCAATTTATGTATCCTTTTGCATTATTTCTACTTTTTTATTGATACAATAGCATGGATTATACTTCTAGTATTGATCATTGTGAGCCTTTGACTACACACAATTACCATACAAAGAGACCAAGATGGAGACAATTATAAAACACAAAGGATTATAGTTCTTAATGAATGGAACTCAACCATAGTTCACAAGATAATTTGAAATTTTTTAGCACCAATGTAAGTTTGAAGAGTGTATGGGTTTGATAGGGATTTATGTGAGTGATAGTTTGTTATGTTATTTAGATGGGTGTGATACTCCATTCAAAAGATGAGATAAGCTAAAGGGTTTATTTGGGAAAGTAGATCACATGAGATCCATGCAGTTTAAAGTGGATCTTACTTCACTTAATCCAAATTACTTTTCCTCTATTTTAGACTACCTCACTAAGTTTAAGCATTATGTGTCATAGTTGAAGGGGAATGGATGAGATAATAAAGATGAAGAGTGTGTGTACTTGATTTTGTCCAAATTGATCGGTCCATTACAAATATTTGCTTCTATATTTTTCTATAGCATGGATGCCTTAGGTTCTACATTCAAAATGCTTGATTTAGAGTTGTTTTGTGAGAGACTTACTATGGAGGAATCCAAATTATCTCACCTTGAGTCTTCCACCTCTCAAAAAGAATTATCACATCCTAAGAATGAGGGAAAAACAAAGAGTAAGAAGAAGAACACTCCTCCATCTCAAAATTAACCTAAGCCCAACACCAACACATATAAACCAAAATCTTCTTCTAAATCCAAGAATAAGTCTAACCTATCTTTTTCCTATTATGGGGGGACTGGGCATAAAGAGTCTAAGTGTTTTAAGAGAATGTAAGCCCTAGAGGATGTCATCATGAAACACATGATTTATATCTCCACTCCTTCTTCATCTCATGAGCATAGTAAAACACTCAATGTTGTTAGGAGATCACAATCACCTATTCAAATAGTTGGGTTCTATATAATGGTGTTTCACACTACATGACTTCTTATAAGGAGTCATTTGTATCTCTTGATTCGAGTTATACTTCTAACATTGAGGTTGGATATTATTCATTTATTTATGTTAAGGAAAAGGGTGATATACAACTATGTGGTTTCTACATTAATGATGCAATATATTTTCTAGACATCACCACCAATATACATTTAGTTTATCAGATTTACCTTTCTAGTTAGGGTAAGAACATGACTTTCACACCACAGGGTGTTGAAGTTTGAGTTTTGTTAGAGCCACACACACTAATTATATAGGGTGTTTTTTATCATAGTTATTAACTCTATTACTTTGAGGGTTTTGATGATACTCCTCATTTAGGAATGTGTTTGGTTTCTCATGTAGATTCTGAGAGTAAGCTTTGGCATGAGAGATTTAGACATCTCAATTATAGATTTTTGAAAGAGTTGAGCACTCGCAGTATGATAGAGGGTCTTCCTAAAATTTCATGTATTTATGGATTTTTCCCTAGTTGTGCATTAGGAAAATAACACCAAGACCCATTTCCTAAGGGTATGTCCAAGAGATCTTTTTCACCACTTGAGCTTATGCACAGTGATTTGATGGTCTTTCCTACTCCTTCTTTCAATAGATATAATTATGAACTTCCTTTCATTGATAATTTATTGAGCCATACTTTGGTTTATTTTCTAAATTACAAGAGTGATGTCTTTTCTCACTTAAAATTATTTAAGACTTGGGATTGAGAAACAATCTTCTAGTTACATCAAGAAGCTTCATATAGATAATAAGGGGAGTATTTCAGTCAAAAGTTCTCTAATTTTTTGTCAAATCATGGTATTTTTTACCAAAATTTTGTTTCACATAATCCATAATATAATGGTTTAACATAATATAATAACCAAACTTTGAATGAGATGGCTAAATGCATGATGCATTCATAGAGTTTACCTCATATCTAATTGGTAGAGGTAGTTAATTATGAGAACTACATTAAGAACCACACACCACATAGAGCACTTGAGAACTTAACTCCATAGGAAGATTGGTAATTTGTATCAAATAAGAAAAGGAAATCATTGGACAAGAAGAGAAAACCTTTTATTGTTTTAGGGAATTATTAGGGCATGAGAGCTTATCCTCTTTTAAATCTCCATATTCATGATGTTCATTTTTGAACATGTACAATTTGATGAGCACTTCACATATCATGAATCTTCATCTTCTTCCATGCATTCTTATTATTTTGATGATTCATCACCTCCTCTTAAGGATTAAATATTTGATGAGGTAGTTTAAGATATTCCTGAGTAGGTTAAAAAATTTTAGGATCCTACTCACATTGATGTTGTCACTAAGCCTAGGTGGGCACGCACTAAAGTTTCTGAGGCAACACCTTTCATACAGGATCTTCCACCCATTTAATATTGTTATGCACATTCTATAGGTACTATAATTATATTTTAGGTATTCTTTGGGGCTCCACAACCTTTTTCATAATCTCATGGGCTATAGGAGTGGGATGATGTGATGACAAATGAGTAATCTTATTTGATGAAGAATCACAGTTGGGATTCAATATCTCTTCCTAAGGAAATAATGTTGGTTAGGTGAAAATATATTTACCACACCAAGTATGTAGCTAATGGGTCTATTTATAATTATAAGGCACATCTTGTTGCAAATGGGTTCTCATAGGTTGAAGGTATTGACTACTTTGAGACTTTTTCCCTTATTGCCAAGATGGATTATGTTTGCCTTGTACTTATCTAATTGCATCATAGGGTTGGCTAGTGTATTCTTCTTGCATGGATACATGCATGAGTAAATATATATGGATAAGCTTGGTGGGTTTGTTCATGATTCTTCTCTTGTTTGTTCACTTAGGAGGTCTCTTTACAATCTCAAATAGGCCCCTCAGGCTTGGTATGAGAATATGGATTCATTTATTATATTCACTGGCTTTGTTGACTACCACTCCAATCCTATAGTGTATATTTAGTGTATTAGGAAGTAAATTGTTATATTGGTCATATATGTTGATGATCTTCTTCTCACAAGCAGCTCCTCTTCTTAGATTTAGGCTATTCGGCAAGTAGTTTCAGTATAGTTTGATATGACAGATATTGGCCTTTTACACTTCTTCCTTGGTTTATAGATTTCATAGTCAAACACAAAGATTTATTTGAGTTAGAATAATTACACCCTTGATATATTTATCATTTTTTCATGGATGAGTGTAAGCCAAGTCCTTATCCCTTTCAATCTGGAGTGACTGTCACTGCCACTTGTACTACTCCACTTTGTGATACTACATTGTATAGGTAATTAGTTGTGAGTCTTATGTATTTGACCCATAATTGACTTGAAATTTCATTTATATTTGGGTATACACACACACACACACACACACACACACACACACACACACACACACACACACACACACACACACACACACACACACACACACACACACACACACACACACACACACACACACACACACACACACACATTCCCCTCATGAAAATCATTAGCAAGCTTCCAAGAGGATTTTATGATAGTTGTGAGGCACTACTCATTTTGGATTGCACTACACCAAGGATTCTACTCATTTGGTTGGGTATAATGATTCAAATTGGGTAGGTCATCTTGATGATAGGTGTTCCACTTATAGTTACATCTTTTGTCTTGGTTATTTACCTATTAATTGGTTGTGTAAGAATTAGCAGGTTACTTCACTTTCATCTACAAAGGTTGAATACATGGAAATAGTTACAATGAGTCAATGGGTTATTTGGCTTCATCAGTTATTGATAGAGTTTGGCTTCATTCAAGATTCACCTACTATACTTTGGTGTGACAACCAAAGTGTAATTCATATATCTTATATCCTAGTTGAGCCCTACTAGACCAAGAACATTGAGGTATATATGCACTTCATTTTTCAACACATTTAGGATGGAGTTCTTAGCTTGCAATAAATTTTGACTTAGTAGCAGGGTAAAGACATATTCATGAAGCCTTTTGCATTAATTAATATCCTTGATTTGCATGGCATACTTAGAGTTTCATAAGTTGTCTTTGGAGCTGTTCATGAGGACATCTTCCTTTTTCATTTCATTTATACATATTGTACATGAGTACTTTATCAGGCCTAGTTTTTGGGACTCATACTGTGGATATGCCACTATTTTTGTTTTGGCTATTGTTAACCCCTACTTTTACTTGAGGGTGGGTGTTAGAGTATGTATTTCTCATGTTTTCTAGTATATTAGCTAGGTATTTCATCTTTTTCCTATGTGAAGATTTATCCCACATTGTTTATTTAGGCTACTTTGTTTTGCCTTGCCTACTTATGTAAGGTCTTCCTATTGTATTAGAATCTCATCTGAATAATCATTTGACTTTCCTTGTTTCACATCTCATTTGTTTGAAGCTTCATGTGTGATGTTCTTATTGCTAACTCTTCATATCTTGGATTCTTGGAATATTTTTACCATTCCTAATAGTCGAGAGCTTATTGGTTTTATTATTTCTCATATTAGAATGGGTCCTTAAATATAATTCAAAGATTAAATCATGTATATATATATTAAAATTAGATTATATCCTGATTTACTTATTGGACCCTAGATACATCAAATGAAAACAATTCTTTCTACTAAACATCAATGTTTAAAATTTGGACATAAGAGTCAAGTGGTTAAAATTAAAATAAACAATTATTTTCTAAGAGAAAAGTTTTTTAGAAGAAGTTGTAGGCAAAGAAACATTGAAGGAAATAATTAAATTTAAACCTAAGATAAGAAAAGCTTAGGTACAAGTTCATAAATCTACACAAAAAGAGTGTGTTTATCATATCATATGCCTTTTAGATAGCTATATGATATTAAATTAAATCAATGTATATAATACATTATCCATAAGAATGATTATTCAAAGGAGAATATGATTTAATAATATAAAAAAGATCATGATTTATTATCTCTAGATTCATGGATGCCTCAACACCATATGCATGTTATTGATGATATTAATTCTTCATTCTATTTCTCTTCTGGGTCACTTGGTATTATAAGTTCACTTTGCTAAAAAGATTATTTATATTATAATAAACACTTTATTTTTATTATTTATTATGCTTTCTCTTATTTAGGGGCATTATATGTGGTTTTTATTAAGTCTCCACTAATTTTTATAAGTGCTCAATATGTGTTTTATATGCATGTGATCTGTTAATATTGTATTATGCTATGATGTGTTCTTTATATCTTATCAAATGGATGAAAAATATTGGTATATTATGATTATGATTGAGTATATACCCCATATATATATATATATATATATATATATGTATGTATGTATGTATGTATGTGTGTGTGTGTTTGTGTGCATGCGTGTACGTGTGCGTGTGTGTGCATGTGTGTCTATGCGTGTGTGTGTGTGTGTGTGTGCGCGTGTGTGCGTGGGTGTGTGCATGTGTGTGTGTGCGTGTGTGTGTGTGTGTGTGCGTGTGTGTGTCTGCGTGCACGCGTGCGTGTGTGTGTGTGTGTGCGTGCGTGTGTGTACATACATATATGTATATACTTCAATACTTTTCATATGTGTTATTAATGGGATTGTTAAGGTAGATGTAGGTTTGGTATTTCAATAGGCTACATGTTCATGATTATGACTTCACATCAAGCTAGGGACACATCCCATGTTTTTTTGGGTAAAATTTATGGGAAATTTAGGCATATCCTTGTTCCAATATAGGTTTATCTTCCATTAAATATTTTGTATGTTACTATGTTATCACCTAATATAATGCTTTATATCTATGATATATATTCATTATGGTTTAGTATATCTTATTTTCTTGATATGCTTTTAATCACCAAGTTTATTCTCATGTGACTAGTATATTTTCACGTGAGTTGTGTATATTAATAAAATGGGTGTGCTTTACACACTCTTGACATGATATCTACACATATGCTTCTTTATGTCTTTGATGTACATTATAATCAACTCTATGCCTCATATGCCTTCATAATGCCTGACATTATTCTAATTTAAATTACTAATCTTTGGTTTTATTATATATTTTATATTATGTTTCTCATGATTGATGTGTCTCTAGTGTGTTCAATATCCTTATATGTGCTTGATGTGATTTTTATCTCTTATGTGTCAGTTATGTGCTTAATGTGAGTTCATTATATTATGCACCTTCTACACGCTTGGTGTGACTCAAGTGTTTGAAGTATTTGTTTTATTCCATGTCAAATATTTGACATTTATTTTATCATAATTATATTTACTCAAGTGTTTGGTGTCTTTTATGGTTCCATGATCTATACCATGCACAAAGTCTTTATCACTTTCTTAATTTTTCATGATCTACATTATGCATCCATTGGGGGAAAATCATATCCTTATGCTTTATATTTATATATCTTATGATGATGATGCTATATTTATTATATTTTCAACCCACATAGGGCATATTTCTCTTTATCTTACATTTATTATATCATATTGGGGAAACTTATTCATAATAAACATGCTACCAAACTTATATATTTATAGTTAATACACCAATGATTTCATGTATTATATTACATATGATATGTTTATTCCATTTATTTTAAGATATGGAATTTCACAAGTTCATTCAAAATCTAAAAAAAAAGCATATATACCACTAATTATATTTATTAGACTCTAGATACTCTTATAAAGCAAGGCACTCAAAAAAGAAATTACTCCTAAAAAATTAGACATTCATATTTTACTCACTCCTATAAGGGGATGTACTCAAGACTAGCCATTATTCCCTAAAAATGGTATATTTAGGATATTATTTATCATTTTTATAGATATTAACACGAAATATTTTTACTTTATTTTTGGTTCTAAAATTTATACCCAAAAATGTTTTTCAAGATTTCACACATAATTGAAGGCTCTACATGGGTGTTATACACGCGTCCTATTAAAATATAGTATATTATTTTTAGTTTTATATATTTCAATTGATTATTATTATTATTATTGGCACTCACACGTGTGTATAAAAAAAAGAATGCACTTTCATATTTATATGTAAATTAGAATCTTCTTTAGGAGCTTTAGGCACACAAATTGTTATCTCTATACCATGTCTTCATTTACTTTGATATGTATGCACATATATCAGTGGGGTAAAATTTATGCACCTATTTTATCCATTTTTTATTTAAAAATACATATATATTTCTAGTAGGTGTAAAATGTAAGAGACATTATAAATGTTAATAAAATAAAATTATTAATAATTTTGATTTTATATATTGATAGATATGGCCAATTATAATTTTTGGAAAATACAATGTGATGTAATTAGCTCAAATATAAATATATGTTGACTATTTTTTATATTTGATAGTATGAACCAATAAAAGACAGGACTATGATAAAGTTTGATCAGTAGCAAATAATTTGAAATTGTTTCTAGATAAGACCATGCACCCTAGACAACAATGTAGGCCAATTATATTTGTTGAAAGTAGATTAATCCGAGTTAAATATGATAGAAATATGACAATGAAAGATAGAGAAAATTAGAACTGATATAGCCCAAATTAGGATCATATTATAAGAATGTTCCTAGATAAGACCACACTCCCTAGATAAAAGTGCATGCCAGATGTGTCCATTGACTATAGAATTTCCTATATTGACTATGACAAAGATAAGAATACTCTACCATTTATGTCTATGTCTGTTTATTAGGCTAAGATTATTAAATTCATATTATGTTGCATAGATGTCAATATTTTCCTCTTTTTTTCTTGTAAATCCTAGGGGTCTTTATGAGAGCTAAACCTTGTAAAAAATAGTGGGGGAGTGTAGAGGGATGGGCTAACCCTATTCAATCCCTTGATTATTGAACAAATCCTACATATATAGATAATCTGAAGATGGAAATCAAGATACAAATATTTCTCCAGCTAGAGTGATTGTGCAATTGTGATCCTTGATTATATGTATGCAGCTAGAAATATGGCTTCGAAACTTGATAATGATAACTCTTGACTTACTTTGAGATACTTTAGACTAGGATTATATCTAATCCTTGTGAATGATCTCATTGGGGAAGAATATGGCATATTTTCTCATTGTGCAATAGTGTGTAATTGATCAATAAATAGTTTCAATCTAGGAATAATGAATGACATTTGATTTGTATTTATAGAAAAACCTTTTGACAGTTTCCTTTAGTTGATATTATAAAATGTGTGGGAAGACCCAAAATGACATTTCAAATTTTGAAACTTATTATTATTTGGCATGTGGTTCCACATCACCACTTTAGGTGGAGATGTCTGCATCAATAGACTTCTTTGTCTAGAATGGACCTGTCCTAGAAAATTAGGGATAACTTTACTTAGTTGGAAATAGTCTATGGGTAGTATAAAACACTTTGAGCATTTGACTCGGAATGTTTTGTGTAGTAATGATGGAAAACAAAGGGTTAAGTTCACATATAGATAAATGGATTAAAGGAATGAAGAATAAGAGTTTTCTAGTGGGGTGCAAGCTAAATGACTTAGGTTGTGCCAATAATTTGCATTTATAATTACATGTGACTAGATTTAGGTATCTACATTACCCCCTTTGTATTCTAGTAATAAAATTTTAAGAGTAAATGAGAATTAATTAAACCTGGGTGTGTACAATACACTTTGTATTGGAGAGGATATTCTAATTATGTATGGAACTCATTTTATAAAAACCTACAATAACACAAGATGTAATCATTGTCCATATTTAAAATTTAAAAATGTTAAACTTTAAAAAATGAAAAAATAAAAGGAGAGAAAGGCAAGAGTACACTTGTAAGGAGATGAAATTGTATTTTTATGTAACCTAATAAATCTGATGGATAATTATGCCCCCTTGTTGAAGCACTTTGAGAAATGGTTCCTTATGTTGAACCAATGGTAAATTGAGAGTGATCAAGTCCCAATTTTGAATAACTAATCAAGTGCTTGAGTTAGAAAGATGCATATTCCAACTCTCATGAATGAAGATAAATACCAAATATATCAATCCACAAGAAGTTGTAACCATGATGGGTTTTATAGAAGTGATGATAAGACCATTGGGTTTCACTAGAATCAAATGTGCATCACTGATAACAAAATATGAAACCACACAATGAGTTCACTAGAAGTAATGCCAAGATCATTGAGTGTCACTAAACTTGAACGTACATTTCCCATAACATATAATATTACACTATTTCAAATAAATATAAATATTATGACCATGACTAAGAGAGAATTAAAAATATTCATGCCCCCAACATGAACTCAATACCAATATATTTTAATTGAAATGAACATTTTTCATTTGAAATTATAAATTTGAACTTTGAAAATCTGCATGAACAAGTATCATGCAGTTTAAACTTTGACAAATGTATAGACAAACATGAAAAGTATCATGCCTTTGAAAATGTAACTTTGAAGTTTGAAAATGTGTATGAAAAATTATCATGCCCCCTAAATTTGTTCCAAATGATATAGAATTTCATGCATCTATATGCTCAATTGTAACTATATGTGAAACCTATAATTTTTTTCCATATGACCATGTATATATATTCAAGTATGTGTGATTATGTATTTGAATATTTTAGAAGTGAGTGCATATGCATGTCATATGCCCCCATAAATTGTACTAATGTGTTAATATTTTTCAACAATGTGATTTTTAAATTCCTTTAAATCCTTGAACATTGTATTTTGTCGTAGAATCTAATTTTGAATTGATTTGAATCTTTGAAACTTGTATTATGTCCCAAAAATGATTTTTTCTTATTCATAGAGGCTTTAATATCTAAGAAAAACCCACTTTTATTCCCCCCTTTTAAGATGAGGGATGTATCCTAAAACTCACTCATCTCAAAGTATGAGTTAATTATATCATGTGATAAAGATATAATTATGTAGCATTATGTCATCATGTGGAAAGTATGTCTATATAAATATAGAAATGAGACATGTAATAAAGTAACCATTTATAGAGTGTAATATGCATTCAAATTATTGTAACTATATTTGATATATTTATTATTAATCCTAGGTGCCTAGCTTTTGTCTTATTCAATAAGTTATACATTCTTGTAGGAATAGGAAAAGTCAGTTTTAGGAATGTGAAGTGAACAACCTTCTTGGCTTATTTATTATAAGTTTATTCTCTTTTTAAATTGAATCATGAAATATAATTTCATGTGCATTATAAATAAAATCAAACTTGTCATTGGTATAAGAGCTTGGAAAAATAATTTTGATTTTTCTTCCTCCTTGTTTCTAGTTATACGACCTACATAGTTTGGTTTTCAATCAATAATTTGTCAAAGTGCAATAAATTATCATTTAAAGAAATAAATTTTGTTGAATTTGATGATTGGATAATTGTGCTACTACCCACCTAAGGTTTTATAGGTGTTGTGGCATATTGATTCAAATTCAAGGAGAAATAAGGAGAGCTACTCTTTTACCCATTCATCACTATCAAAAAATGTAAATCCCAAAATCATTAAGAACTAAGTATATTGATGTATGATGTTTTATTGTCAATCCTATGTTAATGATAGGGTGAATTCTTTTCACATGCCATATAGGTACCATTTACCACTCTGTGGTCACATACCTTAAAACCTCTTTCATGTATTGTCGAGTCTATTGAAAGGGTTATCTTCTTCCACGTATCACAAATATATAAGAAGGGAGGGTATATCAAGAGGTTTGGTATATTGGTGTGGTTGTATATAGAAAAATAGACCATTTTTTAGTGATAAGGAACCAATTGGGGTTAACAAAAACTCAAAAATCCAAAATCAAAACTCAAAACTCAAAACCATGCATTCAATCAAATCTATCATTGGCACAACATTGACCAATAAAGACAATTGGTTAGAATGGTCTTGTCAAGTGGAGAACACATTCATCTTCAATGACATATGGTTTGATATTTATTATAGGGACATACGACCAATTTATCCAATAGAGAATGCAAAATATATTAAAGCATAGAGGTAGTAAAACTAAAAAACATTGGCCTTGATGAAGGTCTTAATCAATGGAGATGTGTTTCTCCATATTTAGGTGTGCAATACTTCATTGGAAGCATTTCAAAAATAGAAGGAGATATATGATTCCAACTCATATTTGGAATTAATTCAATTAGAATTTAATCTATTCAACCTTGAGTTGAAATATGTTGATGTGATGAGATTGGCTTCAGAGATATGTGCCATCAAACATGATGTAGAATCAATGAGTGTCAAAATTGACATCTATATGATTGAATTCATAATATTTTGTCTTCCTAACTATTTAATGTACCTGGAGTCACTAAAAGTAATCAATTAATTAAATAATCTCATATTTAATCAATTGGTTGAAAAGATAACAAAAATAGAAAAGGCCTTTGGAGTAAAAACCAAGTCCATAACAGGGGAAAGTGTGTGCTATGTTAAATTAAATTCTTCTAAAACATCCAAAAAAGCCACATCTTCCAAAAATGAAGGCAATAACAAATACAAGAAGAAGTACAATAGAAAAGGTGGAAACAATAAAAATCAAGGTGGTTAAAAATAGAATGATAAACAAAACCTCTACTGCAAATGGTGTGATAGAAAAGGAATCCATGAGATTCATGAATGTAGAAATCCATCGAAGAAAATTGAATCATATCATAAGAAGAAAGAGGAAAAATAAAATAAAATAAAAGAGTCAAACTCTACCCAATTCACTAGTGAATGTGTATTTTCTAGTATAGATGATGAAACAAACAATGTCTTAGTTCTTCATGGTTTGATGTTTGGGTTTTTTATACTAGTGCCACTCGACATATGAATTTTCAAAGAGATTTCTTTGAGTATTTTAATGAAGAAATTTGTGATGTGGTATACCTTGTAGATAGATCAAGTTTACAACCATCAGGAAGAGGTACAATAAGCATCAAATTTCTAAGCTTCAAGATTTTAAAATCCAAAATGTCCTCTACCTTCCTAAACTAAAACAAAACTTTTTATAGCTAGTTCTCATAAGGAAACAAGGCCATTCCATTCTATTGGATAATGGTGATGTCACTATCATGAGGAAAAGTGATAACGCAATCATCTTGACTAGATATGAGGAAGGGAAACTACTCAAAATCAAGGGTGATCCATAAAATTCAAGGAATTATGCTCATCACATGGAAGATGAAATGTATCCAAACATGTTTTGTCATGCTTAATTCGAGCACACTCACTATAACAACATTCATATATTGTAAAAGAATGGTGTTTTTATCATGCCTAAATTGCCTAGAAAATTAGACGAAAAGTGTGAATCTTGTATAAAAATATAAGATAACCATTTCCAAATTCATAGTGGAAATCTAAAAAAAATTACAACTAGTTCACTTAGACTTATGTTCTCTTCCAATCCTCTCTGTTGGTGGTTATAAGTACTTCATGTTGTTCATTAATCAGTCTAACTAGATGACTTGGATATACTTTTTGAAGGAAAAATCATAAGCCTTCAATACTTTCAATTTTTTTTGAAACATGATTAAAAATTAATCTCAAAATCACATCAAGACATTCAGGACAAAAAATGGTGGTGAATTCACTTCAAATAAGTTTTACTCCTATCTTGAGCAAAATGGGATCAAACACCTTCTCACAATTCCTTACACTTCATAACAAAATGGGGTTGTATAAATAATGAACATAAATATGATGAATATGGTTCATGTTATGTTGTAATACAAATGGTTAAATTTACACTTTTAGGTTGAAGTATCTAAAATAGTAGTATAGCTCTACAATAGATCACCATCATTAGCTCTTGAATCCAAGACTCTCTATGAGATGTGGTGTGGTCATCTTCCTTTAGTGTGACATCTTCAAACTTTTGGATCCACCTATTACACATTAAATATAAATGATAAGATATATAAATTTGATCACAAGATTAAAAAATTCATCCACTTGGGATATTATGAATCCTCCAACGCATACATGTTATACAATAAGAAAGAGAAAAAGTTTCTTGTCTCAGGAGAAGTATTTTGTGAGTCTACAAAGGACAAAGAGCACATTGATCAAAAATTGAGTTGACTTGACAAGTATGTAAATTTTGATGTCTATAAAGAGAGTGATTTTTATGTTCTAGACAATGATTAGATGACACACAATTGGGAATCTATTGATTGTATATTCTCTCCTATACATGATCTTGTAACTCCTCCTAAAGGAGAGAGTGAAACTTCATCAAAAAATGAATAGGGATACTAAAAAAAAGGGAATAAAGTGATGGAACTTCAGAGGATAAACTTGAAGCACTTAAAACATAGAAACAGATGCCTAAGTGGGCCACTCAAACAGTGAAAGACATGAAACTTGATGAAGTTGGAAAATTAGGCACAAGAAGTGGACATGCAAATGCATCACAATCATACAAGTCCCTTGAATAAATATAATATGGAATTTAAAAGCTCACCATGAATGATTCTCTTTAAGAAAAACACAATATTCTATTTGATTCAAAATCAACATCTTTTAAACAGGTTGAGAAGCTTAAATCTTGGAGAAAATCAATGAAAGATGAGTATATTGCATTCATAAAAAATGAGATTTGGAAATTGGTTGATCTTCCATATGGATATAAACCCATTGGCTATACTTGGGTATACTACAACAAATTTAAGTCTAATGGCTCAGTTGAAAAACACAAAGGATTGTCACAAAGGGATATGCTAAAAAATAATAAATTGACAGCAATGAAACCTTTTCACTTACAACAAAATGGACTACCATTCAACCATGTTGGCTTTGGTAATTTAAAATGGATGAAAAGTTCACCAGATAAATGTTATAACTACATTCCTAAATTATGACCTCAATGAAACTATGTACAAAACACAACCCAAGGTTTTATAGTAAATGGACAAGAGCACAAGGTGTGAAAATTGGAAAAATGATTGTATGGTTTAAAACAAGCCCCTTGGGCATGGTATGACAAACTAGCAGACCACTTCATGAACATGAAATTCAAAAAAAATTGTGTTTGAACATGCAACTTTTTTCATCAAAACATTTGTATTTATGGTGGTGTATGTTAATGATTTGCTCATCATATGGAATAATGAATGGTACACTGTAAAATTCACATCATAGTTGATGAAAATATTTGAAATTATTGATTTGGGTTATCTTTATTATTATTTGGATATTAAAGTAATTAAAAAACAAAAGTATTTATTCATCACTCAACATAATTACATTAGTGACATTCAGATCAAGTTTGGAATGGAAGATTATAAGCCTCTCATCCTGCCCATGAAATAAAGTCTCAAATTAACATCTGAAGATTCAACATATTTGGTTGATGCCACTAAATATAGATAGCTCATTAAAAGTATGATTTATGTGACTACAACTTGACCAGATATATCATTTATAGTTGGAATCCTCTCACGATTCATGCCAAAATCCAAGGATAGTCATTGAGTAGTAATAAAAAGGGTCCTTAGATATCTCAAAGGAACACAAATTTTTAGGCTTAAATACTCCAGTGTAGGAGACTTCAAAATGGTTGGGTACTAAGATTCTGACTATATTGGTGACCATGAACATGGAAAGTCCACCTTAGATTTTTTAATGAATTTAGGAACAATAGTTGTTAGTTGAAAATCCAATAAGTAAGCAATGCCAATAAATTATTCATTAGAAGAAGAATATATGGCCACTTCAGAGGCAACTAGAGAGATATTGTGGCTCAGAAGGGTTTTCTTAAATTTATAGGAGCAACATGATTTGTCAACACCTATCATGGTTGAGAACAGTTCTATAATCTAGATACCAAAGAATCCAATCTTTCACAACTAAACTAAATATATCAATACAAAATTTCATCTGATTTGACACTATGTGAAAGATGACAGTGTCAAGTTGCAACATTGTCTGACAACAGAGTACTAGTAGACATCCTAATAAAAATGTTTAGATAAGGAAAATTTAAAAGTTCATAGGATTGTTTGGTCTAACAAAGACCCCTGTAGATCAAGGGGGGGATATAGAAATGTTTTATATATTTATTATTTATCCTAGGTCTCTCTATTTTGTCTTATTCAATAATTTATCTATTCTCATATGAAAAGGAAAGGTCAATTTGTGAATGTGAAGTGAACAACCTTCTTGACTTATTTATTATAATGTTTTCTCTCTTTTAAAATTGAATCATGAATAAAATTTCATGTTCATTACGAATAGAAACTAACATATAAATTATATGATATAGAACATGGCACTACTAATCAAGATTAGCAAACACAACAATTATAACACATAATGTCACACAATGTCATACAATTTCATCCAATAAGATCAAGGGCCACATGCAATGGACATGAATATGTCACAACAAACAAGGCCGAGAGTTACACGCTGAATACATTAATAATGTTGCAAACAAGACAAATCTTCAAATGTTACACACAAAATAGGGCCATCAGCCTTAGGTAATGGACATGTTTGAATGTTACACATACGAAGAAAAAATATCATATAGATGTTCAAGTGTTTATTTCACACAAAGTCTAAGGGCAAAAAATAATAATTAAGTAATGTCTATCCTATCATGTCAAATTTTAATAACATCTAAACATAGAATAAGTGAAAACATCTATATTTCATCCATATATATCAATGTCATATTATAATAAAGTATCATAAATTCCATGTATCACGATGTATGATATGAGAAAATAGAAAGATATTTGTAAGATATGTATCTCACCATGGTAAAGAGGTCTAGAGAGCTATAACATTATAGTAATGTAATTTTTAGAATAATATGCCCCCAACATAGGCATGACCACTTGTTAAAAGTGAATTCAATCTCTAAGAATCCATGTATATGTGTATGTATTGCTTGACACTCATACACATCGTAGAATGCATGTGTATTTGAAAAATAATATGTTATCCACTATAATATATTATAAGTAACATATGTAAAGAATTAAACTAACAACTTGTGTATGCTCTAATCTTGCATTTTATTTTAGAAAATATTTTGAATGTTTTTTAATTTTTGAAATGTTTCATTTTTTTAAATTTTTTTTATCTTTTGAATATTTATGTATTTTTGACAAATTTGAATGTTTTTTAATTTTTTGACATTTTTGAAAAAAAAAATACCTATGATCCCATCAATGGAAGGACCATAGTGTGTGCCTCTATCATAGAATTGAAGGGTGAATTTACATCGACAAAAATTTCTACATGTATATGAATCTAAATATAAAAAGGTATCAAGTATTATAGTGTAATTACCTTGGTCACTACTCATAGAATATTTTATAAGATATGTAACTTGAGAAGGAGCATGACTTATGAAGTCTATTATATAATAAGAGAATGTCTCACTATCAATGTTCATTTCAAAACATGTTCAACTACACAAGATATTTCCTTAGGATTTATTATATAATGTTGATATTTAAATGTAATTTGACTAACTCTTTGATATGCATATTATTGTATAGAAATATTTTGCATAAGTGCCACAACTAATTTTTTACTATGTTCTTGATTAGGTGCCATAACTAATTCTATACTATGCTCTTGAATAGGTGTTGTAATTACATTAGTATTATGATTTTGAATAGGTACCATATGGTGGTGTTGGGGGAGGTGGAGGAGATACCACTCACTATAGAGGGTACTCATATAAAATGACTTGAACTTTGACCACCTGATTACAATCTATGTATTTGAGACATTGATGTAGTATAGATGGTACTATGTTGATATTTGTATACAAGGGTGTTTTAATAACATATTAAATACCCCTGTGATTGGTAAGACTAGAAATAGAGTAGCCTATGTTGTTGAACCAACCTGAAGAGGTATCACTCATGTCCATTAAATGATTTGGATACTTTTTATGTAACTTATAAATCTTTCTTTGTATGCGCAAGAGTGTGACAAAGTGTCATTATACATGCATTTTTACTTGACCCATTTTTGATCATGACAATATATAACTTATAATGAAGAGTGCATGCCTATCTGAATAATAATCATTGATGTCACTATGATCAAAGGTAACCATAGGATGCAGTGTTGATGTCCTATATATTGGATGCCCATATGTATAAAGATGAGGATGAACATTATACACATGATGCAACTCTGATTTATTCGTATTTTTGGTAGTACCATGGTTTTAAAAAGTATTATTGAATATTTTCATCTTTGCATTATCATTTGGATATGGTCTAGCTTCCTTTGTGGGTGTGCTAAGCTCAATAGTATTATCATCAATACAATATTATAGCTTATACTTACCTTGAAACACTTGAATATAAAATATCCAATACATTTTTTGGTAATAATAATATACATTATTGTTAAATTATTTGTGTTGAGGCTTGGTCATATCCACCTCTACTGGTGGAGGGAGAGATATGAGATTGTAATCATTATAACTTTTATAATAAGACATGAGGAGGTTGTGGTAACCTTGAAATTTTATTCATTGGTGTATTTATCAATTTAAGCTTATTTGTCGGTTATGATATTGCATTGTCTATTACTTTAAATTCATTCTTAATTTCGTTACATTTAAACTTTTAATTTGGTTCTCTTTAAATCTTGATATTTGAAGTAAATGGGGAATTTGGTGCATATTTTAGCTTGTTCAAAGTTTGAGTTTTATTTCAAACTCTTTGACTATATGGAATAGCTCATCAAAATATTTTAATTTGTCAAACATGATATACTCATGGAGTGGTGTTAGCAAACTTTGGGTGAAGATATCTTGTAATTCATTGTTTGCCATATAAATGTTTATCTTATCTAGCATATTTTTTTATTGAAGAACATATTCATTTATTGGCTCATTTGACCCTTGATTGATTTTGGTATTTTCCACATAAGATAATTTTTAATTGGTATTGATAAAGAAGTGTTGTAGAAACTAATTTTACAAAGGGTTGAATAATCTAACTGATTAGATTCAAGGATAATTTATCCATTTTAAATCACAACCTATTATTCTTCTTTTGAAGATCTTGGTTAGTAATTTTTCATTGTAAGCATAGTCAAAGCATTCAACATGGAATTATAAATTTTTTTTGTTTATGATCACTTTCACCTTCATAGAGTGGTAGTTTATAAGCCACAAGCCTATTGGTAAGGGGTAGGTTGCTATATCATATGCAAATTATTATGAAATAAAGTAGTTAATTCCATTTAATGACTAGCTTTAGAGACACATTTATTTCATTGTAACACTTTAACATGTAATGTTATAATAGTTTGATCAAGAGTATATGCATTAGTCAAGGTTGGTGTTGAACCATGCATAGTAATCAAAGGAGGAGTGTATGATCCATGTGTACAAATATGCATATTAATCTATTGGAATATACACCCATACCTATGGGTTATGTAACATATATAACTAGGGGTGTTAAAATAGAATAAAATCAATAAATAAAACTTTAACACCAAAAGTGGAAGTACAAGTTTAAGCTGATTTGTTTTTGTCATCTCTTGAAAAGTCTAATAATGCATCAATATTGTGTGGGTTGGCATTATTATATTTAGTGAGTTATTTTTCAATAACTTCATCCACTTGATCTATATTAACTTTATCATTTTCAATGGTAATTATAAGTCCATCAATAGGGTGCATAGTGTGCCTTATAACATTTTAAATTTAGTTGCTCCCAAGTCAATCTTGGTTTGATTTTTTTAATTTAAGATCACACTTATATTAATGTCAAAAATAATGGTACAATCTATTCATACAAAAAAATATATGTAAATGGTCGCACCCCACAAACAAGGTCACATTAAGGTAAGACAAAACCTCAAAAAATCAACAAGTCCAATGGCCACACCAAAAGATCACATCAAACTGACATAAGTGTGTAACAACCCAAAAAAGGTGCACATAAGAACATAATAAATAAGTAAAATATTAAGAAATAATAGAGAAAATGGTGTCTAATGGGGGTGGAAAAATAGGCAAATCCTACAACTTGTCTCCCCATCCTCCTTAGCAAGGAGTATTCATCCGCAGGTAAGGGATCTAATCCATCATTATACTATAAATTATCATTTCATTCATTTTTTTAATTGGGTGAAAATAAAAGGGAAAATCAAGGATACTTGTCCTATATAGGAGGGCCCTAGTCCCTTCCACCACCTACTCCTATGTTAGATCCATGAGACCAATCATACTAAAAGGGTGATTGGTGAAGGTGTGAGCGGTGAGGAGAGAGGCTCTTAGGTTGATTCCTAGAAAATTATTGGAACATATCATGACCTAACATATAAAGGGGATACTGGAGATGCAGATGTTGTGGAGGATTACAAATAACTACATACAAGGCATTCATCCAATGATTAAGCAAATATTGGAGATGATTAATTTCTAACTAAACTTTATCAGTTTGACTCTAAATCTATATAATAGAATTATAAATGATAATAAATTTTTTAGTAAAATAAAAAATATGTTTCACTTACTCAATATTAAAATAAGCATAATTTTTAACTTTCCATATTTGAAAAAGAATATCAACACATAAAATCTACCAAAATCTATTGTATCTTGTAGGAAACAAGGTGGAATCCCCCAAGAGAGTCATCTTCCATGTAAAAAAATATGGCCTGAAAGGATAAAAAAGGGTATGAATCTAATACCCTGTAGACTAGGCATGGGAGCAAAACCAAAAAATATGATTTATTATCTCAAATTGATGGTAAGCTAGGAATATGGGATTTTAAACACCTATGTGATTAATTCGATCACTAAAAAAAAATCCCTAATAAAGAATACACCAAAGGAAATGAGCTTTTTTTAACTCAATGCGATATGATTTTGAGTTGAGTAAGGCTTGAGATTGTTCATTATTAATTTTATCCTTTTTATGATATTTGAATTTGATTAATTTACATATATGATGAGTCCAAATAACACTTTGAAAAGTAACATAGAATGTAATGCTAAACTTCAAAATATATAAGCAAAATTCATTTATCATTATTATTGTCACCAAATCTTACACCCTATAGGAGGGTGTTCAATCCTCCTCCATATTTGGGAAACATGGGAATACTTATAGGTATGTGGGTGTACCTATAGTAGAAGTAGACCTCTAGGTTTAAGGGCTAGCTCCCTAAATTTACCTTGAAGTGATTGCCACTTACACTAACTATTTGTTAGTGGGAAAAGAGATAGAATTTTGCATGAAATGAAACTACTATAAGGGGGTGATACACCATAAATATTTACACAAGACCATCATAATTTTTTCACTAAGAAACAAGGCCTACAACACTAGTTTAAAAGTCCTAGAATGCTCCAGCATTAGTATTTCAATATGAAGGTGATATGTATGAAGACTATCCAAGGTAAGTGAAATAATATATCAGTTAAAGATACTAAGGTTTATTTTACACTTTATAATATATCTATATACTTAACAACACTTCATATGACCCACTAGAGTGGATTCACTTGCATCAAACATGGAAGGATTGAGAGAAAACAAGGATAGATAAATATATTTCAAATTATCACTATACATCTCTTCACACACTTTGACAAGATGACATATGAACTCAAACTAGATTATATTTTATTATTATAATTCAAATTAAAATTTAAAAACCAAAAGGGATTTTCCATACATGGTGTGGTATTAGTCTACAAGAGCCAAAATGGCTACTAATTATAGAATTGGAGAGAGAGGAGAAGAGGATGAAGTTAAAGAGTCACTAGGACATGTGTCATGCTAAGAAAAGGAGTTAAACATGAAGGAGAGAGTAATATTTAATATACCATGCAAGGTCTACTTGGACAAATGTCCCTTAAAACATGAAACTCTTGAAATGTGGTGTATAACTCCTCAATTACTTGCTCAAAAAAATTCTTCATCATTTGGCCTTTATAGAACATACCACAGTAGACTAGGGATAGGTGTGATGATTTCACCAAGAAGTATGTGTTTTATAAATTCTCCACCATGCATTGGTTACATACCTAATCATCAAGGTTATTCTCGACATGATTTATCACTACTTGTTATCCAAATAACTTCTCTTTCACTCATCCTTCACATTTGTCACCAAAGTTGATCTTAAGTTTTCCAATATGATCCATAAAAATGCATGTATGACACCTTTTAGGACTCCTCATGGCCTTAGATTCCTCAATCAAACCTTAAAAGGACTCCCACTTGAAGTTTTCATTCTCTCACTATTTTGTTCACTATGCTTGTTTTGACTGGCTGAGATGAAGGTGTTAGTAGAGGAACTTGTGAGATCTTATATTGTACAAAATGGATATTATAGGTTATATAAATTCCCAGCCTATCTTCCAAAGTGACTTTCATCCTTTGAATCTTCTTTGAACCTAAAAAACACTAAAAAAAGTCAATAAAAGTGAATTTCCACCATGTATGTATAGGTAAGGTAGAACTCAGTATGAGAGGGAGGAGCCCTGGGGAGTCCTCTATAATATCAAAGTCATTTCCTAGTCAAAGTATTTCATTTGGATGCCATTCCTACTTCATCTTCTACATTAGGTCAAGAACTAGGGTTTTAGAGGGTTTGGAGATGTTTTTCCCTCTAAAGATGTTACATACAAGTCTAAAATCCAATTCTCTAAAAAATACACTAAAAAACTTATTTAATACCCTCTATAACATATCTCAAACTCTTAGACTCCCATGCTAAGCCTCCATGCACATATGAGCTTCTAAACTTGTCTTCTTGAGTTGTTTCCTACATTTTGCATACCTTGTTAGGATCTTAGGGAAAGAAATGACCTTAACATGTATTTATATACATGTTAAAGGATTAAACACATTTTATGCCTCACCATTGAGGTATTTCAAGGATCTCAAAATTTCATATGGTTTTATAAGTGATACTTGACCTCTTTTAGACATTAAGCCTAGACTAAGCCTAGAAAGATTTAATTGTCTTTGTGAGTCTAGGCCATTATGTTAAGTTTTCAACACATATAGGGGTTTATTTAGGTTTATCCATGTCCAACCCAACTTTATAAAATATATTCAAGGCGTACACCATCTTCAAGTCATCCTTTTTTCATTTGTTTCATAACCCTTCAAGATTTTCATCATGGGAGTGTGTTTTGTCTGAGATAGAATAGAGGGCACTCCCACTATTACCTCAGCTGATTTGACTACATGAGAGGATAAAATAAATTAAAATTAACTTATATACAAAATATTAGATCTTATTCACATTAATAACCCATTTCAACACCATGAAATATTTAAGATAGACTGTGGGAAATTGATTGTGCAAGATTTCTATGTGTTGGCTATAAGTATACTTGAGAATGGTTTCATGCCCTATTTTCTTAGTTTAATTACATTATGAGATGAATTTATTTATGATTAATTTATTAAAAATACTTTCAAAATTCCCTATCATCTATTTTGGCTCCTTCAACTCATACTTTGCTCAACTAGACTTGACTAATAGACTACATGTTTACTGTAGGTTTCATGAAAACATTTTTGGCCTAGTTTTCCATTGTCTTGAGAATAATGAGGTGGTAATTAATGTTTTTTTGAGACTAAAAAAATAATCATATTTAAAACTTATGATATATTGATCAAGGTAGACCTTCCACTTGAGAGGGCTAATCATTAGTCAGCTATACATTGTGTTCTTGATCAGAAAAGGTGCATGTTTGTAGGTGCATTCTGCATGTTTAGATATTGTGTATCATTATATGCTCCCTTTGAAATAAATTAGGATAAATTAATAGATAAAATTTTCTTATTCCACATATTTAGTGAGGTCAATACAATCACTATATGGCCCAACCTACATGGTCACCGTACAACCAACCTGTAGGTGTCCATTCTTGTGATTAAGAGGGAAACTTTAGGTGGAAGTTTACACTAAATATTGAATGTGAAACCCATTTTTTTTGTCCTTTTTATAATCATAGTGTTATTTTATTTCAAATAAAGTCACTTATAGGCATATTATACTTTCACTTTATCTCACATTTTGGAGGGTTTATTTGAGTTTAACCACTACAGAGAATAATGGCATTCTATAGTGGAAAGATTTATGGAGTATGGGGCCTTTAACATCATGATCCTTTGAACAAACCATTTATTTATTTATAAAAGTATTACCATTACATGAGTGATATAATATATATCTATTTTTACTTATCAATACTTCAAGATGACCTAGCATGAAAATATCCAAAATACTGAAGGGTCTCTATTTGCAAAGTTTAAGGTAATTAGTCCCTAAGCCTATTTTCTCCCATCATAAACCAAGGATCAACTATGCCTAGTTCTATCTAAATTAAAACATGGATATAAATAAATTGATCAACTCTTCATCCCCTTATGATGATTCCCAAAATTTTCATACACATCTATGCTCACTTTCAAGTCTTTATCAATGTCACCTATAGGTGAACATTTAGCACACAAGGTATTGGAGGTATGATGTACCGTTGCGAATGGTGTATGAGCATTGTAAAAGTTAAAAACATTATTAAATGTATTCTAATTTATTTTACCATCCTTTAAAATATTAAAACCATGATCTCATGTCTTCAACCCACATGATTAGTCCCTTCTAAGACACCTGTGGACATACCTTAGTATTGTAGATAAGGTAGTGAAAATAAGATATGAGAAATTGCATGTTGTCTAGGTCTGAAACTAGTTTTAGACCTTTTCAATGTATCAAATGGATTATTAAAACCTTGTAAAATGTAAAACAATATCAAATGCTCTCATTCGTCATGGTTATCCTATTGTATGCAACTGTATATGCTCATTAGTGGTAGGGGATTGTGTGTGGAAGAGAATAAAGTGCCACAAATATTACATGATATTTAGAGAGCTTAACTTGATTTTTCCTTATATAAATACATTTTCAACACCTTAAAACCTTAATTAAACCTCCATTAATGTGATAGATAATCTTCATACATGTGATTCAACATGTCTATGAATGAACACTTGCAAGAAATTTGACAGTGTTAGAGGTCGACTGCAACTCCATGAATGTTGATCATTGAGACTAAAAATTCTAAAGAAGGAGATGAATTTAATGAAATTAGATACATGGAATACAAATTATCATCCTCCTCTAAAGCCACTACAAGGATATGAAACATCTACAAATGATGTAAACCTGTCTACAACTTCGTGTGAGACCAACTTACAATTTGAGATATTGTATTCATAAACAGAACTCCAAACATGAAACAAAATATTTAATTCATAATGTAAATATGTACATGTCCTTTGGAAGTAATCTCAACAATTGGATTGTACGGACCTGCTCATACAAGAGGAAAACCTGTAAGGTGTGGGAAATAACATGTAGAGAATACTAGTCCACTTATAAAGGATGTTTCATTAATAAAAAGTGATCAATCCTCAAAAAAATTATATGAAAAATAACTATGTTGAGTTTAATAACTCCCCATAAAGGCGTTTGACCTGAAACCTCTCCTACTGGTCATACCAAGAAGAAACCTACTAACTAGTTTTGCATGTCTAAAAGGGCAATGAAGGAGTAGAATAGTTTTTTTATATTTTCAAGACTTATAAATAATTTAAAATGTTAGTATGAATCCATGAAAGCTGAATATATAATGAATAATATTTACACACATGCCACCTTCCTTCAGAGGCCATACAACTCCCAAAACTACCCTTTCTTCTTGTTTCAGCATAATACCTACAATTTTTAGTAATGGAATAACATTATTCAGATATATATGACACATACACAATTATAAATACTTTGTAACACCTTTCCTACTTGTAAAACCATACCATTCCCATTTATGGCTCTAAAATGACCCCTTAAGTGACATAAAATGACTTAAGAAGGGAAATGACTATGACCAAGGTGATGAGACATTAAATGACATAAAATAACACCGTGAAATGCCATATAGGACCCTAATAGACCCATATACAATTTTTGGACTATATGAGGTTAAGTCATTTTGACTTGTGGTCAAAATGGTCAACATTTTTGGCAATTTTTAGGGGTGGTATGCTTGTTATACCCAAGACTAATAGCCTTTTCCTATCCATTGGGATATGGAGTAACCTATGAACTATTTTGACACATAATTTCCTTTTAAACCACACTAAATGATGGAAAACCAACAAGAGGCAACACACAAGATAAGAAATTAAGCAAACACACACTTATGCTTCATGAGTACTTATGAAACACACACAAACTAAACTAACTCAAACCCAAACTAATATGAAAGAAACACTTCCTCTAGGATCAAATGGGAATTTTGAAACCTTTATTTCTCCATGAAATGAAGGAATGAATGAGACATGTTGCCTTTTGATCCTTGGTATTGATTCCTCTATCATCTTCATCATGTTTACCAACTGTTAACCAATTTTGTCTTTTACGTCAAAATAGGGCACCCCTAATTAAAAAATTAATTTTTAGGCATATAATGTTGTATAATATATTTTAATAAGGTGTTTCATAGGTCATTTAATGTCAATTGATGTTATACTAGCTTTGCTCATTTGTTTTCTAGGTCCATTTATCCTTTTAAGTCATTTTAAGGGGTCAAATAGGTGCATTTAATGATTTTTATAGGTTTATTTGGAAATGTGAAAGTGTCAAAGAGTTTTATATATTTCCATGTGTCCTAATATCTCTATAGTAATTGTCACTAACTAAAAATTGTCAGGTTACTTAGAAAAAGGTCAATTTTCTTAAAGAAAAGGACACTTGTATAGCTCCTTGGGAAGTGTGCCACATGGAATAATGTTAGGAGAAATATTTTTATATTCATAAACTCAAATCCACATTTGGAGTCATCTGAAAGTTTCATTTCCAATCCAAAACTATTCATCTCCCTTTTTTCTCTTTTGGCAGACTGAGGTGACTTGCAGGTTCTTTTTTGGTACGAACAACATAATGGATTTCAATAAAAATTATCTTGGTAAAATATTATACACTCCAAGACCTTAAAATACATATAATAATTTAAATTATTGGTTAACTATGCTTCATGAATCATCCATTCAAAGTGGACTGTGCAAAACTACCTGTTCATCCATGCACCCTTCAGGTTTTCCTTCATTCTGGGTAATTTCATAAAAACCAATTGTTGAGATTTATTATAGAGATCATTAAATTCTACATGAAATTATTCATACACTTGGTTTCATTTTTCAAGTGTTTTTGATATGCTAACCAACGCAATTTTGTAAGAGGATGCAATTTTTTGAGTTATGGGCAGTTTCACTATTTCTAGAAATTTTGTGTCTTGTCAAAGGTCACAAAGGGTTGTTTTAGTTCCATATACATTTTTAAAATATTATTATATTTACTCTCACCTTGAAACTCTA
This sequence comes from Torreya grandis, assembly GCA_037957365.1. Lineage (NCBI taxonomy): Eukaryota > Viridiplantae > Streptophyta > Pinopsida > Cupressales > Taxaceae > Torreya > Torreya grandis. Next base: position 4,074,921 of record JARHVA010000096.1, read on the forward strand.
ATTTATAAGGCAAGTGTCATAGTTGATGAGCTCATTCATCATGTTAGTAGTAATGTTATATACCTTGCCAGCTCTAATCCACATGTGTATAAGTGATTTAGGAATGCAAAAGGTGTTTTAAGATGTTTTAAAAAGGTTATTGATGGAGATAATATATTTTAGGATTTATTATTGCATTTTAAGTTGTTTTGAACCACTTTTCCTCCATGATTTGCCACTTTTCACCCTCACTGTCTACACATAGCCACCTACAACATTACTAACGTCATCCTTGGGAGTGAGAATGTTTGATATGTTTCTAATTCTCCAATATTGTTAGATGTTTATTTCCATGTGTGATGGAAGAATAATTTTGGATTTATATGATGACTAGGAAAGATGGAAATACTCCTCAAGATAATGACTAAGACTCAAGGAATCTGTCCCTAAAAACATTAAATAGGGGCCTAAGAGGTTTTTAAAGATATCATACAACATATTTTCAAGGCCTTAAAAGTACATAGATTAATAAGTATTATTTTCTATAGCATGGAGAAGGTTTATACAAAGAATGAAGGGCAAAAAAGGAATGGAGACTAGTTTATTGAAGACCTCAAGTAGCTCATAAAATCACTGAAAGCAATTAGTATTATCCCACAGGCCTGAAAAGAGGAAGAGACTTTTCATCAAGGTTGCAATGTGAAATTTTTTCCCATGTTTGAAGGGTTCCAATGATTCAAGCTAACCATTTATGACATAAAAATAACCCACACAAGATGATTTATGTCATTGACCTTCATGTACCCCCAACAGTCCGTATAATGCCTAAATGTGCACCTACAACAAGGTACACTGACAGTTAGAATGGAATGATATTTTGATGAGTATTTAAGATTTTTAAAGGTGACTAATGGTCTCTAAAAATTCTAAGTGATAATGAAGATGTTTAAAATATGATCTCAAGCATTATATTCAACTCTTTTGAGGTAAAAAGGGCCACCTATAGTTAGAAAGCTTGAAACAAGGTAGTGGACTCATTTTTGGAGATTAAAGAACATGGGTAGTATTGTTAGAATCTCACACATGATGAGACATTGAATTATTATCTCAATGGAGTTTAGGTGACATCAAAAAAATATTTCAATAGGAAGGAATGCTTTCATAGCCTCCTAAGACCCTAGTAGGCACCTACAGCCAAGGCAAACGACTATGGGCAGATAGTGAACTATTCTAGTAAATTTAATGTTGTTTAAAGGAACATAAGGTGAGTAAAAAATAAATAAGGCATACACTGACTTCAATGGGATCTTATAAATCCTTACACAAATGTTGGAAAGCTAAAATCATCCTATAGGTGGACTTCTTAAGGGTAGGATTTGTCTCAATCAGACAATGAAGGCTCATTTATGAGCTAGGGTACATGTTGAAAACTAGTGGTAAGCCAACATAATGAATTAGATATATGTAAAACTTATAAATATCCATGGTGATGCTTAATTAAACCTAATTAATTCAAATAATCATATAAAACCCTCTCAAAACCCTTTGTATGCAACCTAAGGATAGGTGTTAATTGATGCAAGCAGTGAACTGAGAAGTATAATGATTGAAATGAATAGAACAATACAAGAAAGTTAAACTTTATCAAGAAATATTTAGAGAGTATTAAGGATTTTAATCATTATTTATAAGTCTTAACTAATAAAAATTCCACCTATAATCACCTACAACAGGTTTCCCAAAGGCATAACACAATCAATGTCAAAACTCGGTTTGGGAATTCAAGAGCATAAGGGATTCTTGGAGAGATAAAATGATAGAATGGTTATTGGAGACACTATATAATGATATTTAAAAATTAAATTTATCTCATATATTGATACATTAAGCAAAGGGAAAGCACCTTTCAAAGGCTAAACATAGTCCAAGGCACAAACCTTACAAATTGTGACATGGATAATACCCTCAAATATCCACTTTAGTTTGGGAAGATAGGGGAATTCCCTCTATTTTATATCAGACAGAGGGCACTTCCTTGGTGCATAAAGATTGCATCTTGAACATAACATGATAAAGAGTGAACTAGAAGGTAAAGGGATACTTAAAGAGTATTTTAAGAGTTTAATAAAACCTAATGCATAATGAAAAACACCTCACAAAGTAATTAAACTCAATAGGATGCTTTCGACTCCTAATTTTGTAGTCAAATATAGTAAGCATGGTTATGCCTAGAGCCCAAACTAGGGGTCAATCTCATTTATATCCATAAGTAAACTCTATAATTGATTATGACATGTATATGGCATCATTTTATAGGTCTGGGAGATATTTAAATTGAAATATATTCATTAAAATGATCTAAACCCTTAAGGTTGCAATCAAACTTGAAGGGAAAGTTAAAACCTAGTGCTAAAAGAGGAGGTCTTTCACACATTTAACTTAGGATATGATTTTAAACCTATGTAGTAATGTTTTTGGCAATTAAAAAGATGTGTTAAAGTTTTTGGTTTGCATATAAAACCAAGGAGATACCCTTTTTGAGCCTTAGACCAACTCAGCATCCAAAAATGGAGGTGAACAAGCTCGATAGGCCATCTTGAGATGCTCATATCTTTGTTGAGGATATGCATGGGAGAAAAAGGATTTGGGTGGTTTTATCAGGGGTATTATATGCTATATTTTTGGAAAATTTTCTCAATTTTTATGTCCCAACTTTATGAACAATCGTTAAGACTGAAAATAGGCCTAAAACCCTTATTAAGGACCAGTCTTGGAAAATAGAGTTAGATATGAACTCAAATGGAATATTTCACCAATAATAGATATTTTGAATTGTATAGGACCTCCCCAATCTGATCCAAACCTTTTTGGTTGTATGTACTTTTACGAATGGGGGTAGAAATGGGTTTTTTCTCATTGTTTTGTGTGTTGTGCAGGCTACATGAGGAATTAGGAGATGAAAAAAAGTTTGGGTGGAATATTGACACTTAATATAACTCAAAATATTCATTTAATTTCATGAATTAACCCAACTAGGTCTGTAATTTTAGCCATTCAAAACTGGCCTAATGCACAAGCTAGAGAGAAGAGAGAAAATCTTTAAGTAAGGTGATTTTAAGGTGCCCCTGATGCTTCCAAGAAAATGGAATGTATTTAAAATTTTAATTCACTCCATCCCATATATTTTCATGGATAAATTATGCCAATTTGGAATCCAAATGTGCAAGGTGCATGGAAGGGAAGTTTTCAAGACAACAAATGATGATGGCTCTCTACCATGTGATTCTAGAAGACCGGGCATGAAACCAATGCATGGAGAGGCATGTATGATATCCTACCCTTCCATTCCAATCATTTTAACTACCCTATATCAGATAAAACTAACTCAAATAGGCCTAATCATGAAGATAGCTTTCTATGCAATAAAAGGATTTTTAAGCCACTATGCATAACTTTGATGACTTGAATTGACATATGTAAATCTTGTCCTTGCATGGTTAAACCCATATCTTCTTCCCATGCATGGATAATTTAAATTATTAACTTGAAAAGTGTCCTTGTGACCCTTGGACTTCTCTCTCTCTCTCTCTCTCTCTCTCTCTCTCTCTCTCTCTCTCTCTCTCTCTCTCTCTCTCTCTCTCTCTCTCTCTCTCTCTCTCTCTCAAAATCTATAAGAGTTGTCCATTTTAGCAGTGTATGGAATGCTCCGCCTGAGTATGGTGAACCCCTACTCAATTTTACACCTTTTGATCAATAAAATTACTAAGTGTTACCTATTATAAGACTATAATTATTGTGTTTACTTAAATGTGTGATCTTGCATACGTGAAGACTAAGGATTCCTTAACATGTTGCTCATTTGTTTCACCTATTTGCATCTTCTTCTTGTAGGGCATGTGGTGTGTTCTAGGAGATGTCAAGGTTTAAGTTATATTATTTTCATTAGTGCCCTCATAAGCCTCTTGTCTATCCTTCCTAGCTTTGTACATTCTCTATAACCCCATAATGTAACATTGATGTAAGGAGTCATTGATTAGAGAGTGTATGTTCTAGTTGTATTTTGATTTCAAGTGTGAGATACTTATGGTTGGATGCCATCAACATATCTGGTGTATCACTTCCATTAGAGTATATTTATTTCAATTATCCTTCTCTCTTTTCACCCCTTAAAATCTAGTAATAGGTTTGAGCTATATTGATACATCAATGGTAACTAGCCCCTAATCTAGAGATCCACCTCACATTTGGGTCACCCAAAGCCCTGAGGTGGTTCCATTGTGCCACTTAAATAAGTATAGACTTGTCATCTCCTCAAGGGGTGAAAGTTCAAGTAATAACATTGAACTCATTAGCATGATGTTCAAGGAAATAAAAGAAGCTCCAACTAGATCAACTATGGAAATGAACTCCTATTACATCCAAACAACCTCAACTTTCTCATAGGACTCCTCAACTATAGCCTCTAATGGTGGTTCAACAAAGCATACTTTTTAGTTTCCATGGTACTCTCAACAAGGTTGGGTTTATTCGTAGCTATAATTTATATAATTTTGTCAAGGAGATTTGCATAGTCCACCTACTCTTGGTCATTTTCTTCCATGGAAAACTCTTTCTCTACCTTCTCTAGTACTTGACCCTCAATTTGGCAAAGTTCTTCAAGCTCTTGGAAAATCTTCATCTGCAGCTGCCAGTCACTTTTGTCATCCTTGTCATCTAGAACCAATAGGCCTTAAATCTTATTTTCTTGATGTATGAAGTCATAAAATTGGTCTTCTTTATGTTTTAATGCATCTGAGTGTGGTTTAACATCAAGTTGAGGTATGTATTAGTCTTTAAGGACTACATCTTTTACCTTGGTCTCATGAGACTTTTCTAGAACTGCAACATCTTGAGGAATGACTTGAAGTTCACCTTCATTTTTGATAACACACTCAACCTCTTGATCAGGTGTATAATCCTTAGGATAAAAATTTGAATAATCAATTTTTTCAAACTCTTGATTTATGACATGAAATTTATGCCATAGTTCATCCTTCTCATGACAATCATGTTCAATAACTTCATCATGGAAAATAGGTATGGGTTCTTTATCAAGAATTTCTTCCTTTAAGTATTGGCCACATTCCTTATGGATAACTATAAAATAATCTTCAATATGTTTCTCTTATTTCAAGAAGATAGAGTTGAACTTATTTTCACCAAGGGGAGACCCTATTCCTCTTCATAGTTACTCATGACATCTTCTTGATCAACTATGACTTGAGCTCTTTCCTCTTCATTTGCTTCCCTAAAAATGGGTTCCTTTTGAAGAAGAGGTGGTGTTTAATGTTAATTCATAATCTCATGAGTTAGAGGTGAGGAATTAGGTGTGGTGAAGGGATTATGCATTGGAGATAGAGTGTGAGATGTAGTGAAAAGCTTGTGAATGGATTTAGGAAAGATGACTTCACTAGTAAGCTCATGAGAAAGTGAAATTTTGGGTTGATTATAAGGAAATCTAAGTTAATCCTTCTCATGACCATCATGTTCAATAGCTTCTTCATCATGGATAATAGGTATGGGTTCCTTATCAAACATTTATTCCTTTAAGTATTGGCCACATTCCTCATGGATAATAATAAAAGAATCTTCAATATGTTTCTCTTATTTCAAGAAGGTAGAGTTTCACTTATTTTCACCAAGGGGAGACCCTATTATTCTTCATAGTTACTCATGACATCTTCTTGATCAGCTATGGCTTGTGCTCTTTCCTCTTCATTTTCTTCCCTCAAAATTGGTTCCTTTTAAAGAAGATGTGGTGTTAAATGTTAATGGATAATCTCATGAGTTGGAGGTGAGGAATGAGGTGTGGTGAAGGGATTATTCATTGGATATGGAGTGTGAGATGTAGTGAAAATCTTGTGAATGGATTCAGGAAACAGGACTTCACTAGTAAGCTCATGAGGAAGTGAAAGTTTGGGTTAACTATAAGGAAAAGTAAGTTCATCCTTCTCATGACCATTATGTTCAATAGCTTCTTCATCATGGATAACAGGTATGGGTTATTTATTAAGCATTTATTCCTTTAATTATTAGCCACATTAATCATGGATAAATATAAAAGAATATTCAATATGTTTCTCTTATTTCAAGAAGGTAGAGTTGCACTTATTTTCACCAAGGGGAGACCCTATTCCTCTTCATAGTTACTCATGACATCTTCTTGATCAACTATGAATTGAGCTCTTTCCTCTTCATTTTCTTCCCTCAAAATGGTTTCATTTTCAAGAAGAGGTGGTGTTGAATGTTAATGGATAATCTCATGAGTTAGAGTTGAGGAATGAGGTGTGGTGAAGGTCTTATGAATTGGAGATGGAGTGTGAGATGTAGTGAAAAACTTGTGAATGGATTTAGGAAAGAGGACTTCACTAGTAAGCTCATGAGGAAGTGAAATTTTGGGTTGATTAGAAGTAAAATTACCTAATTTAATAGAATTTCCACCTTTCCAATAGCCTCCTTGAGGATCTTTAACAACAAAATATTCATTATTGAGCTCTTTGTCCTCCCACATCCTTATCTTATCTATTGAGCATTGAAGATACTTCTTTTCCAAGTCTAGATGTTCTTTGATACCCCATTGATTTCCATCTCTCCTTTCAAGTATCTATAGCAAAAGCGTACAAATTTGGGTAATACCTCTTAACTATTTTATGAGATGATTAGGAAGTAAATCAAAATAAGTATCCCATGTCCCCATATTATTTTCATTATCTAGCATCTCTGGTAGGAGCACCAATAAGTATTTGACATGAGATGACGTTGATGGAGGAGGAGGAGGGTAATGATGTGTGTTGAGGCTAGCTCTATGTTATTAGATTTGAGTTTCTAAGAATTCATACCTTGTATTTTAGTATCTTTGTGTACAATAAATGGTATTATTTGATTCCTCATGACAAGACTCATACGAATCCTCTTGAGGTTGATAGAAATCATGATATGGTTGGTATGGATCATATTGGGACTGATAAGAAGGTATCCCTTGATAGGATTTTTGATATACTTCTTTAAAGGGTTGTTTAACAACATGATGTTCATATGGAGAAGGAAATTTAGGACCATAGGGCTACCATGGCTTATAATATTGATAGCCATTTTGATAGGACTATTGAGGGGTATAATATGGCTCACAATAAGGTTGATAGGGAGGTTCATAGTATGGATATTCACCATAGCTATTCATATCAACCTCATAGGTCAAAATAGATATAATAAATTATCAAAATATTCAATAATAGATACCTAGGTTACTTACAATTAGAATATTTCATTCAGAGTCACCATTGACACTATCTTGCTTTCTTGTAAAAGTCGATTAAGAGGAAAGATACACCAACAATATTTCCACTCTCTTAGACATTTGTCCCATCAGGCATGCCAAAAATATTATCACCAAATATTTCACCCTAAAGGAGTGTGTTCAAACCTCCTCCATATTTTCACAACATGGGAATGCTTATAGGTATGTGGGTGTACCTATATTAGAAGTAGACCTCTAGGTTTAAGGGCTAGCTCCCTGAATTTATCTTGAAATGTTTATCAAATACACTAATTGTTGTGGGAAATGGATATAAGTTTGCATGAAATGAAACTAATCCAAGGGGGTGATATGCCATAAGTATTTTCACAATACCATCATAATTATTTTAGTAAGAGACAAGGCCTACAACACAAGTTTAAAATTCCTAGAATGCTCTAGCATTAGTATTTCAATATGAAGGTGATATGCATGAAAGATATCCAAGGTAAGTGAATTCATAGATCAATTATAGATATTAAGGTTCATTATACACTTGAGAATAGATCTATACACTTAAAAACACTTTATATGACCTACTACAGTGGATTCATTTTCATCAAACATGGAAGGATTGAGATAAATCAAGAATATATATATATATATATATATATATATATATATATATATATATATATATATATATATATATATATATATATATTCTTGATTTATCTCAATCCTTCCATGTTTGATGAAAATGAATCCACTGTAGTAGGTCATATAAAGTGTTTTTAAGTGTATAGATCTATTCTCAAGTGTATAATAATATACACACACACACACACACACACACACACACACACACACACATATATATATATATATATACATATATATATATATATACATATATATATATATATATGTATACATATATATATATATATATGTATGTATATATATATATATATATATACATATATATATATATATATATATATATATATATATATATATATATATATATATATATATATATATATATATATATATATATATATATATATATATATATAGACATGTATATATATACACACACACACACACACATATATATACATATATATACACACACACACACACACACACACACACACATATATATATATATACAAATATATATGTATATATATGTGTGTGTATACACATACACACACATATATATGTATATATATGTGTGTATACACACACACACACACACACACACACACACACACACACACACACACACACACACACACACACATACATATCTTAACTATTAACTATACATATCTTCAAAAACTTTGACAAGATGAGATATGAACTCAAAATATATTGAATTTTATTGTTCTAAGGCAAAGTATAATGTCAAAACTAGTAGGGTTTTACCATACATGGTTCGGTATTAGTCTACAAGAGCCAAAATGGCTATTACTTATATAATTGGAGAGAGAGGAGAAGAGAATGAAGTTCAAGAGTCACTAGGACATGTTTCATTTTAATATAAAGAGTTACACATGTAGGAGAGAGGAATACGGAATAGACCATGCAAGTTCTACTTGGACAAATGTCCCTCAAAACATGAAACTCCTGAAATATGGCATAGAACTCCTTAATTGCTTGCTTATAAAAATTCCTTCATCATTTGGACTTATTAGAACATCCCACAGTAGGATAGGGATATGTGTGATTATTTCACTAAGAGGTATGGGTTGTATACATGCTCCACCATGAAGTGGTTTCATCCCTAATCATCAAGATTCTTTTAGACATTAGTTATCATTGCCTGCAGTCCAAATAACTCCTCTTTCACTCACCCTTCACACTCTAATAATCTAATCCATATAAATGAGTTTATGACACCTGTTAGGACCCTTCATGGCCTTAGATTCCTTAGGCATAACTTAAAAGGACTCCCACTTGAATTTTTCATTCTCTCACTAGTTTGTTCACTATGCCAATTTTGACTAGCTTAGATTAAGGTCTTAGTAGAGGAAATTATGATATATTATGATAAAATGAATGGACATGAGAGGTTATCTCAAAGTCCCAACCTATCTCCCAAAGTGACTTGCATCCTTTGAATCTTCCTTGAACCTGTAAAACACCAAAAACAATCAATAAAAGCCAAATTTCACCTTGTCTATATATGTAGGGTACAACTCAGTATGAGAGAGAGGAGCCATAGGGATTCCTATACAAGATAAAAGTCATTTACAAGACAAAATATCTCATTTGGGTTCCATTCCTACTTTTTATTCTAAATCAGGTCAAGAAGTAAGGTTTTGGAGGGTTTGGAGATGTTTTTCCCTCTAAGGATGTTTCATACAGGTCTAACATCCAATTCTCCAAAATATTTCATTAAAACCTTATTAAATAACCTATCTAACATATATAAAACTCTTAGAATCCCATGCTAATCCTCCATGCACATATGAGATTTTAAACTTGTCTTCTTGAGTTGTATTGTGTTTTGCATACCCTATTAGGCTCTCAGGGCAGGAAATTACCTTAACATGTCTTTCTTTGCATGTTAAATACTTAAAGACACCTTATACCTACCCATTAAGGTATTTAAATTCTATATAAATTTCATATGGTTATATAATTGATACTTGACCTCCTTTAGACGTTAAGCCTAGACTAAGCCTGGTAGGAGTTAACTATGTCTTTGTGAGTCTAGGCCATTATACTCAGTTTCCAAAACTTGTGGAGGTTTATTCAATTTTTTACATGTCCAACCCAACTTAATACAAGATTATTTAAGTATTACACCATCTTAAACTCATCAATTTGTCATTTTTTCATAACCCTACAATATTTTCATCATGGGAGTGTGTTTTGTCTCTGTTTGCAAAGTTTAAGGTAATTAGTCCCTAAACCTATTTTCTCTCATCATAAACCATGGCTCAACTCTGCCTACTTCTCTATGACTTTAAACATGGATATCAAGAAATGTATTAACTATTTATCCCATTATGAGGATTCTTAACATACTTATACACATCTATGCCCACTTTCAAGTCTCTATCAATGTCACATGTAGGTGAACATTTAACACACAATGCAGTGGAGGTATGATGTACCCTTATGAATGGTGTATGAGCATTGGAAGAGTTCAAAAAATTATCAAAGTTCTTATAATTTATTCTCCCTTAAAAATATTCAAACCAATATCACATATCTTCAACCCATGTGATTAGTCCCTTCTAAGACACCTGTAGACATACCTTAGTATTGCATACAAGGTAGTGAAAATAAGATATGAGCGAATGTATGTTGTCTAGGTCTAAAACCAGTCTTAGACATTTTAAAAGTCTAAAATGGATTATTCTAACATTTTAAAACTTAAAACAAAATAAAATTCTCTCATTCCTCATGGTTATTCTATTGTAAGCAACTATATATGCTCATTAGTGGCAGGGGACTATGTGTGGAAGAGAATAAAGTGCCACATGCTATCACATGATATTTGGAGAGATTAAAATGATTTTTATTGATATAAAGACATATTAAACACCTTAAAACCTTAATTACACCTCCATGAATGTGATATACAAGATTCATACATATGATTCAACATGACTATGAATGAATACTTGCAGGAAATGCGACTGTGTTGGAGGTTGACTACAACTCCATGAATGTTGGTCATTGAGATTGAAAATTTGAAAGAAGGATATGAATTTCATGACATGAAATACATGTAATAAAAATTATAATCCTCCTCTGAATCCACTACAAGGATATGAAACATCTGCAAATGATGTAAACCTGTCTGCAACTCCATGTGAGACCAACTTGCAATTTGAGATGTTGTACTCATAAACTCAACTCCAAAAATGAAAATAAAGTTATAAATCATAAAATAAATATTTAAACATCCTATGGGAGTAATATCATCAATTATATTCTATGAACATGCTCATACAAGAGGAAAACTTGTAGGGTGTGAGAAATAACATGAAGAAAAAACTAGTCCACTTATAAAGGATGCTTCATAAATAAAAAGAGATAAATCTATAAAAATTTCCATGAAAATTAATTATAATGAGTGTACTAACTCCCCCTAAATTTTTTTGACCTGAAACACTGCTTACTAACCATAAAAAAAAGAAACTTGTTGACTAGTTTTGCATGTATAGAAGGGTGATGAAAGAGTAGAATAGTTTTTGACTATTTACAAGACTTAAACAACATTTAAAACATAAATATGATTACATGTAAGTTGAATATCCACTGAATAATATTTACACACATGCCACCTTCATTTATAGGTTGTACAACTCACAAAACTGCCTAAATTGCCACCTTTCTTTTTGTTTCAACATAGTACCTTTAATTTTTAGTTAAGGACTGACATTCCTAACATATATCTGACACATACACATTGATAAATACTTTTTAACACATTTATTTATTGTAAAACTATACCATTATTATTTATAGCTCTAAAATGATCCCTTAGGTGACATAAATGACTTAGGAAGGGAAATGACTATGACCAAGGTGATGACACATTAAATGACATCAACTAACACCATGAAACACCCTATAGTCCCTAATTGACCAATATAAAAAATTTGGGATATAGGGGGTTGACTCATTTTGACTTATGGTCAAAATGGTAAACAATTACCATGATTTGAATTATGAAACTTTGAATTCACAAATGGGATTAGAGATGTAACTAGTCAAGGTGTGTTTTATTTGTAGGATCTAAAATATACTAATTCTAGTCATAAAATAGTGAACAATGATCAAAGGTCACTAACTACAAAGGATTTCAATGTTCCATAGATACAATATCTCATATCTAGGGTATTTTGAGAGTAACTTCTCAAGGCTAACCTCTTACTAGTGCATTACAAGAACAAATGATCAAAGGCTTCCTATGACTAGGAAAAAAACTAGGTATTTTTAATATACCATGAGGAACATGGAAAGTAAAATCCATAGATGTTGTTATCTAATGGCTTGAGTATTGAAATAATACCCCTCACACCAAGACTCAGGTAAAATTGAAGATCATTTTTTCCAGAACTAAAGCTCGCATGAGTTTTAAAATTTTTGGAACACAATATATATAAAACAAGAGAAAGACAATAAAAAATTAATTGAAATAAAAAATCAAATAAGAAGAAAATATTTTTATGTATAGAAATAAAAGATTGATTTGAAACCCTCAGACAAAAATTAAAAGGTTAAAGCATGAAAATATACAAGTTCACCAATCCGTTTTATCTTATTTTTTATTTAATAATATAATGGTTATCTAATAGGTGTAAAACTTGAGAGATATGAAAATTCTAATGATATAAAATTATTAAAAAATTTGATTATGTAAACTGATAATTATGGAAAACTGCTATTTTGGGAAAATAATAGGAAATGTACTTAGCTGAAATTTAACTTTCTATTGATTATTTATGGTATATAAAAATGTGAACTATAAAAATATAGGATTTTGATAGTGTGTTATCAGTAAAGTAATCTAAAAATATTTTGGACAAGACTAGACTTCTTGGATAGTAGTACAAGCCATTAATGTCTGTTGATTGTGATAAAAAATTGAGAGTGAAAGATAGAGAAAAGTAGAACTATGATAGTTCCATACTAGGAATATAATTTGAGAATTATCTAGGAAAGGATCATGATACATGGATAACAATGCATATTGGCCATCTTTATTGACCAAACTTATCCATGTTGACCATGATAAAAATTAGATTGTTCTACCTTTTGTGCCTATGTTTTTTAATCATGCTGAGATCATTAAATTCAAATCATGCCTCATAGATGTCACTATTCTATTTTTCACTTATTTTTTTGGAAATCCTAGGGGTATTTGTGAGAGATAAAATCTACAAAAAAGAGAGGGGAAGCTTAATGGGTTGAGATGACCCGAATCACCCCCTTGATGATCGAATGTTGCATATGTATCCAAATACTTTAAAGATGGAAATCAATCCACATGTAGTTATCTCATGTAGAGTGAATATGAAATTGTGTTCCTTTATTATATGTATGTAGGTAGAAATATGGCTTTGATACTTGACATTTATAGCTCTTGACTTGCTTTGATATGTTCTCTTATGGTTTCCCCTTGTGAATGATTCTGAATCTAGGAATAATATGGAAGATTTTCTCAATGTGTAATTGAGTTTAAGTGCTCAAGATATAGTTTCAATATAGGAATAATGAATGACCTTTGATTTGTATTTATATCAATTTTTTTTGACAATTTCCTTTAGCCAACCTTATGAAACATGCAAGAAGACCCAAAAGGATATTTCAAAATTTGAAAACTAGTTATTATTTTGTGTGGGACACAACCACTCCAAGTGGACAAGTTTATGGCAATGGATCTATCCACCTAGTGCAGAAATGACCCAAAATGTTAGGGATATTTTTTATTAATTGTAAATAATATGAGGGTAGTATAAATCAATTTGAGCATTTGACCTAGAAATTTTTGTTTATTAATGAGGGAAAACAAAGTGTCAATCTCACAAATAGATAAATGGATTAGAGTACTGAAGAACATGAGTTTTGTATTTGATCACAAGTGGAATGGTTTAGGATGTGTCAAAAATTAGCATTATCAAGTACTTATGACCAAATTTAGGTATCTAAAACAACTAAATATGGCCTTTTGTCATTTTATAGTCATAAAATTCTATTTATTTATAGGATATTTGTATACTTTTCATTTATTTGTAAAAATTAATTGTGATATTGGTGCATATATGGAATTAAAGTGGTCCCCCTAGCTTTTCCCAACACACTCCAAATGTCCTTCTCTCTCCCCTCAAATTCATTGTAATTTCATCCTCTTTGTCCCAAGTGTATAGTTATGCTTCAAACATGTCTCAAATAGAAGTATATGTCTTTGAGAAAAATTATTAACCCTTCCACCTCATTCCCAATGGGACCCTTATCTTTTATTTTTCAAATTTTCAACCATTGCATTTTGGTTTGTGTGCTAATAGGCTCATTATTTTAATTCAAGTCATCTATAAATACATAAATATCTTATCACATTTAAGCATCTATGGAATTCAAGAAGAATAAAGTGAAATCTAAATAATTTATTTTATTGTTTACATGATTATATTAAAAAAATAGACATTTTTGAGATATCAAGTAATCACTAGAGCATCCATTGAAGCATAAAATTACATTTTAGTGACATAATGCACAACATGAGTTTTGTTGGTTGATGAATGATTGACATTATTTGTGTTTTTTTATATATTATATACCTATGAAGGGATTGAAAAATATCAATAAATATTTTTTATTCCCTATTATAACATAGGCATAAAAAAAATATAGTGTTTCCCTTATGGATTTACATATGGTTTCCTTATTAGGGCAAGAATAAGAATAATTCTATTTTCCTGGTAATATGAGAGAAGATAAAAGATATTGAGTAAGGTTTTTTTAGGTTTGAATCAGTAAAATATAGTCATAAAAACATTTTATTCCTATAACTTGATGCTTCAGACATGCCCAAACCATAACTTAGAACTTTTAACATCCTTCTCTAATAGTTGCAAATTTTTTGGGTCACATTTGTATTTTTGTTGTGAACTAATTTTCACTATTTGATCACAATAATTATATTCAAACTCTCAAGAATAGTATAAGCCTAAACCTTCTATGTTTTTCTATTTCTTAAGGTTTAAAAATTAATAATCTATATTACTTATTTTTTATATAGATGTTTATTATCCTAGTTAAAAGTAATTGGGTATTTGTATAGCATTTTAGTGTAAATCCATTTATCTATATTAAATCACTCCCATGTGTGTACAAATTATTATATACATAAAAATAAATGTTCATAGATTTAATTTTAATATTTGATTAAAAAAATTGAATTTCCATGCTCAATTGTCAAAAATACACAATTATGGTGTTATGGAGTTATCAATTAAATGCTCCACTAAAGATTGTTTTAGTCATTTTTACTTGTTTATAATTGCTCTAATGCATGTAAATTTGATTCTTTGGTTGGGATAGTATTTGCATTTGACACTTTAATAATCTATACAACTTACCAAATAAGGATTCCAACCTTGAAGGTATGCAATATTTTTGTCTCTCCTATAGAAGTTCGATATCAACATGTTTAAACTCCATTATCTTAATTTTCATACTAATTATTATCAACCCAAAAAATAATAAATAAACTAAGGTATTTGTAAATAAATAAATAAATATTATTTTAAAGTTACATAGATTATTCCAAAATAGCCTTTAAAACTAAAAGTTATTCATTATTTCCAATTTTATTCATGCTTCCATGAAAATTGAATTTGAGTTAATTTATACATGAAGAAGATGTTGTCATATTTCTTAAGGATCCATTTAGATTAGTTTTTACTCTTCATTAAGCTATGACATCCCACAATATGAGTGTATATTCCAATAGTATTTTATAGAACTTAAAAGTTAATAGAATTTTGAATTTTGGTTCCCTACCTACTATGAGATTTGTGGAAGATAACCTTACCATTTTAGATACTGCCATAGATCCTAAGGAACTTCATTTAGTATGAGAACCAAATAATTTTATCATTTTTTTATCCATGAGGCACTTTAACTTTCATAGATAAAACTTGAATTGAAGTCTTGACATATAAATTATTTTAGGAATATCAATTCTTACTTCCAAACAACAAGTTTAGGGAACACCAAGAGACCACATATCTAAAAAATTGGTCTAGATTTGTAATATAATGTAATTTTTATTGATTTTGATATCTATTTCCATTAAAATATTATAATAATTATTTATCATTAAATTTGTCTCAAATATATATTTTATTTCTCTCTTTGTATCTTTTGGAGATGCTTTTGTCACTCCATTTATGTATTATATTCATGTATGATTCCCATAAGCCATTATTGGCCTCTAGTGGACATTAATATTAAATTAAATTACACTAATGTTTAACCTTGTTTAGATGTTTAGATTAGGGTTAAATAGGTAGAATAACCGATACACAGCGATGAATAAAACTATTTTGGAGTAGCCCAATTAACTAAAAACTCAGATTAATTAATATTCTAAATTAAAATGATGAGTTATGATAAATATATAAAGTTCACCCAAAACAAAAAATTTATTGCATAAACACAAAGAATAGATAATACTTATCCTATATATAAATGTGCAGGCATATTTAAGATATGTAGAGGTGGAAAAAGGTAGGAAAAAGATCAAGATCCAGCTATCAAATTTTGTAAATAATATTTATAGAGGCTTGGACACTTGCATCAACCTTGGGACACTTACGTCGATGTAGGTGTCATGATGTCAATAGATCTATACAATATGAAATATTCAATGTATTTCAAATTGATCTCCTAGAGCCTTTTGGGTTTTATATCACCTTTTTGCATGTCTTTTATTCACATGCACAAGTGTAGATGATTATATGTGGATCAAACCCTAGCTTTTCACCATAGGTCTTTTTACCTTACCAAAAATTGGTTGGTGGGATCATGAAGTTGTGCTAATCAATGAATAATGCATGTTGGGTAAATATTTTTTTATCAATAAAATGGTAGCAAAATGTTTATTTCAACCACAATATGATGAGATTAAATCTCTCCTCAAGACAAGGGGAATCTTCCTTTTATTGTTAACTAACACAACACTTAATTATTTATGCTTATTTACAATAATTTTATCATAGTGGGTGTTGTCATATCATCCAATTATATTTTTTAGAATTGATGTTCAATGACAAACTTCCTTCCATTATTTGTGATATACTTTAAAAATTTAAGATCACTTGATGAACCAAATATAACCGATATTCATAATTGTTAGCCAAAATATTAACAAGAATAATACCAGCAAAATAAACTTAAAAGATATAATAAAATGCATCCCAAAGTCTTCACCTTACTTTAAAAATAGATTAAAATTATCAAAAAAGATTAACTAGCAGCCCAAAGTCTCCTCAGTAATTCACTTTCAATGTGAACATAAACCCAATAACTAAAAAGTGGCTCAAAGACTCCAAAATCAACTTCCTAGCACCTTCGATTTTATAAAAAATTTACACCATAATTAACTCAAAGTAGAAAAAAATGCAATGGAAAAGAAAAAATAACATTTCCAATACACCACAAGAATATTTCAATGCAAAGTTTGAAAGATCACTTGATTTTCTTATATTGAATGATTATTTTATTTACAATATGAACACAAAGTTTCATAATTATTTCTCAATTCAACAGCATTTCCCCTCTATAGAAATTGGTGATCCTTTCTACAAAGAGCATCCTCCTATTTATAGAGAGGAGATATGAACAAAAATAGGAAAATCATAAATAAATTAACTTATTCATTAACAAAGTCTTATTTGACTTAAGACTATGTACTTTTCCTACATGTAAATTACACTAAACAAAATTACATCTAAAAATTATAAAAGTAAACATACTATCATTAGACACATGAATTTATTCATTTTTATTATTCTCTAAAAATTACTCATATCTCTTCAATATAGCTTGGACCTCACTGTTATCTGGGTTGAATGTACTTTTAGAAATGGCAAGAACCCTTGTGATTGAATCTTCTTAGTTAACTGAAAAATCTTTCCTTTTGTCCATAATTCTTTGTAATTTATCCAAAATGACCTAAAATTTAATTAATTTGTCGATGGAATATAATGTGAAAGTACCTATTTCAATCTTTGTTTAGAGCACAGATGTAAATTCTTGAATAACAATGTCCACAGGAAGAATTTATTGAGAGTCATTTTTAACTTGGTAGGGAAGCTTTCTAATTTTCTCTACAAGATCTAACATCTTATTATTGCACATATCTTCAGATTCTTCAAGATATTTAACTAGATTCTCAAGAAGTTCTATTTTAATCTTCATAACTTCTCTATATTCAATGAGCATTTTCCTATTTGGAATGACCTTCTGCTCAACCAAAAGCTCCAATTTGAATTTGCATAGTTGAGTCCATGTATTAATATATTTTTCAATCAATTTTAAATTTTGAGTGAATCTTTTAATTATTTTCTAAATTTCTATTTTCACTTCACTTAGGTTCTTCAAAAATCTAACGGTAGAATGCAACCATTGAGTACCATGTGTTGTTAATCTCTCAATCTGGGTATTGACTGCTTGACCCTGAGATCCAATTTTCTCTACTTTTTGAATGGATTTTTTAGTATTTTCATACTTAATAGGATTAATATACTTAGAAGGTTGGGTGATTTTTAGTAAAGTAGAGGTCAATTATTCTACTTCTACTTTGAGTTGATCCTTAATCTTCTTGTCCTTATCATATCTCTCGATCAAGGAGGCCATTATTGCTTTCAAATATTCCTTCATACTTTCATGGGTTTGTTTCCCAATATCTATTCATCCTACTGCATATTCACATAATTGAATATCTTCAATGTTTCTATCTTCAAGAGGAACTACAACTTTGGCATACTTGTGCCCAGATTCAAATATCACCTTTGACATAGTTTTGGCCTTCTTTATTGTTTTGGGCTTTGTTGGTACAAGCTGACCAAAATCAAAGTCTTTCAATGCCACTAATCAATTATTATTCTTAGGTGTTTATGATTCTATCAAAGGAGGAAGAGGATATGGATATCCTTGTGCAGAGGATGTCAAAGCTTGGGATACTTGGGGAGGAATAATGGATTGTGAAGTAAGTGTAATGGAAGGCAGTGTGGTGGAGCTATCTGGTAAAGGGGTTAACACCAATGGGATTGTAGTAATAATAGGTGAGGTTTGGGATGGAGTGACTATCACTTTAGTTTAAATTAACATTTTGGACACTAGGATGATAGGAACTTGAGTTTTTGTCTTTGAATAAGGTATAGACATAAATTTGTCCATATCTTGTTGGGTGAAATACAAATTAGTTGGGGATCTTGATGATTTTGAAGGACTGGGTAGATTTGATAATGAATTAAAAACTTGGTCTAGTTTACATTGTGAAGGAATTTGAAAAAGTGTGGCACTAAGAGGTGAAGGTGGAGGTGAAAGAACAACTTGAGAAGGAACAAGATTAACTTAAACAGTGGTAATTATGGGAGGAACTATGGAAAATTTTACATCTGAAACTGTGGCTTGAGAAGATTTAGTCAAAGGAACCTCTGATTGAGTAGTCTCTATTTATATAGTTCATTGAAGCATTGGTTCAAACACTTGTGATGTTTTTGATTGAGGTGGTGCCTCACTTGTGACTGGGATCTCTTTCTTCTCTACTTGAGCACTTTTCTTGACACTTGTTTCTTTGTCTTTCCTCTTTCCTTTATTGATAAATACAAATTTTGGATTCTATTTGGAAGTATAGGGCTCCTCTTTTTTCTTTGTTCTTAGCTCCTCTCACTTCTTTGCAGTATATTCATCATACTCTTCCTCAAAACTAATTTTAAAATGTTTCTACTTAATTCCTTTAGATTCCAACCAAGCATTATTTCTTATAAGAATGGGTTGACATCTATCTCTAATAGAAGTGGATTCTTTAACTGACCATTGGATGCAAGGGAGAGGAGTCGAAGCCACTTGATTTTCCTCATATGAAGAATCTAATATATTCCCATAATCTATCAAAACCCTAAGAATATTTTCTATTTCCAAATTGATAATTTGATCAACAATAAGATGACTATAATCAATTCTCCTTATATCTTCATGAGTTTTGCATTCTACCCAAATATCTTCAATTCTATGCATATGGGTGATATTACATTTAAGCCTTTGGAGTAGTGAAAATTGTGTACCAACCAATACTAATTGGAAATTTGAAACCTTTTTTGTGAGAATATGATTATTTTTTATGCATGTTCATCACTTGTTTGCAAATCTCCATTAGTATTAGTTTATCACTTGGGTATCTGGGTAGCATGTAAGGTTGTTCATCAAATCCTCCTACCTTGATGTAGGTGAAAGTTAGGAATTGTAAGAAAATGCATCCAACCTTATTAACATATGCCCATCCAAATCTAAAACTCTCTTTTTTTCAAATTCTTTCTCAAAAGTGCAAATGAATTTATAGAAGGCATTATTAACTCTCTTGTGATGCTTGATGCTTTCTTTTAGAGTCAGATGTGGATAATGCTCATATACAGAAACATTTTTCCTTTCACCAATAGAATTTAAACCCAAGAAAGACTTCATACTAGTTGTATCATACACAAGATAGAAATTCATGTAAAACTTGAGTGAAGAAGCCACCTTAGAGAGTTGATAAAAAATAACATCACTGATTTGTTTACCCCAAAATATCCTTGGCTTATTCTTTTTGATAACTAGAATGTATTGATACATCCTTTCTTAGAATTTTTTTGAAGTTGACAACCCTTTCACTCTACTAAGGAGAGTAATCAAATCTCCTATCTCCTCCAAAAAGTCACTATGATATAGATACTTGGGCCATCTAGCAATGGTGGGCCAAGGAGTCTTGAGCCATTTAGAGTTAATATGTTTCTTGCACTTCTCAAGATATTTGTCATAGTATTATTGAGCTAATTCCATAGTTAAATATTAATATTAACTAATCTCAAAGAGGTGAAAATTTTTATCAAACTATTCTCATCGAGGTAAATGATCACCTTACCCTCTTAATCCTTGACTGGTCTACTTTCCTTATCAAAATGTGCTACCATGGTCAAGATGAATTAAGATTACTATGCTAATACAGGAAATGTAGTAGCTAAATGAATTTCACTGTTAAGTATTGGCTACATATGAGGTGTAATGGGTCACTTCTCAATCTTTGTAAAAACTCATCCACGTCCACATGACCAATCTTTGTATCCCCAATTTGGTCCACATTTAAATCAACTATAGACAATGAGAACACATCTTGATACTTGTAATTCATTATCTTCTTACTTGGAGAAATGTCTGACATTGATTAGATAGCTACAAGTAGGAAAATATGATTATCCATAGTATAATTTTGTATTCTTTTTTAGATAAATGTAGGATCATCAAAAAATAATGCTTTTACATGAGGTATAGTGAAGGTTGTGTAGTTCAAATAATTTTCTCTAAACTGTACAAGAGTTTGGACGGTTGAGATGTAAGTCAAAGAAAATTATTTAACTTGCATCCAACTCAAAAAACAAAATATCTTTGGTGCAAGTCAGAGAATTTTCTCTAATTTTCATAACTTGGTTTTTACCTTGCTAAGTGTAGGTTAGATAAAATTCTTCAACTTACATTTGATGGTGAATTCTGATGTACATCAGAGAATTTTCTCTAAAGTGCATCAAATAGGAATGTGCACTCTAAAGAAAATTCTCTGATGTGCATATTAAGGCAAAAAATAAAATTTCTAATTAGATAATTTTCTTTGAAAAGCACATGAGCAAAAAAGGTATAGGTGCATCTCGAAGAAATTTCTCTAAGTTGCATGTGAAGAAGATAAAACTAGAAAAGGGCAAAAAATGAAAAATGAAAAATCCTAGGTGAAGAAATCAACCACAAACAAATCAAAAATAAGACAAAAAGGAGAAAATAAAACCCTACCTATAATGCATGTAAGGTGGACTTCATGAAAATGAAGGCAATTGCAAAAATGGTGATAGGAGATTTTTGACAATTTTGAAAACAACGAGGAGAAGTCCAAACGTGATCAAAAATGGTGAGAAGGATAGTAAAAATAAAAAAGAAAAATTATGAGTTATAATATATATAAAATGCGGTAATTAATTCCCTTTAATTACCATGGGTGATGGGTCCCATGTGCAAGATCGAAGAAAAATATCGACATTACATATGCAAATTCAGAAAAAATCTTTGATATTGCATATGCAAAGTAAAAAAAAACTCTGATTTTGCACAAAATATATGCAAAGTTGGAAAAATTCTTTGACACAACATGAAAAGAAACAAAGTGTAGTTTAGATAAAATTATTTGAACTGCATGGGATGCAAAATTCCCTCAAAAGATCAACTTTGAGAAAAAAAATGTAAGGAGGTAGGAATTAGCCTCGTTTTGTATACTTAGAGATAATGGGCTAGAAAACAGACAAGTTTTATATGGGTTATCTCATGAATTGAGTATGCTAAATTTAAGGATAACAGATGGCTCTGACTGGGGAATTTTCTTTAAGCATTTTTTGAAATGCTTGAAGGAAAGAGAAACCCATAACTCTAAGTGTCTTCCTTGATTGGGTCACAGAGTCAAGCAAAAGACTAGACTGAAACAAAAATAAATAATATATAGATATTTACAAAATGTACAAACTTATCTAAAACTTCACTAAGTGAAAAGATTTAGATGTTGCCCACTATAGGGTAGCATTAATGGTGTTCCATCTAAGTATGCCAAGAAGAAACTATGTTCTCCACTAAGTTGATGAATGAGAAAAGGACCCCTCCATAGAGAATTAAATTTTCCATGCTTTCCTTTTGGCTCTCTTCTTTTGTCCCACAAGAGGATTAGACCCCTAATTTAGAATTCTCATGATTTAGCTTTCTTTTTGAAAATTTCCTTGAGGTGACTCTGATGTTTAGCAATATAGTCCACTACCTTTGTACATTGTTCCTCTATCTCAGCAAGGTACATAATACTCTTGTCTAAAGAGATTTCAAATGTTTCATCTTCAATTTCCCTAGCCAAACTAAGAGTGGGCAACTCTAATGTCATGGGTATTTCTATGTTTAGTCCATATAAAAGTTGAAAATCTGACATATCAATTGCTTGATGTAGAGTGATACGTCAGCCCATAATGCATCATACAATGCTTTATGCCACATTCTTTGATTATATTTTATCGACTTCCTGATGATAGTTACCAAATTCTTATTACTCGACTCAGCTTGACCATTTATTTGAGGGAAGTAGTCCAAGTATGAGACAAAATGATCCCATATTCAAAATAAAATTGAGTCATCTCTTAGGATGTGAAATAGGTAGCATTATTAGTTACAACTTTATTTGACACACTAAACCTTGTAATGATATTCTCTTTAAGGAAATTACAAACAACCTCTAAAGTTGCATGTTTGGTCGAAATTGCCTCCACCCACTTGGTGAAGTAATCGGTAGCCATGAGAAAATAACCATGACCTACACTTGAAACCAATGAAATTAATACTCCACTACTAAAAATCTTTTTCATTGATTACCATCTTGAGAGGGAAAGATACTAACTTGGGTTTTCCCACAAATTGTTGGCACTTCTCTCATATATGCACCCAAATGTATGCATCCTAAAAAAGTATTGGCTAATAATATCTAGCCTAAAAAATCCTGTGAGTTATGACAGGGGATAAAAAATTTCCTCTACAAGCCAAATCATGAAAATATTCCAATGACTTACCTTGTTGTGCCTTATCTACACATCTTAGAAAAATTCCATCAATGTTCTGCTTATACAAACCATTATCCCAAAGGACAAAATTTTTAGCCTTAAGCTTGATTGTCCTTTTCTATTTGTGAGACAAATGTTATATAAATTCTCCATATGTGATGAAATGAGAAATGTCTAAATATCATTCATTCATTTTTCTTATGAGCAAGACTATGGAAAGGTCTTCCTCTATGTCTTCTTCATTATTGGGTGCTTCTTCTGAATTGGTCTCTGCCATGAGTTGACACAAACCTTTTCCACACATAAGTTTTGTAGGCTTGATCTCGATTCCATATTCTTAGATTTTATAAATCTAATTACCTCTTTTGCCTCTAAACTCTTTTTGAGTCAAAATAGACTTAATGGTAGAATCTAGTACTAGTGTAATGGTGTGAGAATTGAAGATGTAATATCTGAAATGCTTAATTGTTTTCACCATAGCATATGCATGTTTTTCCATGGATGAGTACTTGATTTCATGAGCCTTTAGGGTATAACTCGTGAATGCTATAGGAAATTCAACCCCCTCTTCATTTGGTTGTACCAAGATTGTAGATAAGTTATGCTCATAATCATAACTATACATAATGAAGTTCTTGGTATAGTTAGGGAAGACCAAAATTGGAGCAAGTGCAATTGCTTCTTTAATTTCATGAAAAGTATTTCTTCCATCCACGTTCCAATGAAAAGTTGATTTTCCTTTAATCATATTGACAATGTGGTTATGCTCATAAGCATAACTATACATAATGAAGTTCTAGGTATAGTTAGGGAAGACTAAAATTGGAGCAAGTGCAATTGCTTCTTTAATTTCATGAAAAGTATTTCTTCCATCCACGTTCCAATGAAAAGTTGATTTTCCTTTAATAATATTGACAATGTGGCATGTCTTCTCAATAAAATTAGGAACAAATCTCTACAATAAATTTACCTTCCCAAAGAAGGAATGCACTCCTTTCTTACTTGATCAAAGAGTAAGATTTTGAATTGAATTGACCCATTCGGGATCAATTTTGATTCCTTAGATACAATATATCTAATAATCTTACCTTTTATAACCCCAAAAATGGATTTCTTAGGATTAAGGGATATTCCATGTTCATGGCATCTTTAAAGCACTTGATGCAAATGATCATAATGATCTTGGTATTTTTTTTTGAGAAAATGGTTAGATCATCTAGATAGACTAAAATAAACTTACCAATTATATCTTGAAAATCCAAGTATATAGCCCTCTGAAAGGTAGCACCAACATTGATCAATCCAAAAGGCATTCTACGATAGGTAAAAGTTCCCCATGGAGTAGTGAAGGTTGTTTTGTGTTGATCTTCATCACAGACCTCCACTTGATTGTATCTTGAGAAGCCATTTAGCATAGGTAACATATCTAAACTAGTCACTATTTGTAATACTTGATCCATTACCAGTAATGGGTAATTATCCTTAAGTGATGATTGATTCAAATTTTGGAAGCCAATGCAAATGCAGATCTTTCCATTCTTTTTTCTCATAGGAACAATATTTTCTATCCATGTGGAGTGATGTATAGGAAAGATAATTCTAGCATTCAGTATCTTTTAGATTTTATCAATGATAGTACCTAATATTTTAGGATTATACTTTCATTATTTCTACTTTTGAGGCTAAGACCCAAGTTTAAGAGGAATATCATGTTGCACCTCCTCTAGTCAGAAAGATTTAAGATCAACATATGAATATGCTAATACATCAATGTACCAGTGCAAAAGTCTCACCAACTTATCTTCTTCCTCTAATGAACAACATTTCCCAATATTTATCATCTTGGGGTCACTCTCTATTCTTATATTAACTTGCTCAATTTATACATATGGATCTAATTTTAATTATTGACATTTAATGAATTGATCATGTTTATCAAAAAGTCTCTCCAAAGATACCAACCCTTTTGGAATCTTATTCCCTTTTAGTTTAAAGATTTCCTCACCAGTTTCCCCATTAAATTCAAAGATGGACTCTTGAGGGGTGGAATCATTTCCTTTAAAATATAACTCACTAAAATTTTCCACCTTCTCTAAGAAAGAGATGACTTGATCATCATTATTGAAAACCTGCCAATGATTAACATTATCAAGAACACTGGACTAAAAAACCAACTCAATGTTATATTTGTTTCCTTGGAAATCTTTTTGAGGAATCAAGAGAGTGACTAAAATAGCCAATAAATCAGCTCTATCATTATATTCTCTTGGAACTACTAATCTATTGAAATCATCAAAACTTTTCACGCACTCCCAAACATGATTGCAGTAATGCCTTAGTCTTTCATTATTTGTATGATATAGATTCCTAACTTGAAAAATGACTAGCTCAGCATCACCCTGAGCATGAAGGTTTTTAATTCCTTTCTTTTCTGTAACCTCCATTCCTAACAAAAAAGCTTCATACTTAGTAGTATTGTTAGTGTTATCAAACAACTACTTGAAAAAGAAAGGGAATATTTTTCCTTTTGGGTATATAATAACAATCCCAACTATAGATCTAGTTGAAAAATAACTACCATCAAATTCCAAAGTCCAAACATCATTTAAGCTTTCAACTCTGATATTTTCAAAATCCAAAACTTCTTCATCTAAAGTGGATGGTTCATAAATTTCTTGATCTTTTTTGAAATATCATTTGAAGATATTAAATCTTCATCTGTGGTCAATAAATACATACCCATTTTGGAATTTTTAAAAAGGATCTAGGATTTTGGATCCTCAATCTTTGTCATAGTATACTTCACTTATTTATCTGGATGAAGTTTCTACATAACACCCTTAATAGGTATCCTAGCCTCATACCAATCCATGTTAATCTTACCACTGACATACTTACAATAGTTGCATCCTAACAGAACTCCATATGAGGTTGGAACATCATCCACTAGAACTATCATCTTAATCTTTTTCTCTACGAAAGTAACAAATGCAAATTGTGCATCCTTGATTTGGCCTATGAGAGGTAATTGTTTATTTTCAATTGAGAAGCAAAGGACAAAAGTCTTTGTCAAGGTTAAGCCCAAAGTAGTAGCCACCTTGGCAGGCATCACATTATTAGAAGCACCCTAATCAATAACATAATTACTAAGCTTATGACCATTGACAAATATAGAAATATAGAAAGGTTCTATTTTTCTATAGTTAGATACAGAATTTACAACCAAGTTATTTTTATTTGGTCTTGGCTTAGGGTTAATTGGTACACTCTTAGTTGAAGTCTGATCATAATTGATCCCTTTGATTTTTATAAATTTTGCTAATCTTTCAAATTGGTTAGGATTTGATTGGAGGTACTCAACCTCTGATATTTGGATTTTAGTCTTATTGGCATGATCAATAATATCAAAATCTAGATATGGGGTAGCCAAGGAAGACAAGACATTTTCAATTTTAGGTTTCAAGTTTTGGGCACTAGGTCTAGATGTTAAAGAAGAAGAGGTAGAATTTTGAGGAGTACTTACTTGTTTGTCTACCACTGTATCCTTTGGTTGAAATGGTAAAGGATTTCCTCTTTTTTCAATTGTAACCTCCTTTTATGGTTCATCCTTGGAATTTATTTTATCAACATTTTGTTATTGATTTGACTGACTTTGAGAATGGGTGAAGATGACATAAGATTTTCCATGTGTGTCTCCCTCTTGTTCAACTTCTTCTTCTTCAAAGTTTAGAAACTTGATATCGAAGTCACCAGCATCTCCTTCATGTTCGATGAAAGGAGTTACATCTTCTTCTAGAACATATTCCAATTCTATAACATCATTAGTTTCAAGTTCCAACCAATTAATTACTACATTATCTGGGGGTGCCTTCAATGCAAGCCTTGCTTGTGGTGGAATAATTAGAATCATTTGGGTATGTCCTCCTTGGAAAATAATTTTATGGATAAAATGACATAACTTCATACATTTTCTTCTTGAGTGGTAGCAATTCATTTGCTAGAATTTGAACCATAGGATCCATAGTGCTATTAGGAGATGAAGTTGTTGAAGGCTGCCCTCTAGGCTTAATGTAATTATTTTTCACACTCCTTTCTAGAATCAAATCATATTATACTTTAGTGGCCAAATTTTGAGCATCATAGAGATCAGTTGGGGTTGTTCTTCATAAAAGAAAACTCACTTCTGGTAGTTGAGAATTGATGAAGAATCACTTCAAATTCTTAGTGTAGGTCAAGCAACTATTGGAATCCTATTCCTAAACTTGTTAAAATTTACCACAAACTCATGCATGGGTTCATGTGGTTCTTTCTTCATTTGTGTAATCTGAGCCAACAATGCATGAGCATCTTGTACAGGGTTGAACCTTGCCTCAAACTTACCCTTGAGCATTGACCAATTGGTGATAGTTCTGATTGCAGGATGATAAAACCAATCAGTAGCAATGCCTTGGAGTGTTTATACAAATAATATTATAAAAACATCTTCATGTTCCAATCCAATAACTCCACATGCAATGTAGCATGTGGTAATATGTTCATTCTTATGTTGCTTTCCATCACCATAGAACTTTGGGAAAAAAATTGTGAACCACGAGGAAGTTCATGAGATGGAGGAGTCAAGTTCAATGGACCAAAAGTAGTCCCCCATGGACCTTGATCAGCCATTATTTGTGGATTGTATGGAGGTATGACTAATCTTTACAAAGGCAAAATAGGTAAAACTCTATGAATGTTGAAAGCTTCTCCTAGAATAGGACATTGTGTATTGGTAGGTGTAAAACTTCTTGTACATTGAAGAGGTTATCTTATATGTGCTAGTAAAAGATCAAAGTTGTGTTCTTGAAACAACTCAAATGTTGGATCAATATGTCCTACTACCCTTTGACCATGAGTTTAACTTTGTTCCACCTGATCATGAAAATAATCAGAAAGAAAAAATGAGCTACAACAAAACAATAGCAAACAACAAGGTATTGGTATTATGTCAATGGAATGAGTGTAGAGCTTGGTTGCTTGTTCATATTCCTAGTCAAGTCACTAAAAACTATTGGGTGAATATTTTATTACTGACAAAACAATATCAAAATGGTTATTTCAACCACAGTATGATGAGATAAAATCTCTCCTCAAGACAAGGGGAGGCTCCCTTTTATTGTTAACTAACACAAAACTAAATTATTTACACTTATTTATAATAATTTTATCATAGTGGGTGTTATAATATCATCCAATTGTATTTTTTCAAAATTAATGTTCAATCACAAACTTCCTTCCATTCTTTTTGATAAACTTTAAAAATCTAAGAGCACTTGATGAACCAAATATAACCGATATTCAGATTTGTTAGCCAAAAGATTAACAAGAATAATACCAATAGAGTAAACCTAAAAGATAGAATTAAGTGAATCCCAAAGTCTCCTCAGTAATTCACTTTCAATGTGAACATAAACCTAGTAATTAAAAACTAGCTCAAAGACTCCAAAATCAGCTTCCTTGCACCTTTCGTGTTATAGAAAATTTTCACCATAATTCACTCAAAGTAGAAGAAAATAAAATGAAAAAGACAAAATAACTTTCCCAATACACCACAAGTACATTTCAATGTAAAATTTGAAAGATCAATTGTTTTCTTATATTGAATGAATTTTTTATTTACAATATAAACACAAAGTTTCAAAATTATTTCTCTATTCAGCAGCATTTCCCCTCTATAAAAATTGGTGATCCTTTTTACAAAGAGCATCATATTATTTATAGAGAGGAGTTATGAACAAAAATAGGAAAAACATAAATACATTGACTTATTCATTAACAAAGTCCTATTTGACTTAGGACTATGTACTTTTCCTACATGTAAATTACACTAAACAAATTTACATATGAAAAGTTACAAAAGTAAACTAATTGTCCTTAGACATAAGAATTTATTCCTTTTTATTCTTCTCTAAAAATTTCTCATATCTCTTCAATATAGTTTGACCTCATTGTTATTTGGGCCGGATGTGCTTTTGGAGATGGCAAGTACCCTTGTGATTGAATATTCTAAGTTTACTGATAAATCTTTAATTTTGTCCATGATTCTTTGCA
Source organism: Torreya grandis (assembly GCA_037957365.1). Lineage (NCBI taxonomy): Eukaryota > Viridiplantae > Streptophyta > Pinopsida > Cupressales > Taxaceae > Torreya > Torreya grandis. Next base: position 4,104,630 of record JARHVA010000096.1, read on the forward strand.
ATTTATCCAAAATGACCTGAAATTCAATTAACTCATTGATGGAATCCAATGTGAAAGTACCTATTTTAATCTTTGTTTGGAGTAAAGATATAAATTCTTGAATAACAGTCTCCACAGGAAGAATTTCTTGAGAGTCATTTTTAACTTGGTAGGAAAGATTTCTACTTTTCTCTACAAGATCTAACATCTTATTATAACAAATATCTTCATCGTCTTTGAGACATTTAACTAGATTATCTAGAACTTCTCTTTTATTCTTCATAAATTCCCGATATTCAATAAACATTATCCTATTTGGAATGACCTTCTGCTCAACCAAAAGCTCTAGTTTGAATTTTTGTAGTTGAGTCCATGTATTAATATCCTTTTCAATCAATTCCAAATTTTGAGTGAGTGTTTCAATTATTTTCTAAATTTCTATTTTCACTTCACTCAGGTTCTTCAAAAATCCAATGGTAGAATACAACCATTGAGTACCACGTGTTGTTAATCTCTCAATCCAAGCATTGACTACTTGACCCTAAGATCCAATTTTATTTGGCTATTGATTGGATTTTTTAGTATTTTCATGCATAATAGGATCAACAGACTCATAAGGTTGGGTGTTTTTTAGTAAAATAGAGGTCAGCTATTTTACTTGTACTTTGAGTTGATCCTTGATCTTCTTGTCCTTATCATATCTATCAATCAAGGAGGCTATTGCTACTTACAAATATTCCTTCATGCTTTCATGGGTTTGGTTCTCAAGATATATTCATCCTACTGCATAGTCAGATAATTGAATATCTTTAATGTTTCTATCTTTCGAAGGAACTGTATCTTTATCATACTTGTACTTAGATTCAAATATCACCATTGACATAGTTTTGGCCTTCTTTATTATTTTGGGCTTTATTGGCACAAGTTGACCAAAATCAAAGTCTTCCATTGCCACTGCTCACTTCTTCTTCTTAGGTGTTTGTGATGCCAACCAAGGAAGTTGAGGAGATGGATCTCCTTGTGTAGAGGATGTCAAAGCTTGGGATACTTGGGGAGGAACAATGGATTGTCAAGTAAGTGGAATGAAAGGTAGTGTGGCAAAGGTATCTGGCAAAGGTTTTAACATTGATGGGATTGTAATAATAATAGGTGAGGTTTGGGTTGGACTAATCATCACTCTAGTTCCTATTGACATTTTAGACACTGGTGTGACAAAAACTTGAGTTTTTGTCTTTGAATAAGGTATAGACATAAATTTTTCCATATCTTGTTGGGTGAAATACAAATTAGTTGGGGATCCCAAATATTTTTAAAAACTAGGCAGATTTGACAATGAATCAAAAACTTGGTCTAGTGTACCTTGTGAAAGAACTTGAAAAAGTGTGGCACTAGGAGGTGAAAGTAGAGGTGAAAGAAAAAATTGAGAAGGAATAGGATCAACTTGAATAGTGGTACTTATGTGAGGAACTATGGAAAATATTACCTGTGAAACTATGGCTTGCGAAGCTTCAGTCAAAGGAACCTCTGATTGAGTAGTCTCTATTTGATTAGTCCATTAAAACATTGGATGAGACACTTGTGACATTCATGATTGAGGTGGTGCCTCACTTGTGATTGGGATCTCGTTTTTCTCCACTTGATCACTTTCTTTGACACTTTTTTATTTATCTTTCTTCTTTCCTTTACTAAAAAATACAAATTTTGGCTTCTGTTTGGAAGTAGAGGGCTCCTCTTTGTTCTTTGTTCTCAGCTCCTCTCACTTCTTAGTAGTCTCTTGATCACACTCTTCCTTAGAACTAGTTTTAATATGTTTCAACTTAATTCCTTTAGATTCCAACCAAGCATTAGTTCTTGCAAGAATGGGTTTAAATCTATCTATAATAGAAGTGGATTCTTTAATTGACCATTGGATGAGAGGGAGAGGAATCAAAGCCACTTGATTTTCCTCATATGAAGAATCAAATATATTCCCATCATCTATCAAATCCCTAGGAATATTTTCCATTTCCAAATTGATAATTGAATCAGCATTAAGATGACTATAATCAAGTCTCCTTATATCTTCATGAGTTATATATTCTACCCAAATATCTTAAATTCTATACATATGGGTGATATTACATTTGAGCTTCTTCTTCATCATTCTATAATCAAAGTTTTCTCTACTCTTGAATTTATTAAGTATAATCCATTACAACTCAGTTTCCATAGTCTTATCCTTCGGAGTAGTGGAAATTATGTACCATCCAATACTAATTGGAAAGTTGAAACCTTTTTTGTGAGAATTTGATTGTTTTTATGCACGTTCCTCACTTGTCTACACATCTCCATTAGTATTAGTTTATCACTTGGGTATTTGGGTAGCATGTAAGGTTATTCATCAAATCCTTCTACCCTAATGTAGGTGAAAGATGGAAATTATAAGAAAATGCATCCAACCTTATTGACTTGTGCCCATGCCTAATCTAAAACTCTCTTATTTTCAAGTTCTTTCTTAAAAGTACAAATGAATTTATAGAAGAAAGCATCATTAACTCCCCTATAATGCTTGATGCTTTCTTTTAGAGTCAGCTATGGATAGTGCTCATTTATAGGAATGTTTTTCCTTTCACCAAAAGAATTTAAACCCAAGAAAGACTTCATACTAGCTACAACATACACAAGATATGAAGTCATATAAAACTTGAGTGAAGAAGCCAACTCGGAGAGATGATGAAAAATATCATCATTGATTTGTTTACCCCAAAATATTCTTTTGATAACTATAATGTATTGATACATCCATTCTTGGAAAATGTTTAAAGTTGACAACCCTTTCACTCTACTAAGGAGATTAATCAAATCTCCTATCTCCTCTAGAAATTCACTATGATACAGATACTTGGGCCATATAGCAATAATGGGCTGAGAAGTCTTGAGCCATTTTGAGTTAATATGTTTCTTGCACTTCTCAAGATCTCTGTCATAGTATTATTAAATTGATTCCATAATTAAATCTAAATATCCTTTAATATTGGAGAAGTGAAATTTTTTATCAAAATATTCTTCATCGAGGTGAATGATGACCTTACCCTCTAAATCCTTGACCGATATGCTTTCCTTATAAAAATATGTTGCCATGGTCAAGATAAATTTAGAATCCTATGTTGATATAGGAAATACAATAGCTAAATAAATTTCACTATTAAGTACGTGGCTACATATGAGGTTTAATGGGTTCTCTTCCCAATCTTTGTAAAAACTCATCCATGTCCACATGACCAATCTATGTATTCCCAATTTGGTCCACATTTTAATCAACTACGGACAATGGGAACACACATTGATACTTGTACTTCATTTTTTTCTTGCTTGGAGATATATCTGATATTGATTAGATAAATGCAAGTGAGAAAATTTGATTATTCAGAGTTATTATTTTTAATTAAAATGTAGGATTGGCAAAAAATAGTGCTTTTACATGAGGTATGGTGAAGGTTGTGTAGTTCAGAGAATTTTCTTCGAACAACACAAGAGTTTGGATGGTTGAGATTTAAGTCAAAGAAAATTCTTCAAATTGCATACAACTCAAAAAACAAAATATCTTTTGTACAAGTCAGAGAATTTTCTTCAATTTGTATAACTTGATTTTTACCTTGCTAAGTGTAGGTCGAAGAAAATTCTCTAACTTTTATTTGATGGTGAATTTTGATGTACATCAGATAATTTTCTTCGAAGTGCATCAAATAAGAATGTGCACTCTGGATAAAATTATTCAATATGCATATTAAGGCAAAAAATAAAAGTGCTAATCAGATATATTTCTCCAAAAAACACATGAGCAGAAAAGTTAGAGGTGCATCTCAGAGAATTTTCTCTGAGTTGCACGTGAAGAAGATAAAACTAGAAAAGGGTGAAAAATGAAAAATGAAAAACCCTAGGTGAAAAAATCAACCAGAAATGAATCAATAATAATCAAAATAAAGGAGGAAACAAAACCCTACATGTAATGAATGTAAGGAAGACTTCGTGCAAATGAAGGCAATTGTAAAAAAAAGTGACAGGAGATTTTTGACAATTTTGAAAACAATGAGGAGAAGTGCAAATGCACTCAAAAATAGTGAGAAGGAGAGTAAAAATAAAAATGAAAAATGAAAAATTACAAGTTTTAATATATATAAAATTCATTAATTAATGTCCTTTAATTACCATGGGTGGTGGGTCCCATGTGCAAGATCGAAGAAAAACTTGACATTACATATGCAAAGTCAAAAAAAATCTCTAATTTTGCACAAAATATATGTAAAGTTGGAAAAATTCTCCAACACAACATGAAAAGAAACAAAGTGTAATTTAGATAAAATTCTCCAAACTGCATGGGATGTAAAATTACCTCAAAAGATCAACTTTGGGAAAAACAAATACAAGGAGGCAGAGATTAGTCTCATTTTGCATGCTTAGAGATAATGGCCTATGAAATGGACAAGTTGCATAGGGGTTATCTCATGAATTAAATCTATTAAATTTAAGTATAACAATTCCTATATATCCAATACTCCAAATAAGGCCTCAAACATTTATGTTTATCCCCTACGTGTTGGCTTATGTGTGCACAAGGGTCCAATACACTATATACAAGGGCATATAATTATCTAGATTATAACTTAGAAAATACTCCTCATGGTATATTATTTTAGTGCTTCAGACCTATTCCTATGACTTCCTATGACTGATATGAAAATAAAAAATAATAAGGTAGTATAACTCAATTGTTCAATCGATTGAGTGAGATCGAATAGGTGCTTGCTTGGTATTTTATTAGATGAATAGTGAGTAATCTTATATATGTCTTTATAACACACCTTTTGAAAATTTATCATGGTAGGTTTTAATAAGACAAATAGGTCAACCCATATGTTTTAATACATTTGAAAATTGGATGACATTTGTGGACTTGACACTTAATAAAAATCTAGACACTTGTGTTGACGTAAGTGTCCATATGTGGGACACAAGTGTCTGACATACTAGGAAGATGTTGAGGATTTGAAACTGACAAATAAGGATATATATCAAGTTTAAGGCTTTTATATTATAGAAGAGATCTAGGTTATCAAAAATGATAGGGTCAGACCAAAATATAAGCAATTAGGCATATGAGATGGCGAATGTGAGACTTTCAGGAACATGAAGGTCTATAACTAAAGGGTGGATACTTTATAGATATTTTAAAAGTATACAAGAATAAGATGCTATATAAATAAATTTTTAGTATCAATAACTATATAAAATTAAATAATCCTTTTTTCAATTTATAGTTTGTATAGCCTAAATGGTATATAGAGCTCCAATGAGTCCTAATGCAAGATTGATAATCATGAAAAAAGGTGTCAAGATGTATTTAATATGATTATAATTAAAATCATTAATTATATATAATCCATCAGATATGATATGTAATGGTTAGATTGAATGAGTTATTATAGTCTAATTAATATCTCTAGACTAATAAATATTAGTCTTTATAAAATGAATGATTAATATTTTTCCATGTGTTCCAAAGGAATTAAAATTACCTCATAATGAGATGTATCAATCAATTTAAATATGTGAATGTAAGAGGCAAATGAAAAAACATTGAGAATACATTGAATACATCATAATGAGGATGATATGTGTAGCTCCATAGGTCAGTCTTCTTTTCCTTGAAACCATAGGTGTGCTTGTGAGGCTAGAAACTTGAAAAAAGTTGAGATAATTTAAATGGTTGAGCTAACCCCAATCACCTTTATTTGATGATTCACTATACCTACATATATGATAATCTAAGGATGAAAATAAGGCCACGCCTATTTCTCCCACCTAATGTGATTATGCAATTGTGTTCCTTCCCTTTATGTATACATATAATGATTTTAATTTTATATTTGACACTACTTAATTTTTATTAGCTTTAGTGTGCTTCAAACTTGGCTTGTGATTACTTGTAGTGATATATTCACAATTCAGGAAGTAAATGTAATATTTTATCAATGTGTAATAATGTAAATATATGTACTAAATATGTGCCAAGTCCATTTTGAATGGGACCTTGATTTGTTTATATATGATTCCAATTGGGTAATTTCTCACACCATTGACATGCTATGAAAATGGGCCAACCCTAATGAAATGATTTATTTAAAAACTAAATGTTAGTGAGAGAAGGTTATCTTAAACTAGATCAAGTTAATATCAAATAGTGATACTGACAGAAGCAACCCATGTATAGGTGTAATGAACTAAAGGTTTGAAGATGTCTGTGGAGGATATTTAGAAAGTTTGAACAAATAATGAGGTTCTTGTATGTGTGTAATAACAAAATGAAAGGGTTAAATCATAATATAAAATGCATGTGTGAGAGATTGGTGGATTAGGACCTTGTTTATATGCTCAAGTCATGTGGTAAATGTGTCAAGCTTGTCATTTTCAAGTACTTAATAACATATTTTAGTATCTAAAGTCACTTTTCTTCCATGTCTATATTCATGGTCTATATCTAGGAAAAAACTACAAAAAAAATCAATATGTTGATAAAATTGATTGAAAATCCAAAATTTGTAACTTTTTGAAAATAATATATCTTCATTTTATCAAATAATTGATAAGTGTCCCTTACAATGAATTTTAAAGACATGCTAGTAAGACCTTTCACATTACATAAGCACATTAACATTTAGAAACGTCTAAGTTTGTATTAGAATCCTCATCATAATTTTTTAATGATAATAATCTATTATAAAGGTATAATTGATTATTGTTTTACATAAATTTACCTAATTAAAATGTCAACTATTTTTATTGCACATAATAACCAATTTTACTTGTTGAAGAGTGGAAAACAATTGTGAACTTTACATAAAAATATCCATGGATACATATATGTGTTTCAAATGTTATTTTGATGATTATTTCATATTTTAATTCATATGTATGTTAACATGTAATATTTAATCATTTTATAATGATATGAGTGATATATAGGAACATCCCTCACCTTTAAAAGGAACATATGTGTTGTAGAGCATCACAAGGTTAAAAAAGTTGTTAGTGTGTTTTAAAGTTTCATGTGACCATTTTTGGTTTAGCTTGGGTGTTATAGGTATTATAGGAACCCTAAGGTTATGTTTGAGTCATTATGATTCTTGATTTTGAGTGTTTGTTTTCCTTTGGGAGTTTCCCACCAAAAGGGAAGATTTCAAAATTTGAATTTTGTAACTATATTTGAGTGGTGTTTTTTATTTGTGTGATTACAATTGTTCATGTAAGTTTGTAAAATCTCCCAATAAATTTTTTGACAGGTTTTTCAATGTTAAACTCATGAAAATAACAATGTAATCATAAAATATTGATTTTTAACTGCCACCCTACGTGAAGTGGCCAAGAAAAGGGAGTTGTCTTACATGGTCAAGTGTCAAAAAGGTGAAAAATACATGTGAATGACTAGAGTTAGGGGTATAAGGTAGGTAGGTTATGATAATTTTTAATAAGGTTGGATAAATATAAATAAATTATATATATATAAAAAAAAAACTAACTCTACTTGCCTTAAAAAAATTTGTACTGTATATATATGCTTGAGAGAATTTAGTAAAGAGATGTTTTTGAAGAATATTGTTGAAGCTCAGGGATTCATATTACTATAATTGATTTTTTTTATTACTAAGCATGAATTTTTTTTGTTTCCATAACCATTTATTCATACATCAAAGTGAAAATCTATAGTGCAGTCAAACTAGAAGCACGTTGTTCTTACACAATCATGAATGCAAAGTAAGGATGTATTTATGATGGTCATTTGAAGTGATTCTTGAATTTTTTTTTGGATAATAAAAATATTTTATATTTTATTAATTATGTTTTTAATCATTATTAATTATTATAAATACATTTATAAGTACAATATTCCACCCAACTTGCACTTTACGAAACACAGTCTTATAAAGAACACACATAATTCTAGAAATTTATATATTGGAGCCTTGGAATGATTGTTCATGAGTAAATAGATGTTATAAAAGGTGAATAGAGGTAGATAATTAATTTTTCAATTTTTTATAAGAGATTTAGGTTATATGAAACTATAAATATTCCCTTTTGATAACTCCCAGCCTTATATAAGCTTGTCAAAAACCTAGTCTAGGGTTTTAATTTGTAACTTGAATAATTTATGTTTCCACTAGAAAAAATAATTAAAACTTTGGAATCTATTTTTTTTGACCTGTTACATATTAATCATGAGTTTATAAGTTGTTACTTGACCTTACATTATAGTTTCTAGAACTGTCTTTAGAATAGGCCTAAAGAAACTTAATTGGTAAAGAGGGTTGTGAGTTAGTTGGTCTCCATTAAGAGTTGAGACTTGATTTTTTGTGTGAATTAGTAATGGGATAAATGGTATCAAAAAATTTGTTTATTTTTTATTAAACCCCTATGGTCTATCCAAACCAACAAACATTAGGCTAAAATAGGGTTACTAAAGAATAGACCTTAAAGAGGAAAGTGTGGTTTGATTAAAAGTTATAACTTGGGGATTGAGTATTATAGTTGTATGTGTGAGAGAGTACAAATAGGAAGGTGGATGGCCATAATATACCTTGTGAAAATATAATAACCTTATATCCATGTTTTTGGCTTTTAGGCCTATGTACTTATATCAAAGAATGAGCAAGTTTGAAGCAAGAACCAATAGTGAAGGCATGAAAATGGTGCATGAGATGATGAAGTTGATGCTAAGGATGAGATAATTTAGAGTATTATTAGGGATGATATTTTTTTGAGAGAGAGAATAATATGTGGTCAAGGAGGATTATGAGCCTAGAAGGTAAAATTGATCAAGAGAGTTTAAGAAGAGAAGTTGAGTACCCATGACAAGAAGATAAATCAAAGATCAGGGGAAAAAATATCAATGTAATAAATCAAATACATGGATATGTATGGTAATAGTGTACGAATAATCTCTTCATCAAGTTTTATCATAGTAGGTAAGCTCTTGGAATTTTTTTTAAAAATAATTAAAGGTTGTTATTTGTGGTTGCATGAAGTTAAGCTAAAGGTGAGTAAAAGTTTGAAGGTAGGTATAGAGAGCATGAAATAAATTTTGAGAGTGATTATAGAAAGAGGAAAAGAGATACTTAAAGTGTTTTTGCAGAAGAGAATCCCTAAGAAGAGATAAGAAAGACTCTAAGAAGAGGAGCAGTTTCAAAGTGAAAAAGACTTGGACAGGAATGTCAATATACTAGGTAGAGGAAAGAACATAAGTTGAGACACCAAAGAAAGGTGAAAAAGGATTTCTTGTGAGAAGATGAATATATAGAATGAAAAATTGAGAAAGGGATTAGTTAAGTTAAGAGTACCATAATGAGAGAAATAGGAAGGAAGACCCAAAGATAAAAGGGTTGGTTATTAAAGAGAAGATGAGTGAGATAAATCAAAGGATAGAGAGGATAAATATCTTTGTGGAGTGCATGTGAGAATATAAAATATAATGGTATATATTGGTAATGATGAAGAAGAGAGTTAAGTTTCCTATATGCTACTCATGGAGATATGAAGAAATATTGTCATGAGAGACAATGAGAAGCAAAAGAAGTTTATATTTAGGTAGCTCAAGGAGGAGATGAAGAAGCTCATGAGAGATGAATAGGTTGGTAAATGAGGAAGGTGAGAATAATATTAAGTAAAATGTGATAGTCATGAAGCATGATGAGATGAAACATCTAAATGCATTGGAAAAACAACCTAAGAAGGAGAAGATGGAGGAAAACAATCCTCAATATTTTAAATCTTATGATTTATTGTCATGGGTGTATGCAAGTAAAAATGTGAAGAAATAATAAGTCCATTTTGATGACATAAAAATGAAAATCATAAAGGAAATTAGGCATGAACAACATTTTTATGTTGAAGAAAAATTTGATTGGAGAACCATGTATAGAGGTACAGTGGTTTGTTACCCTAAAAAAGGAGAGATGCTTGGAGAAAGAGATATTTAAGGAGAATGATGTTTCATTGAAAGCATAAAATAAATAGAGTTGAATAAATAAAATGGAGTCAAGAGGTATGAATATCAAAAAATAGAATTTATATTGCATGAAGAAATAAAACATCTTGAATAGGAGATTGTAGGTGATGAAGAGTTGCTAGGTGAACAACAAGATCAATTTTTTTTGTCTATGAGAGTTGGGATCAATTACAAGCATAGATGGAAACTTTGGAGCATGCCATAATCAATAGAGAAAAGGAAAAATTATATCATATAATATAAGTTGAAGAGATGAACACTTAACATGAATCAATGGGGATTCAAGAGAGATAAATAGTGATGGATAAATCAACATACATCATGGAACAACAAGTCTAGATATAAGAAGAGTATGAAGGAGTGTCTAGCTTGATACAAGACTGAGATGAATCCCAATTATAAGTGATGGTACAAGTTATGCAAGAGAACAATTAATAAGAGGATTTGATGTGGAGAGGATTGATGCAAGATTCTAAAGATGATCTATTATAATTTCTTAGTCAAAGTGAAGAGAAGGAAAGAATTATCATAAAAGAGATAGAGGTAGAATTAAAATATGAAAACAAAATATTTTAAGGACAAAGAGTGTGTTGCCTACAATAAAACTTTAAGAAGATAAAATTTTAGGTCATATAAGGGCATAAAATCAGAATCAAGCAATGAGTTGTAGGCAAGAATATGGACAAGCATTGGTACAAGGTGAATCAAATCAATTTGCAAAATAAGGTAAGCCTAAAACCATGATTAAACTAAGTATAGAATCATGTGAGTCAATCAAAGAACAAGTATGGGTAGTTGATGATGTAATTAAAATGCATAGGTTAAGATAACATGATAAGGAACTCAATAATATTAAATAAATGCCTAGAGAGGCTTGGAAGAAGAATACAAGAGAAAGAAAGGATGAAAAATACCATAAGGTCCTCGAAGAGACTATCAAGTCTCATGAGTGTAAGTTAACTCGTACTAAGTATGATGGTGCATGTATAGATATGCAAGAAATGGATTCAATCCATGATCACATGGAAAAAAGAATCAATAAGACACAAGATCTCCTGATAGATCAAAGGAATGAGGAGGATAACCATGATACTCACAAAGGAGATGATAGGATGAAGGATGCATATTTGGAGGATGACAAGATTAATCCAAAAGTGATTCAAGGAAGGAGTAAGATCAAGTTAATATTAAGACACTAAAGAGAGGGAAATATTATTACAAGAACTAGTCTAAGTAGCATGATAAGAGATCAAGAACAAAGACTCATGGAAGGAGTGCTACAAACAAGTGACCAAGAGAACAAGAAAATGAAGGATGATCAAGGTAAGAAATCAATCCATTCAATTGGTAATGTTGCAACTGAGTTGGTTAGAATTATGCATGAAGATAGTAAGAGAAGATGTTACCAATAAATTTTATGATCTGATGAACTTCATTGATCAAGGAGATGTCATTACATGATGATCAAGATGGTTGTGAGAATATTCACCATGAGAAGGTAAAGTATCATGAAGAGGTAACCAAATAGGATATTTTCAAACTTTATCAATTATTAATGCTTTCTATTTTTTAGGAACGCATTGAGTCTCAATCTCTTTAAGTTCATACCTTAAGGGGTGCACTAGAAAAGGGGTGGGCAGACCATTGGTGCTTCACAGGGTTATTTTCCCTTATTGACATTTATTACCAATCCAACTAGCTCTTAAAAACATTCCCCAAAGATTGGCCTCCTATTTTTCACCCTCCTCTACTCATTTTCCACCTTTATTAACCCTTTCCCTAACATAATACCCTTTTTGGTAGTTTACTAACTATGTTGGCCACATCAACCTTGTATTTTTATTTTAAATATTACTATGAACCGATTCATCCATGGCCGACATAGTTCATTACCTAGTTAGTTTTTGCCGATTTCAATACTAGGTTGATCGAGTCAACCTTGTCAGCTAAAACTTTTGGAAGGGTTTAGGGTTAGATACTCCTATATAAACAAATTAATTTCTACATTATTAGAGAGACAATAAGAGTTAATTATTCATTTGCACTTCTTTACAATCTACTCTTCCACAATTCTACTTGAGGAGTCTTAGCTTAGGGTTTCTACTTGGAGAAGAATCTAGTCTTGTGGATAAGTCTTGGATGCTTTGGCTTTTCTTAGTGATCCCTAAAAACTACAACAACCTCTTTAAAATTACCTTTGGCCAAGGGATACATTGAGTCTTGACATGTTCATATTCCAAGTAAGTATCTCTAACTTTGCTCCTCTCTTTAGTAGATATAAGCAGCATAAATAATGGCTTTTGAATATATTTCTCTCTTTATATATTAGGATTTTACCTATTCATAGATTAAATAGGATTATCTTATGCATGTTTACTTTTATTATTTAATAACCCCATTTTTTTCCACAAGCTTTAGTTAGCACTAGATTAGACCTTTCCTTTATTTATTATAGTATAGTGAATATGAAAACATAGGACCTAGTTAGGGTTACTACATAGTTTTATTTGAATGGAGGCTTTTTAACCCTCCTTAGTGATATTATTTGTGGTAATATATCCCTTGATTAATTCTATAAGATCCATATTGGTCATGACCTCGCTTATATAATGTATCCCCAATCATGCGTGTAAGTAGGATTTATCTTCTTCGAGCTAGGATTGATTTATAAATTTGTTGCATTTCCCATTGCACACATTCTGGTGAACCCGATGTGAATCTAACCCTTACAATTTTTATTTCATGATTTCATTTCTATCATTCTATTATTTTTCTATTTTTACAATACTATGTCGATTACATTGGTATAGTTTTAACTTTTATGTGTAGGTTTAACACATAGTCATATCAAAATGACTATATTCTTTATGTGTATGTATTCATCAGGTATAGATTACTAGATTAGACATGTTGAATAATATTATTTTTTAGTCCCAAATAACAAACTATGTCAAACATTTTGACTTAGTCTTTTAGTCAATATCCAGATAACAAATTAAGTCAAACAAGTCAACTTAGTCTTCCAATTAGCATCTAGAAAAAAAAACTAAGTAAAATAAGTCAACTTAGTATTCTAATTAGAATCAATAACAACACACTAATTCATGCAATTCAAATTGATCATATTATCTTACTTCATCAAATAAGGTTTCATAGAACTAGGTCAAACCAGTCAACTTAGTTGGCTAAACTTGAAAGCAGCATTCAAGGCACTTTAATAAAAACATTTACAATCCTCATCATCCTCTAACCCACCAAGTTTCCTCTCTTTCTCTCTTTGTCAATTCAGTACTTCATTATAATTTTTTTATGCCATTTTGTAGCCTTAAAAAATATAATCATACAACAAACTAAGTCGACCTAGCCAGCTTAGTTATGTAGCTTGTCTTCTGTCTAAAAGACTAAGTTAACCTGGTCAACTTAATTCTTAAAAAATATTGATTTTACATAATAATATATCAAAATTATTGAGGGGGTGAATCAATATTCAAAATATTACTTATCTATTTCACTTAAGCAATCATGAACCATTCAAACAAGTATATAGATCTAGCAAGCATAAACACCAATCCACAAGAGCCTGAAATATAAAAACACATCACATATGTGATAAACCATCAAGGGGAAGGAAAAACATTTATATATACAAATTTACTATATTACTATAATAAAAACATCAAATTTAGTGAAGCTCCCACTTCTCTTGGATCACCAACCCCAACTAGTTAAGCACCAACTCAGATAGGCTTTAGCAAACACCCACTTGAAAGGAGGCACCAAATCCCTAGATGAATCATCACCAAATCATCCACATAAAACCTTTGATCACCTCAATAACACCTTGTTTATCATCAAACATATGATGATCTCATTCTTCAGCTCTTCACACACTTTTATCCTTTTGAAATTAGCCTCTAGCTTTCTTCATTCAACTAACCCTCTTCTTGACTTGATTACGTCATATGACCTCTATCTTCATATTTATAACCTTTGTAAAATATACATCACATATCTCATAAACTCTTCTGATGTTCTACAAGACCTCTTTCTTCTCTAAAATATATTATTTAATTCTCTTACTCTCTAGTCACTAAAATAGGCCTAAAACTACCTTGTATTTATACAAGTTTCTTTTTCATATCCTTATTTGTTAGACAAACATCCTTGACCTCTTAGTTTGAACATGTAATATATATTATTTCATATAATATTCATGAATCAAATGTGTTTTGAGTTATTTTAGGTCTGACATACCTCAATTAAGCCTCATTTCATCTTTAGGTTTCATGGAGACCCAATCCTATTAGGTCTGCTTTAGAACACATTACTCTTTGCCATCCTTAGAACAAATTAAAACACCTTAAATGACAATAAAATATAATATGACACTCAAATATACCCCTTATAATATAATATAGGTTCCATAATACCTTTTAGCTTCAACCACCACTTGAATCGTGCCATTAACACTGTTCACAATTAGGCCTATACATACATAAAAAGTTTATTTTGAAAAACTAAAGATAAAAAACAATTTAAAAAAAAACCATGGTAAAAAATTACATATAAAAAATATAAATAACCTTATGGTCATGACTATGTGATTTATACTTCACAACTCAAGGCAAAAGGACTCAAACTCTTCTCTATAAATAACTCACTCAAAATTGCCAACTAGCCTCAAAACACAGTTTACATTATTATGCCTATTATTGATTGATCAACATGTATGAGTGATTTATCACACCTGATGGATATAAAATAATAAAAAAAACACCATGAAAATTAAATACAAGTCTTAATATTTGTCTTCCATCTATTTACAACTTTGACTTGGTTAACTCTGACTACTATAATAAATTTTTGAGAAACTAATATTTTCTTGTAGAGTCTACTCACACACCTAAAAACCAATCAAACCTAGATGTGAATAAGAGATTTTAATACAACATAAAATAATGTAAATATCCACACAAATCCATTTTGAATAATAGGGCTCTTATTTCATATCGGGTCACTATTAGGGCTCTTTGAGGGTTTTGAACCATCTTCCAGTCTTAACAATCATTCATAAATATTAGCCCCTTATTTAAAAAAATAATGTCTAGAACATTCATATAAAACACTTCCCCATCTACCATGAATAACTTGGGTTATAATGTAGAGGTTACATGTGCCAATGAACACTTGAAAGTCCTTCTTAGGTTGATAACCCTCCATTTTATGTATTTGAGAGACCTCAAAGTGATTTTTCCTTCCTTAACCTTCAAAATTTAACCTAAAAATTGGTAAACATACTTGAAAAAACATGATACACTTATCTCAATACTCATATACTCACACTTTCCTTAGAAATTGATCCTAATACCCCATTAATCCATATTCTCTCTCTTTACTTGCTTAGATTTTGACCTACAAACCATGTCAAGCCTTGAAACTGACCTTCATACCTATTTCCATATGCTCAACACCTCACTTACATGCTCAAACAATGTAAACATCCATCATATACCTTGACAATACCTCATGACACCTCATTAGGTCAGGCAGGGTCTAAAACTAGTCTAGTTACAGACTTAACCTTAAGGTTTTATCACTGTAGGATCACCTTGTAACTCTCTTGAGTGATCAAATGCCTTATATTCATGATCAATCATATTTATATAACCTATTATGCCTCTATGCATCCATCTCACTAGGTCACCATGACAAAACCTTCTCATTAAGACTTTTCATGCCATGACTAGTGCCATGGCTAGGATTCTCAAGCACTTGAAACTTGAAAATTGATCTTGAAGCACTTATGAAATTATCTACACTTATATTGAATGGTCACACAATGTAAAACCACCTCTCAAAATCTTATGCTTACTTACTTCACTAGGCTTATCTATGCACACCTTCTCATAGAGTCCAGATTAGGCTTCTCAAAACACCTTATACTCAAGAACTAGTACTCAAACATGATTTACTTGAAATAAAACTTGACATAAACCTCAAAAGAATCATTAGGTTTCATTTAAATTATATTTCAATAGAGAGACATTAGGTTGCCTTCAAATTATCTCTTTTCATAGGTTTCATTCTCATATCCAGCACATAATCTCATATCTCATAGACCACTCACCATGCATCTTCACCAAATGCATCTTGAAATCAGTGACATCAACCTTCACAGCAATGACAAAACTTCTAAAAAAAATCCCCCTTTGTCATTGATGACAAAACATTATTCAATCTGATCACTCTTTTCTCCCTTCTTGAACTTTCTCCCCCTTTGACATTAATGATAAAGGTATTCCACAACTATCATATGAAAACACACCTTATTTGAAACAAAGGTTAACACAAAAAATATGAATCATTATAGGAATATGCTCTCCCTTATTTTAAATGAACTCAAATTACAAGACCACTTCTCAATATAGATCAAGCTCAGTCAATAACCTGAGTAGTTCCCTCTCAAAC
Organism: Torreya grandis; assembly: GCA_037957365.1. Lineage (NCBI taxonomy): Eukaryota > Viridiplantae > Streptophyta > Pinopsida > Cupressales > Taxaceae > Torreya > Torreya grandis. The sequence goes on from JARHVA010000096.1 coordinate 4,121,119, forward strand.
CAAGCATTTATCATGCTTCTGCTAACTAAATAGTGTCTCCATAAATCCTAATGAATTCACCTTTTTCCATATGTCACTAAAATAACACAAGTTTATTAGACTCCTTGATCTCTATACTCTCACAATACTGAATATCCTTCAGTATCCTTTTAAGCTTGGTTGGTACTATAGGCTTGACCTCTTCATCAACCATTTGAACATAAATATGAGTTAATAATAGACATTCCTAACTTTGTTTCACATCTGAATTATGTTATACCATAATAAAAAATACATTTGAGCTTGTATATTGGTCATGACTCATCTTTACTATTTTTAGTTTTCATACATTCATTTGCCTTCTTTCTTGCACTCTAGGGGATTCAAACCTCCTATTTTAACTTGATGACCTTCTAAATCTGTTAGGATAAAATATTTCATTGTGTCTTACATTATGACAAATATATCAAACCACCTCATACATACCTTTTAACTAATGTGAACTATGACTCCTTTCATAGTCCTATGAGTACTCATTCTTGGAGGGTTTTCTGCACTCTCTTGCTCTATGACCAAACTCACTGCATACAAAATAACAACCATTAAAATAACTAGCATATATCATTGCATTAGATTATTTGATAGGTATTTTCATGTTAACCTTATTGTCTTCAATATCCTTCTCCTTGACTTGAGTTGACACCTGGTCTTATTTGAAACCAAGACCTATCTTATCACTTATAGACTTTTGACTACTCAAGATGTCAGCTAGAGCCTCAGTGCTCTTTTCAAACTTCATAAAGATCTTCACCTTGCTATATATTTGATTCAACTTAGCTTTTAGAGATTATACTTGAGTTTCATACCTGGTGCATTCTTCCTCTTTAGCCTTTAGGCTTGCCTTGACTATATCCATTTGTGCCTCAACTTGATTGATGATCTCACCATACTCCTTAGAAGTGTTACTCAGTCTCTCCTCAAACAATCCAATCTGTTCCTCATAGTCCTTAACTAATGATCTTATTTTTTGATTCTTTCTATTTTGAAATTTTAACTCCTCAAGGGTCCTTACCAATTCTGCCTCAAAGTTTACTTTAGTGTCTTCTTCATCTTATCCTACATCAACCATAAGGCCTTTCCCATTTGAGCAACCCTCATTATCTGACTCTATGGCCATGAATAAAGTTTCTTTATTGTCATGTTTAGGTTCATTACTACCATCATCACTATCATATGTGATTTTGTCACTTACATTATATGAGATATACTATTTGGTATAGAAACTTTTCTTGTTTTTGAATGACCCTTTCCTACCTTCATACTTCCTGAAATCTTTCTTTTTCTTATAAACTTTCCTATCATCTCCATGATGTTCATCATGTTATTCATCATTCTTAGTCTTTTCCTTATTAAGACACTTGGATGCAAAGTGACCAATCTTACCATATTTTAAGCAATTTAAAGGCAACTTACCTTTGTACTTATTGGATCCAAATCTAAACTTCCTAGCAAGCATGGCTATTAGTTCATCATCATCAACATCTAAATATTCCTTATCCTTGACTTTCTTAGCTTTTGACTTATTTTCAACTTTTAAGGTTTCTTCTTTCTTGGAAGGTATTAATTCATTTATTTTGATCCCATAGGTAGTAAATATGCCATGAATCCCATCCATTTTTAGCTTGTCCAAGTCTTTCATCTCTTCTACTATAGATACCTTAGAATCAAACTTAGGAGTTAATAATCTCAACACCTTTTAAATAATTGTATATTATTTCACTTCTTCTCCTAATCCTCTAATGATATTAACATTATGTAGGATCATCTAGGGTGTAAGGTAAATATTACATCACCATGAATGATATTTTTTTATTTTAATTTTATCTTATAGGTTTCGTTAGTTCAATTGGATCACATGTCGAAGTTTCTAGTGGATTAGAACTGTCAAAATATTTTGAAAGATAAAAGTAGTAACCTTTTATTTATATTAATATAGTATTTATGTATATATAGACATGTAAATTTACACATAATATGTCATATATAACCTCAAAATATTTCTAATACAATAAACAGTGCATCAATCAGATGCCTGGTTCAAAAGATATGCCTCTCAGAAGTTGTGGACTCAAAGGAAAGCTCCTATTTCAAAACTACAAGGTAATCAAGGTGGCATGGATTTTAGGTGAAGGAAACTTACCAAATTGGGGAATGGTTATCTAAGATAATATGAGGATGAGTTTTCAAGGAAACTTACTAAGTTGTGTTTCATTCTTATCCTCAAATTTAAAAAAAGCAACTACAGAGGGAAAAAGCAGGGTCTAAATGAAAAAAATAGCAAGTGGATGAAGATGATGAGTTATTTTTATCTACTCATGTGACCTTTCCAAAAATGAGTGAATCTTGATTTTTTTCGTACCACACTTAGATATATCTTATATTACTATGCTCAAATTTATGGGGAGTGATTGTAAGCTTTAGGAGAAGCTTTTGGGAGAGATTTTAGGGATTGAGTTCTTGGACTTGGTAGTGCAGATTGAGGCTCCAACATACAAGTTAAATTTATTTGTGGTGAACTATTCCATTTGGAAAGGTCACATAATTTATTTTCATAATAAAATATGTTTGATTCTATTCTTCACAAATTTATATGAGAATCTTTGTTGTTGTGTTATGTGTGAACGTTGGGTGGAGTGTTAGGTTGTGGATCTAAAAGCTTCACTGATGCAAACATGGAGGAGGTTGCTAAGGGTCACAGTAACTGACGTCAATTAGGTTGATTGATGTCAGTCAGAGATAGACCAGAAGCTGTCGACATTGGTCAGAGATCGGCCGACATCAATCATCTGTGGATAGACAGAGACCGATGTCGGTCACCTATGTGCGTGCATGAGTTTGCATGTGTTTTCAGAATTAGACTTTGTCTATTCTAGGAGGTCCGAGTGTTTGCATGTAAAGACTAATTTAAGTCTTGAGTCTATGTTTCTAATTATTGTTTGTATGGGATCTATTTAAGAGACCCATGGGCTGTATTGTAAACTTGAGGGATCAAAGAAGGGATCCTCTAAGAGGTGGAATCATAAGGACTTGCAAAGGCAAGGACAAGGGTTCTTCCCAAGTGTAATATCTAGGTCTGCAAGTGTGAAATACTAGGTTGATCTACAGGTGTGCAAGATTAGGTTAGATTTACATGGTATGTAAGATCATTTGATCTGCAAGGTGGGCAAGATCAGGGGAGATCTACATGTGTAAGTAAGATCAGTTGATTTGCAGGTGTGTGTGTGTGTGTGTGTGTGTGCAAGGTAAAAGGAGATCTACGTGGGGAAAAGATCAAAGGAGATCTGTAACACAACAAGGAGCAAGATCAATGAAATCTACTTGGAGTACTTTGAGTACTTGGTGGACTAGAAGTAGGCAACAATGGTGAGAACCGGTTGTCACTTATTAGTGGACTAGCAGTATTGTTACTGACTAGTGGATTGGCAGTATTGTTACTGATTGGTGGAGGTGAACAATAACTCTGTGTTTGAGTTGTTTATTGTGACCATAATTGAGAGAGTGAACTCTTGAAGGAGAATTACTATATGCCCTAGAGTTGTGGGAAGCCTAAGAGGTGTGGGAAGATTATGGCATCTTCATTGTATTCCATTCTGGATGAGTATTAATACATATTGTATTGTCTCTCATGTTTTGTGTTATTTCTAATTTCTAGTTACTTATTACTTCTAGTTAAATTCTGTGTTTAGTTCCTTATACAAAGGTAATCATGTGTGATCTTTAGTGAGCAGGGATCCTGACAATTGGTATCAGAGCGGGGTTCATCTGAGCTTGGTTTAAATCTTGGTTCACTAACACCATGGTTTCAGAGAGTGTTAAGTGTTTGTTGATTATAGGTCACTCACAGAGGTTTCTATTGGAGTGGGCGTATAGCAATGGTAGAAGAAAGTAAGCTAATAATGGAGGAATTCAATAGCAAGAATAATCGATTACTAAATTATGGAAAGAAAGGGAAAGTAAAGAAAGATTGATGGTTGGTAGAAGATCAGCATGAAGGAAATGAAGAAGTAGATGTTGCAAGGTATTGTTGCACAGGATGCTCTTGTATGTTCCTTGGATAAAGTATAATCTTTTGTTTTAGATACTATTGCCTCTTTCCATGCAACGCCAAATAGAGTATTTTTCCATGGAGACTTTGGAAAGATTTATTTAGGGGTTGGTGAGCCTTGTCAAATTGTTGGCAAAGGGGAAGTGTAGCTGAAATTGCAGACGGGCAACACATGGGTGTTGAAGGAGGTCATGCATGTCCCAGTCCTAAAGAGGAGGCTAATCTCTGCAGGAAAGTTGGGTGATGAGGGTTGCACAGTTACTCTCACAGTGGATTCTTGGAATGTTACCAAGGGTGCACTTGAATTAGCATGTGGTAAGAAAGTAGGTACTCTTTATCTATCTACTTGTATTACTGATTCTCCTTCTAGTTTATCTACTTCAGATGTAGATACAAAGATGTGGATTTGTAGGCTTGGTCACATGAGTAAGAAGGAGATGCATGCTCTTAAGAGGAAGTCTGATGTTTTTGACAAACTTAAAAACTGGAAAGCCTTGGTTTTCATGGAGGAGATGATGGACAGAGATCAGCTCAAGGGGCTGGATAATTTTGAGTAGGGCAACGTTGATTTGGACAAGGTTTTGATCTAAAGTATGCTCACAGGTGAAAGTCATCACTCATAGGAGAACATAGTTACTGACATTAGTTAGGTGAGAACTGACGTCAAACAGATACGTATCGACATCAATCATGTGTAGATCAAAGTCAGTGATGTCAGGCAGGTGGACACCAACGTCAGTTGGGTGGACACTGATGTCAGTCAGGGAACCGACGTTGGCAGTCAGGTCAATTGTAGGGAATTGATGTTAGTCAGGTGTAGACTGGGAGGTGACCAACATCGGTCACTGACAGAATGAAATTTGGGTGGATAACAAGCTGTCAGTGAGTCTTAAATGCTCATGTGAAGGTTCAAAAGGGTATGTAAACCTCAATTTTGTTATTCCCCTTCTTTATACTACTTGTTGCTCACTGATGGTCAAGAACCAAGAAGTTTTGAAGAGGCGATGAAGGTAGGATCCAGGAAACAGTGGGAGCATGGCATGGATGAGGAATTTGATTCCTTGGGAAAGAACCAAATGGTAGATTTGGTAGAGTTGCCAGCAGGGATGAAAGCACTGAAATACCAATTGTCAGGATCCCAGCTCCATAAGAGCACACATGATTACCTTTGTATAAGCAACTAAACACAGAATTAAACCAAAATTAATAAGTAACTAGAAATCAAAAATAACACAGAATATGAGAGACAATATAATCTTGTATTAATACTCTTCTAGAAGGAAATACAATGAAGATGCCACAATCTTCCCACACCTCTAAGGCTCCCACACCTCTAGGGTGTACAGTAATTATCATTCAAGAGTTCACTATCTCAATTACGATCACAACAATCAACTCAAACATAGAGTTGCTCACCTCCACCAGTCAGTAACAATACTGCCAGTACCACCAGTAAGTGACAACTGGTTCTCACCATTGTTGCCTACTTTTAGTCCACCAGTAAGTGACAACCGGTTCTCACCATTGTTGCCTACTTCCAGTCCACCAAGTACTCAACATACTCCAAGTAGATCTCCCTGATCTTGCTCCTTGTTGTGTTGTAGATCTCTTTTGATCTTGCTGCCACGCAGATCTCCTTTGACCTTGCACACACACACACACACCTACAAATTAACTGAGACAATACTTACCATGTAGATCTTACCTGATCTTGCACACCTTGTAGATCAACTGATCTTACACACTATGTAGATCTAATCTGATCTTGCCCTCCTACAGATCAAACTGGTCTTACACACTTGAAAACCTAGATCTTACACACCTAGAAGAACCCTTGTCCTTGCCTTACCAAGTCCTTATGATTATTCCTCTTGGAGGATCCCTTCTTTGATCCCTCAAATTACAATACAGCCCATGGGTCTCTTAAATAGATCCCATACAAACAATAATTAGAAACACAGACTCAAGACTCAAATTATTCTTTACATGCAAACACTCAGTCGTCCTAGAATAGAACGAATCTAATTCTAGAAACGCATGAAAACACACATGCATGCACAGGTTGTTGACGTCAGTTTTTGTTGGCTGCACCTGACCGATGTCGATCGATCCCTAACCAATGTCAGTTGCTCTGTAATTGGATATGATCAACATCAGATGATTAGATCGATGTTGGTTGCTATCACACTAAGCAACCTCCTCCATTTGCATCCCTGTGAAGCTTTTAGCTCCACAACCTAACATGGAGTAGCCCAACATCAGGTGGTATTAGAGTAGTAGTTCCTGAGAGTTTAGAAATATCATCAAATATGAGGTAGTTTTCACTAGAAAATGAGGTTGTGAGTTTGTTTTAGACATCAAAATGCCTTCACGAAGGAACCATGGTGGTGCTTGGAGAAATGTTGTGATAGAAGAGGGTTTTAGAGCCCTGTAAAGACAAATCAATGCATTGCAAGAGGAGTTGTAGAGAGGATTTGAGCCAATAAGAAGAGAGGAAGGGAAGATAAAGAAGAAAAAGAAGATAATTTATAAGAAGAACAAGATGTTGCAAGAGATCCTGAGCAATTTAGGTTGTTGAGGGCTATTTCCAAGATTAGAAAAATGCCAAAGATTGAAGTTTCTACATATTCTAGAAATCTGAACCTAGAAGAATTGATCAATTATAATAATGAGATGGAGTAATTTGAATACAAAGATGTGGAAGACCTTAAAAGGGTAATATTTTCAAAGACCAAGTTAAAAGGGCATGCCAATGCTCAGTGGAAGGAAGTTTGGTTAAAGAGAAATCAGAGAGGAAAAGATAAGATCACCAAATGGGATATAATGGTTGGAAAAGTTGAAGAGGCAGTTTATTCATGTAGATTATGAGTTGGAGTTGTTAAAAAAGTTTCAAGGTTTGAAACAATAAAATATGACTATTAAAGAGTATACAAAATATTTTTACAAGATTATTATCAGAACAGGCCATTCAGAGGCTAACAAGGAGAAGTTAGCCCATTACATTAATGGGTTGAGGCCAAGCATTCAGAAGGAGCTAAGTCTAGTTAGAATGATTACCATATAATATGCATACCAATTTTACATGAAGGTAAAGGAGAAATTGAATAATAAGTTTGAGAGAAAACAAAGAATAGGTCATAGTGGAAGGATTGGTGAAAGATCTTATGGAGGATGAAATGAAGATCAAAAGAAAAATGAAGAAGCAAGCACTAGCTAAAATCAAAGAGGATATAAGCCTATCTCCCTCAAGACCAAAATAATGGTGACCAAAGAGGAAGAGGACTATTTGGATGAGAAACTAGAAGAGGAGGCTTTAGAGTAACTGGTTTATGATGTGGATAATAAGCACATTAACCTTACAAGTGTCCCTAACATCAAGAATAGACAAATAGAAGACCTAAAGGAAATGCACAAGTTACATATGTAGATGAAGATGCTCAGTTTAAACATTATATAGATGTTGAAAGAGGGTAAGCCCTTGTCATAAGGAGAGCCTTATTTAATGAAGATAAAGAACAAGTCTAGAGGAAGAATATATTTTGAATAAGATGCAAATCTGGAGATAAATGTTGTGATGTTATGATTGATAGAGGTAGTACTAATAACCTAGTTTCAAAGGATATGGTCAACAAGTTAAAACTAAAGAGGATAAAACCTTCACACCCATATTAGATTGCATGGTTTTATAAGGACCATAAATCTTTGGTCAATGAGCAGAGTCTTATTAATTTCAAGATTAGAGGCTACTATGATAAAGTACTATGTGACATCATCTTAATGGATGCATGTCATTTTCTACTAGGGAGGCCATGATAGTATGATAGGTGTGTTGTCTATGATGGTGATGCAAATACCTATTGCCTGATGAAAGATGGTGTGTGACACAAATTTAAAACATTAAAGGTTGTATAAGAGAAGGTATGTATTAGTGCCATAATTTATTTTGTTAATGGAAATAAATTTATGGAAGGCATGAGGCATAAGAATATGTGTTTTGCATTGGTTCCTAAGATCAACAAGGAAGAATGTGGAGATGTACCAATAGAAGTCTTAAATCTATTAGAGGAATTTCAATATATTGCATTTGATAATGTACCAGAAGGTTTACCACCAGTGAGGAAGATAAGTCACCAAATGGATATGATACTAGGATCCAAATTTCTAAATAAGCCCATAGAAGGACTCTTATATAGAATGAGGAGATGAGCGTGCAAGTTTAAGAGCTATTCAAGGAAGGACTAATAAGTAAGAGCCTATGTTCTTATGCAGTACCTACATTAGTAGCACCAAATAAGGATGGAGAGTTGAGGATGTGTATATACTTGAGAGCTATAAATACGATCATAATCAAGTATTATTTCCCATTTCCAAGGATGGATGACATAATGGATTTTCTAAGTGGAGCCAAGTACTTCACAAAGATAAATTTGAAAAGTGGATATCACCAAATCTAGATCTAATAAGGAGATGAGTGAAAAATGACCTTCAAGATGAAGGAAGGTTTGTACAAGTGATTAGTCATGCCATTTGGATTAAGCAATGCACCAAGCACATTTATGCAGCTCATGAATGAGGTATTGGAAGAATTTTTGCAAAAAATTGTTATTTTTTATTTATATGACATTATGATTTTCAGCAAAACTTGGGAAGAGCATTTGATGCATATCAAAAGATTTTTTGAGAAGCTAAGAGAGAAGTTGTTGATTAATCTGTATAAATGTAGTTTTGCAAAGAAAGAATTGGTATACCTGGGATTTATTATCTTAGCTGAGGTTCTTAAGATGGATCCAGAGAAAGTAAGGGATATTTTTGAATGGCCCATACCAAGGAATGCTATAGAGGTAAGATATTTTAATGGTTTGGTGAGTTTTTATAGGAATTTTATCAATAATTTTAGTAGAATTTGTGCACCCCTAACTAAAAAAATGAGAGGGGATAGAAAGGAGTTTAAGTGGACTACAAGAGAAACCAAGAGTTTTGATATGCTGAAAAAGAAAGTCATTGAACAACATATTTTAGAGCTTCCATATTTCAACAAGGTATTTCACATAGATTGTGATGCTAGTGTGAGTGTTATAGGCATTGTATTGAGCCAAGAAGGTAATCCCATTTCCTATTTTAGCAATAAGCTTAATGATGCTAGGAAAAAGTATTATTTCTATTATTAGGAGTTTTATGTTATAGTTGAGGCTTTGAATAAATGGAGACATTATTTGTTACCAAATGAATTTGTTTTATATATTGAAAATCAAAATTTACAATATCTTAATAGCTGAGGAAAGTTGAATCAAATGCACTTAAAAAGGGTTGAGTTTTTTTAGATTTATACTTTTGTTTTAAAACATAGGAGTGGTAGTTCAAACAAAGTTACAGATGCCTTTAGCAAAAGGAAAAATTTGTTTACAGATATGAAGGTATAATTTGTTGGGTTCAATGGACTCAAAATTTTAGCTCTAGAAGATCCAGACTTTGCATAGGCTTGGAAAGCTTGTTTAGAACCTATTGCATTAGATAGGATAAAATGGTTGTATTTCATGATCCAAGATGGTATGTTGTTTAAAGGAAAATAGTTATGTATTCCATGAAGTTATATGGAAGAGAACCTAATTAAAGATAAGCATAGCGGAGGGTTAGCATGACACTTTGGTTGAGATAAGACCATTGCTCTTGTTAGTTAGAATTACTACTAGCCATAATTACACTAGGATGTGAACAAATTTGTGAAAAGTTAGAGAGTATGCCAGATGGCCAAAGGAGTAAGTTAGAATATTGAATTATGCCAGCCATTACCTGTACCATAGATAGCATGGGAAGATATCAGTATGGACTTTATTCTTGGTTTACCAAGGACATAAAGAGGACATGGTTCAATATTTATGGTGGTGGATAGATTTTCAAAGATGGTACATTTCATTCTATGTCAGAATACTCATGATGTTATTCACATTGCAAATTTATTTTTTAGAAAGGTGGTAAGACAACATGGTCTACCAAAGAGTATAGTTTTAGACTAAGAAACCAAATTTGTTGGGTATTTCTAGAAGACCTTATGGAATAAATTGAATACTGATTTGAAATTCAATTCTACACACCATCAATAGATTGATGGATAAACAAAGGTGGTAAATAGGAGTCTAGAAAACCTATTGAGATGCTTAGTAGGAGATAGACCCAAGGAATGGGATTTTATTCAACCATAAATAGAATTTGCATACAACAATTATGTCAATATGAGTATTGGTAAATCCCCATTCCAAATTGTATATGGGAGTAGTCTGAGGAATGATTCTAAGTTTAGGAAGATGGACAAAGGAAAGAAGATTAGTGTTGATGTTGAAGACTTTGTAAAACACCTACAAAACTTGCGCAAAGAGGTAATAAGTCATATTAATAAGATGAATACTCTGTATAAGGTGAAGGTAAACTAGAAGTGAAATTTTAATGAATTCAAGTTTGGATACAAAGTTATGTTTCACTTGAGAAAATAAATATTTCCTAATGAAACATATAACAAGCTAAAAATGAAGAGCTTTGGAAGCAAGATTATAAAGAGACATGATTTAGGAAATTACTATGAGGTGGAATTACCATATGGGGTTGAAATTTCACCTGTGTTAAACATTGTTGATTTGATAGAATATCATGAAGGAGACAGTGAGTTTGGACTAGTAGAGGAATTATGGAAAATTCCAGCAACTACTCCAGAGAAGGAAGAGATAGAAGAAATTTTAGCTAGTCATGTGGGTAGAAGTACAAGGAATAGGCAATATTAAGAATAATTGGTTAAGTGTGAGGAAAGACCTATTGAATAATCATCATGGTTGTTTAAGGTAGAGCTTGACCATCTTGGTTTTTCTCAAACACTTGAGATGTGACTAGGTCACCTCTCAAATTACCTTGGGTGTCTGATGTAGGAGCATCCCGGGTGTAAGGGAAATCATGCATCACCATGAATAATATTTTTTTTTATTTTATTTTTTTAGTTCAATTGGATTACATGTTGAAGTTTCAAGTGGTTTATAACTATTAAAATCTATCAAAGACTAAAAATAACAACCCACTATTTTTAGTAATCTGGTATTTATACATATATGGACATATAAATTTATGTATAATATGTCATAAATCACCTCAAAATATTTTTGATTCAAAAAATGGTTTGTCAATTAAGCACCCGGCTCAAAATATATGCCTCTTGGAAGTTGTGGACTCTAAGGAAAGTTGTTAGTTTGAAATTAGAAGGTAATCAAGGTAGCATGGATTTTAGGTGAAGGAAACTTACCAAAGTGGGGAATGGTTATCTAAGATACTATGAGGATGATTTTTTAATGAAAATTACTAAGTTGTGTTCCATTCTTATAGTTGAGTTTGGAAAAAGCAACTATAGAGTGAAAAATCAAGATCTAAGTGAAAAAAATAGCAAGTGGATGAAGATGATGAGTTGTCTTTCTCTATTCATGTGAACTTTCCAAAAATAAGGGAATATTGATTTTTTATATCACCACACTTAGATCTATTCTATATTACTACTCCTAGATTGATGGAGAGGGATTGAAAGCTTTATAAGAATATTTTGGGAGAGATTTTAGGGATTGGGTTCTTGGACTTGGTAGTGCAGATTGAGGCTCCAACATACAAGTCAATTTTATTTGTAGTGAACTATCCCATGTATATAGAGCAATGTAATTTATTTTTATAATAAAATATGTTTGATTCAATTTTTCACAAATTTATGTGAGAATATTTGTTTTTGTTTTATGTGTGAATGTTGGGTGGAGTATCCCTACACCATGACAACTTCATCAACCTTTAACAGGTAAGATGTAATTATTTCATCTTCATTCATTTTCAAAATTTCAAACTATCTCTGATGGATTTACAAATTGGCCATATTCACCTTGGTATATCCTTCATAGATAGTCTTTAATTTGTCCCATATCTCTTTGGTATATATATAGTGCATTACCTTCATAAGCTCTATCTCTGATAAGCCACAATGAAGCATTCATTGTCTTGGATTTATTTTCACAAGCCTTCTTACCTGTTGCCTTAGTTGGTAGAATAAAAGGATCACTATAGCCATCCAAAATTGACTTATAAATATCATGAACTTGAAACATAAAATATATCTTCATCCTAATGTTTGAAAATTCATAATTAGATCCATTGAATAATGGAGCCTTATTGGTAGAGAAACCACCTTGAACTCATTGACTAGCCATCCTTGTTTCTAGGATATCCTTTAGGATTTTAGACCTGATTCAAAGGACCAAGATTTGATACCAATTTTTTTAAGAAAAAATAATGAGAGGGGGGGTTAATTAGTCTATAAAAACTTACTTATCAACTTCACTTAAGCAATAATTAACCATTCAAACAAGCATATAGATCTAGCAAGCATAAACACCAATCCATAAGAACATGAAACAAAAGAACACATCACATATGTGGGAAACCCTCAAGAGAAATAAAATGCAATGATATATGAAAATATACTATATTATTATAAGACATACATCAAATTTATTTAATCACCCACTTCACATGAAACACTAACCCCAACTAGCTAAGCACCAACTCAGCTAGGTTTTAGCAAGCACCCACTTGAAAGGAGGCACCGACTCCCTAGATGAAGCACCAACCCCCTAGATGAATCAACACCAATTCAACCACCTAAAAAATTTAATCACCTTCAGAACACCATGTTTCTAATAAAACATATGATGATCTCATTCTTCAGCTCTTCACACACTTCTAACCCTCTCAAATTGGCCTCCAACCTTCTTCACTCAACTAACCCTCTTCTTGACTTGATTGGGTCATATGACCTTGATCTTCATATTCATAACCTATATAAAATATTCATTACATATAATCTAAACTCCCATTATGGTCTATAATACCTCTTTATGATATACAATATGTTATTCTATTTTCTTTATCTCTACTCACCTAAATAAGCCTTAAACTGCCTTGTATTTATACAATTTTCTTTTTCACATCCCTTGATCATCCAAACACACTTAACCTCCTATCTAGGCCATGGAATATATCTTAGGACATATCATAAACATGAATAATTTTTTTTTGAGATATTTTAGGTCTAGCATACCTCAATTAGGCCTCATTTCATCTGTAGGCCTCATGGAGACCTAATCCCATTAGGTTTGCTTTAGAACACGTTACTCTTTGACTTCCTTAGAAAAAATTTAAACACATTACACAATAGGAAAATATAATATTCCCCTAGAATATAACCTTTATAATATCATATAGGTTCCATAACACCTTTTATCTTCAACCACCACTTGAACCATGCCATTAACATTGTTCATAATTAGGCATGTGCATACACAAAAAGTCTATCTTGAAAAACTCAAGATAAAACACAATTTTTCCAAAAAACCATGGAAAAAAATCACATATTCAGAATATAAATGACATTAGGGTCATCACCATGTTATTTATACTTCAAAACTTAGGGCAAAAGAACTCAAACCCTGCTCTACAAATAACTCACTTAGAACTACAAACTAGCCTCGAAACACAATCATGGAAACTTGAACTTATGATAATTTAAGGAACACAATTAGGGAATTAAAATACATAAAAATATATCAAAAAATTTTCATAACAACCTCCAATGAAAATATCATAATATCTAATTCCAATTATTGGTCCTTGCAGACCAATTTGTTGACCTTCTCTCTCATAGACCTTACTCTGCCAGACAAGCCATTTTAGCTTCAACATTTTCACTACTTTCATTGAGTACCACACCTTATAAAAAGAATGTATATGAAATAAAAGTCCCAAATTTTAACACCATGTACATTATATGCTTCAAATCAAAGCATATAGCTTCACACTCATCATTGTTACTTGCTTACCCAGAACTAATAGTTTGCCTTAAATCACAATTATGGTGAAAATGACCTTCAACACCTATATGGCCATTTTTAGAGACTTCAAATTTAATTGGATGATACTATGAGATCATTATAAAATTAATATATACAAATATAACATGTTCAAATAGAAATATTAGTCTTGCATACCAATCTCATATCCTTACACCTTCACTGTCTCATTTGCACTAGACAAGTCAACTTATCAGCAACATTTTCATCATATTTACTAACCTCAAAAACTTAAATCAAACATGAAAATGTATTGAAATTATTTAATAATTTGTTTTTTCACTTGGATTCATCCCTATTCCATGATAACACATCCCCAAACATCTTCTCACTTATTCATGGGTTTCTCATTGTTTGCATTATTAGGGTTGTTAGCAATAAGTCAACTTGTATGACTAGTTTAACACACTTGAGGGATATAAAATAATAATAAACCACCATGAAAATTAAATATAAGTCTCAATATTTGTCCTTCATCCATTTAGAAACTTTGAATTGGTCAACTCTAACTATTATAGCAAATTAATGAGAAATTAGTACTTTCTTATAGAGTTTGCTCACACACCTGACAAACCAATCACACCTAGAGGTGACTAGGAGAGTTGAATACAACCTATAATAACTTAAATATCCACACCAATCCATTCTAAGTAATTTACAACAACTTCTTTCATATCAGGTCACTATTAGGGTTATTTAATAGTTTAAACCATCTTTCAGTCTTAACAATCATTCGTAAAGCTTAGACCCTTATTCCATAAAATAATTCTTATAAATTTGATCTAGGACCCTTAACCATATACCATGAATATCCAGGTTCTCATGTATAGTTTGCACATACCAATGAACACTTGAAAGTCCTTCTCATGTTGAGAATCCTCCATTCTGTGCACTTGAGGGACCTCAAAGCATTTTTTATTACCTTAACCTTCAAAATTTGACTTGAAACTTGGTAAACATACTTTAAACAAAATTATATACTTGTATCAACTCTCACATACTCACACTTACATTAGAAATGGATCTTGATACCCCATTAGGGCATACTCTCTCTCTTTCTTCTCTCTTTGCTTGCTTAAACCTTGACTTGCAAACCTCATTAGGCCTTGAAAATGACCTTCATGCCTCTTTATATGTGATCACCACTTCACTTACATGCTCACACAACATATTAAATTCTAAAACAATTTCAAACATCCTTTATATACCTTGACAATACCCCAGGACAACTCATTAGGTTAAGTAGGGTCTAGAACTAATCTAGTTGTAGATTTTAACTTAAGGTCTTACCCATATAGGCTCACCTTGTAACTCTCATAATTATTCTAATGCCTTATATACATCTCAATCATCTTTATATATCCACTTATTCCTCTATGCATCTATCTCACTAGACCACCATGCTCAAACCTTCTCACTAGGACTTTTCATGCTTATGACTAGTGCCATGACAAGGCTTCTCAAACACTTGAAAATTGACAAATGATATTAAAAAACTTATGAAAATATATACACCTTTATTTAATATCACATATTTCCAAACCACCTCTCATAATATTGTGCTTACTTACTTCACCTAGCTTCTATATGCACACATTCTCATAGCGTCTAGATTAGGCTTCTCAAGACACCTTGTACTCAATAACTAGTACTCAAACCTATTTTACTTGACTTGGACCTTGAAATAAACCTAATAAGAATCATTAGGTTTATTTAAAATTATCTCCAAATAGAGAAACATTTTTTTCCTTCAAAATATATCTTGTCACATGGTTTCCTTGTCATATCAGGCACACAAGCTCGTACCTCACAGACTACTCACCATGCATCTTCACTAGTTGCATCTTAACATCAATGAGATAAACCTTGACATAAATTAAAATAATTATCAACACATTTAAATCTATTCTATATTATTTTCATATAGTGTCATCTAAATTGACTCTATACTATTCTTAATTTGGAAATTAATAACTATTTACTAGTAGTTAATTCACACTTTTATTTTCAATTGTTTGCATGCTTAGAGTAGTTCACATAGTATAATTAGGTAGTTTTTCAAATTTTTATTTAGTTAAAATATTATTATACTTTTAGACACACTACCAAATAACACAATATTCAAAACACATTTAACATTTGTCTTCCCAAGGTCTACCTACTTGTATTTCATCACCAAGGGGGATGTCGATTTGGTTTTCTAGCCAAGTATAAACACGTGGTTAATGTTATTTATTGGCAAATCACTTGGCACCCTTATCACTATAATATTGTGAAGTGAGGGGGTAGGCCCCAATACCAAACTAATACCATTGCTAATATAGATTCCTTTAAGTCTAAACATCCTAAAACCATCCATAGATTGCTTTCTAGTTCCCTCTTTTCAGCCAACTTCTTTATCACACTTAAAATAACATTTTATAATAATCTAACAATACTCAGGATGATGAAATGATTAGCATTTTATTTTTAATTGACTTCTTTATCTATGATCATTGGGTGTTGTATTATAAAAACTTCCATTGGCCAATGTTGGTGCAAGGTTTTGTGTTCTGTGTTCCAATTGGATCATTCTCATTGATCCAATTATTTGTGTGTTTTCTTCCATTTATTACTTCAATTCCATTGCAAAAAATTTAACTATTTTTAACAAAATATAATTATGCTCAACACAGTCTCTTACAAATTATGTTTTACTCTATCTACAGTACTAAGTTAACATAGTTGACCTTGTAATATTTTCTATCAATTAGGTTTTAGTACTAAGTCAACCTAGTAGACCTTGTATCTTTATCATACTATATTTTCATGGAATTTGTATCCTTAATATACTATCATTTTCCCTATCTACAGTACCAAGTCAACCAATTGACCATGTATCCTTATTTTCCTTCTATTTAGTAGTACTAAGTCAACCTAGTTGACTCTTTACTCTTCTCATCTCCTTTTCTTAGCAATACAAAGTTGACCCAATCAACCTTGTATATGATTATTACCCTTGCTCTCCTATCTGGATAACTTAGTTTCCTGTTTCTTTGTTTCCTTAGCATTCTATTCATTTCCTCAAAACATCATGAAATCCCCTATTAGAATCTTCTTGGACAACTTAAATCCATTTAGACACTATATGGGGTATTATTTTCTCCTTTTTTAATCTCCCAAGATAACCCTCACTCTTGGAACACCTCTTTCCTTGCTTCATTTATGTATTGTAACATGGTTCAAAGCACACTTCACGATGAAGTAGGTGGATCCAATCATTTTTTTACGTATCAATAAATTCTCATCCTCAATCTTTTCAGCATAATGTGGGAATAATTGACACAAGTATATTCAACAATCCCACTGGTAATCCACCTTCCAATAACCCTCCCCCTAATACCAATTTAGGGAGTTCTCCTACAAACATTGACCCACCTATTGATATGACTCAAATTCTTGCACAACTCATATAATAAATGAACATAATGTAAACTTTTAACACCTCTCAAATGATGCAATTACAACATCATTTGATTTATATGGATAATCAATCTCTAGTTCTCAATCCTCAAGCCAATCCAAATTTTATTCCTCCACCTCATAGAGATTCCTTAATAAATTTTATTCCTTGACCTATCATGAATAAATAAATGCTTCAAAATATCCAAAATGAGCCTTTATGTCCTTTCATCATGTCCATTGATATTGGTAATATATCTCCAACTATCAAGTATGAGGGTACTAAAAACCCTACATCCTTTCTCAAAGCATTTGGTAATCTTTATAAAGAGTGGATTCAAACTAATACTTTTACCATAACTAAAATTCTAGTTAAAACCTTCACTAGCAATGTTTTAGAATGGTATAACCAACTTACCCAAAATTCCATTTGGCAACTTGAGGATTTAGTCAATCTACTAGTTAAAGAGTTTCAACATAATTGTTGACTAAATTTGACCCCAAGTCAAATGTGGGTCAACCCCTACTATTTTGAACTTTTGAAGAAAGTTTTATATGGGGTTTCCTATTGTCCTATATATCTCACTTTCCCCTCCCCTAATCTATGTTTAATTCCATCCTCCTTGTACTGACCTAGTCAACATTGGTCAACCATGGTCAAACTTATTCAAAGGCTCAATTTATTTTGTAAATGTCCTAAAATGGTCTTTGATAGGTTTAAATGTGTTTACAAGTCATAAATTGGCCACTTGGTATGTCTCATGTGCTAAAAGGGTCATTCGGCCACCTTTTTAGCTTAATTAAATGACTTTTAGGGAATTTTCAATTAAAATATTTGTCACCAAGGTGGATGAAAACATAGAGAAGGTCAAATCATGTCAGATCATATCAAGTGGTAGTTACAAGTCAGATATATATAGGAAATGATAAAAAAGGCTCATTTTTATCACTTGTACGGAATTCTCAAGTGAACTTGAAGATAAAAATATGGTGGTGTGACTATTAACCTCCCCATAGGTCATTTCCACATTTGGATTGAAAATATTTCATAAAAAGTTTCATCTGCAACTCATTTATCTTATTTTTCCATTGGCAAGCTAAGTAAGGGCAAGTTCAAGCACTCACTATGGGCCATATAGGTGGATAGTAATCTGAGTGCACTTCACATCCATAACAATAACTCTCATATTGGTGGCTCCTCCTTCATGAATAACCACTTACACTCTAAACAACTTTTTATGAACTTGCATTCAAGAGGGGTATGATTGTGCATCTATTACTAGTTTTCAAGAATACATGGATCTATTTTATTTTTATGAAGTGTTTTTGGGTGTTAATAGGCCCTCTCCAATGGTGTGTCCATCATCCAACACTTCTCTCTTAATGCCCTTGAAGGAGATTTCAAAATTGTGCTTGTTTTCCAAGTTTCCAGTCATGGGTGTGGAACCTTTGTTTTCTCAATGTGTAATGAGCTCCATGATGTTATTTAATGTTATTAGACTAATTTTGGAAATTTTATTTCATTATATTCCATTATGATATATCAAGTTACCACTCCTTCAAAGCTACTTACTTATATTCCCTTGTTCATTGCCTTGTCTACAGAATATGCACCTACAGCTCTAAGAGGTATGTACGGATGTGTGAAGGGTGAAAATAATGGTGGAATTAATGTTTGAGGTTATAAAATACCTAAATTTTATGGTTTACATGCCATGAAGGTGAGAATTCTATGCAATTTGGAGATTTTTCTTCAAAAGGAATGATTAACTATTTTGGGCTCTTAGTCCCCAAATGGACCAAATAGAGATCCTAGAGCTTTTTTGGGATATAATATGTTATGACTAATGGTTTTTACAATTTAATTTATTGTTTTAACTTGTATCCATATCCAAATATAAATTATATGCCAATTTTTAGGGCCAAAAGGTAAGAGGAGAGTGGAGTTTGAGCACCTTGAAAATGGCCAAAAACTACTGAATTATGAGATTGATATCTACATGGTTTTGAAATATTACGTAAATTTTGATTTCAAGACTGATATTAGGTCATGAACCTAGGTTTAATTGACTCCACTAGCTCAAAGTGACATCCCTATCATAAACAATCATCAATAGGAGAGAGTGCATGATTCTATTTCCTTCTTCATACCCTCTGTCTGTACACAGGCCTGGGAGAGGCCATCTATAGCAAGATTATATGATAGTGGTGTGGAGAGTTATTTTTTGACTCAATTTTAAATTTAAATGAGAATAGGAGTCTAATTTTCCCCAATGACTTTATGATAGGTCAAACACCTCAAGCAAACTTCAAATGACCTGTAATACCTAAATGCAGGCCCTAAATACATGAAAATAGTCTATAAGGTACTCAGGTAGTAAGGTAAAAGTGGTTTCCTTGTAATAATTTAGTAAGGTACCTTAAGGAAATAATTTTAAACCTAATACACCATCTACAAGGCCTAATATTTCCAATGACACACCTATAGGGCAGAATATGGTCTCAGTCTAGTCAAGGCAGGGGTATCCTCCTTGAGGACCTAAGCATGAATTAATGCTAGTTTGAAGGATTCCATAGTGAAAACAAGGAAAATTGGGATCTTATTACCTATTAATAATGTAAATTAGGTCCAAAATCATAAACCAAGTCTCAAATGACCCCACATGACAACCTACAGGCTTGTATGGACTAAGATAGGCAGTGAGCTAAAAATGAGTCTTTCTCATGCCAAATGAGATGGAGTTAATGGAGTATGGATTGTAAAATGTGAAGGGTAATATAAAATACCCCAAAAATTATTTAAAACACTTTATAATCCTGGTTTTGTGGTGAGCAACCTCTAAATATAGTCAAAGTAACTCTATCACGGTCAAAGCATAAGACCTAGTCTAGGTTTCCAAGGGGATAAGAAGGGGTTAGAGGGGAAAATAGATAGGAAATGGTTTGAATAAATAATAGGAGGAATAAATTTTATTTTTATGTCCTGAAAAATGTCAAGGAAATTCATTAAACCTCCTAATACAACCTATACCCTACGTACCTTCACAGTTTGCCTTCTTCATAAAGTTTGTCTTGGGAATTTGAAGAATTAGAGGGTCAAATGGAGGAGTTAGAAGCTGAAATATGGTAAAAAGTACCCTTATGATTCCAATAAGGTAATAAAATAATAAAATTTCCAAAACTAATGGTGCATACCCTCTCTAGTTTGTCTCATATTAGGGGTAGTTTTCTCATGCATGAGGAGATAGTTTGAAGAAAAAATGGTGAAATTGAGGGACCAGAGGTCAAGCAAGACCAATTGATGATTGGAGAAGATATATGGGACCTAAAAAATTATAAAAAACATTGATATAATCCTTGGGATAAAATAGGGTACCCTACACAAAAAGGGTTGCAGTCATGCATGAAGCAAACCCTTAAGCCTAGAAGCCAAACTGAGGATCATGTGCATTTTTGAATTTGTCCATGATTTAAAATTAACTAATTAATGTTTAAATAGGTAAATATATAGGTATTTTAACCATTGTTTTATAATGTAACTCATCAAGAAACTAATGCTTTTTTTGAAAGCTCCCAAACCCTCATAGAATGTATGAGAAGGACTCGAAGGTCAAGTTGAAAAGCTCATAACTTCCATGACCATTTGCATGAGAACTTGAGGAATTTGGAGAAGGTATAAAAGGTTCTTGAGTATCCCTCAGTGGAATTGGGAGATAATTATAACATGTATCCTTTATGAACAAAGTCTAAGAGGGTTAATCACTCTAAAACCCTCTCAAACCCTATTTTGTGACCCGATGGTAGAAATCAAGCTGAAAGTGCCTCCAAATGGATGAATTTGACCATGAGTATAGAATATAAGTTTTTTCCAAATCCATGAGGGTAAAATACATGGAATTGGATTGTATGAAATCCATACAAGTGATGCATAAAGTAGTTTTTATTGAATTTTTCTTATGTTTTGTAGGTCTTGAAGATGACTATGAGATGCCAATCATTTTGGGAGGTAGCTTGGGACTTAAAAAAACTCCTCATGCCATTTTAAAATCTTGTAAATTATCAAAATTTCTCTTTCTAGGTCTCTCTCTTTAGCCAGTCTAAAATGGCATAGAAATTAACATGGAAACTCAAGTTTGAAGGCCTTTTAAGATGTTTCTGATGAAACCAAGCATATGAAGTGTCCTAACATGTGTCACAAGACCCATGGTATGGATAAACTAGGAAGTATGTAAATATTCTATTTCCAAGTGTCAAGTTAGGCCTATTGGAGAGTGATCATGATGGTAGGTGATTATGGAGCTTGTGTAAGAGAATGTCATGATCAAGAAAACTCCCAATTTAGGTGAAGGCTTCTTTGTAACTCCCTCTCCTCATCACATATGAGACACTTGTCGTAAATTTCTTTGGAATGATCAATAAATGCCCATGATGAAGGTAGTTTGTAAGAGATAATTATTGAGAAGATTTGATATGCCACACTTGGAGAAGAGGCTAATTTGGGATGAGATGATTTATAAATCATTTTCATGGCCCATTTTCCACTGAATCTACATGTATTGTAACTAATTATCATCTTTGGATACTTGTACCTATGCCTCTTCAACTTCTCTCTTCTTCCAAGTTCTATAAATGTGAGCCATTTTGGCTATTAAAAAGGGGAGACCATATCTAATATGGTGAAGCCCTACTAGTATGACATTTCATTTTATCTTTAAAAATTGAATAAAAGTATAATTTTGGTTTGTCAACACCTTTGTCTAAGTGTGTGAGTGATTAAAAATGGAGCTAAGTGATAGTATTATCCTTACTCCCTTTATCCTTTATGTTTAAGCAAGAGTTTTGATTTTAGCAGGTCATGTGAAGTGTATTGATTGTATTATGCACTTCTTCAAGTAAATAATTATCTCTATGGTGTGTAATTTTCCCCTAGACTAGTTATCTTATTGATTATTCCATGTATTTTACCTTCACATTGAATCATTTATGCTAGAATCCTTCAATGCCTAGAGTTAGGTCTTGGAAAGCTTTATTACTTAATAGGAATGTGATAGTCAGTGGGATATGTTTTTTTGTATCACCTCTTCAGTGTAGTTTCTATTTCATTAAAAATTATAACACTTTTCCCATGAATAAGTTTTAGATTAGGTGGTAATCACTTAAAGAATAATATAGGGATATAGCCCTCATAATCTAGAGATTCATCTCTCTTACAATTTCACCCACAACTTGAGAGATGATTCAATGTTGCATCAAATTATAAGAGCTTCATCGAGTATCCTAGGGTGCATAATTTGATGAAAATAGTTTTAGCACACTTGGTGGGATAACTAGTCCTAATTGCTTCCATGTCAAGGTGAATGCTAGTCTTGACAAGCCCAAGGTTGCAAAAGTGTTTCTAATCTAGTATTTGGTGACTCCAAAAGGTGAGAATCTCTGGTTGCAGATCAATTTATTCACATTTTACTTCATGGTCCTCACTATATTATCTTCTAGAAGAGCATTCAATCAAGTCCCTCTACCTAAAAATCCTCTTGAGGAATAATATCTTAAACAAGAGAATTTTGAAGAAAAAGAGGAAGTTGAGGAGATAAGAGATCAAGAGGAGGAAGAAGAGATGGCTAGGCTACATCTTTTCCCATCCTTCAATACTTAAAATCTAATTAATCTTTTTGTTTATGACCCTATTCCTCTTAATGCTACCAAAAGTCTCCCTAGCTTCAATATAGAAGGTCTTATTACCCATCTGAGCACATTAGGGACATCTTA
This sequence comes from Torreya grandis, assembly GCA_037957365.1. Taxonomy (NCBI): domain Eukaryota; kingdom Viridiplantae; phylum Streptophyta; class Pinopsida; order Cupressales; family Taxaceae; genus Torreya; species Torreya grandis. The sequence continues at coordinate 4,144,330 of JARHVA010000096.1, forward strand.
AACTTTTACAACTTCCACAATATCACCTATGTTAACATAACTATTAGACTACTTGTCATATCTCTGAAGGGTAAAACACTTGATTGGTATAGGACATTGGGAGGTGGTTGCATCACAAGTTGGAATGTCTTTGGAGAGTTGTTGGTGAATAGGTTTGAGAATAAAAATGATCATACTTCACTAATCCATTGACTAAATGTGATAAAGAGGAGTCCTAATGAACCCATGGGAGATTTCAATGAAAGATTTCAAAGGACTTGGTATAAATTGCCACCTATCATGAGGCCTCCTCCAAAAAATTTATTCCCTACCTATCTCAAGGCTATTATCACTGATGTGGTAATAATATTGCAAGAAATGGGAGGATTCACTCTAAATGATGCATATGAGATAGCTATTAAAGTGAAGAGTAGTTTGATACAAGATGGGAAGTTACCCCCAAGATTTTCTATGCCTTTGCTTGAAACTCCAAGTGTAGCACAAGTTCTAAATGCCAATGCTAAATCTATAACCACTCCCAATAAGGTGGATAATGCTATATACAAAGATGAGATGATTAGGTCACTAAAATCCTAGCTCAAACAAGCTCAATTGCAAGCAAGTACTCCACCCAATCCCTAATACTATCCTCCAAAAACATATAGACCTCCACCCAAATACAATTACCAAGAAGGATGACTACGTCAACAAGGTTTCAATAGGCAACCCAATGCCTAAAATCCCAATTCTATTTCATCCATAAGGGTTGTTGTTCCAATCCATACTAACCTGGTTCAAGGAGAGGAACATTTGGATCACTGGAGACAATCTCAATGTCAGTTTATGTATGATGGTGGAGGAGGTTGTCAAGCCTTAGTGGCACAAGAAATAACTACTCCTTATCTCACATCAAAAGGATAAAATCTCATGCAAAGGGATACTCATGGAGAAGGTAGCAACTAAATTGCTATTTTTATGAACTTTCAAACGGAATATAACTATGTGTTTAACCAAAGTACATCAGTTGCAACAAACACAAGAGCTAAAAAGAGAGATTTGGGAGATATTTTAGAAGCACATGTGACTCCAAGTAATGCCTCTATAGGGCCACAAAGTTTGAATTGTAGTGTGACACCCCCTTAAAGTCATACTCCTCATCAAAGTTAGAATGTGAACAAGGTTGACAAAGAACTTGAGTGGATTGATGAATTTCTAGGATTCCTGGAAGATGATGATGATCAACCTACAACACAAGGTGAAGAAGAGGCACTCATTAGCCAACATGATGTTCCATAAGAAATTAGTAAGAAACTTGATGAAATTTATGTCCTTTGTATTGATCATAAAGAGTTATAATTTTGGGATGACCTTGAGAAATTTTGCTCGAGCTTGGATGATCGATCTCCACTTCATGAAGAGCTTGAGAAAAGTTATGAAGAAGATGTTGCAGTTGAACCTATTAGAATTCATGAAGAAGCTCAACATGAAGAGCAAGGTAATCATGGTTCATATAAATATAGTCAAATGAATAAGATAGAGGAATAACTCATGGTAAAAGGAGAGGTAGTAAGTTTTGAAGAGCCTCTCTCATGCACTCAACCACCAAAGTTTGATGGAGACCTTACCTTCTAAAATGAGCATAGCCTTGATGATGGAAAGCCACTTGTAGAAAAAATTGAGTTTGAGTGTGAAGGTCAAAATGAATCTAGGATCAATGAAATATCACTTGAATTAAGGGTTATGATTTTCATTCAAAACAATCAAGATAAATATGTTTCCATCGAACACATGTTCTTGGCTGTGGAACCAAGTGAAACCATTACAACTACCATGGGAGGTGAACAAGGCTTTGAACATACAATAAAAAGTCCTAAGTGGTAGCTTACACATTATTCTAGTTCACTTTAAGAAGATGGTATGAGTAACTTTCATTTTGATCTAGGAGGATCAATTCCTTCTACTTGGTGTGTATACATTAGAGTAGTTTGTTTCAATTGTCTTGTGTTTCCTAAGTGCTTCATTGCACAAGTGCGTTTCCTTCCTTTTATTTGGTGTGTGTCTTTTATTTTATGTGTGTGGGTCAACCATATTTGTTCCATTGATTCAAAGTTCTGTTCAAGTCAATTTGAGTGCCCATATGAGTGAATCCGTTCCCAATAGAAGGATTAGGCAACTAGTCTTAGGCATAGTTGGCATGCCACCCCTAGGAATCACCAAGAATGTTGACCAAATTTAACCCCAAGTAAAATTTGGGTCAAAAAATACTATTTTTAACTTTTTAATAAAGTTTTATATGTCTTATGGGGTCTCTTATTGTCATATATATCTCACTTTCCCTTCCCCTAGTCCCTGTTGAAGTCCATCCTCCTTGTACTGACCTAGTCAACAAAAGTCAAAATTGGTCAACCATTTTCAAACTTATTCAAAGGCTCAATTTATTTTGGAAATTTCATAAAATAGTCTTTTATAGTTTCCAATGTGTTTACAAGTCACAAATTATCCACTTGGTAGGTCTCATGTGCTAAAAGGGTCATTTGGCCACCTTTTTAGCTTAATTAAATGACTTTTAGGGACTTTTCAATTAGATTATTTGTCACCAAGGTGGATGATAACATTTATAAGGTAAAATATTATTAGATCATGTTAGGTGGCAGTTAAAATTTAGATATATGTAGCAAATGATAGCTTCCCTTGAAAAAAGGCTCATTTGTAGCACTTGTACAGACTTCTTAAGTGCACTTCTAGCTAAAAATTTGGTGGTGTGACTGTTCACCTCCACATAGGTAATTTCCACATTTGTATTGAAAAAATTTATAAAAAAATTCATCTACAACTCATTTTTCTTCTTTTTCCATTGGCAAGCTAAGGGTAAGCTCAAGCACTCACTATGGGCCATATAGGTGGAGTCAAGAAGAATGCTTATACAATTGGATATTAATCTAAGTTAAATTCAAATCCTTAACAATAAATCTCAGATTGGTGCCTCCTCCTTCATGAACAATCACTTACAATCTAAAAAACTTTTTATGAACTTCCATTCAAGAGGGGTATGATTGTGCATATGTTTCTTATTTTCAATAATCCATGGAGCTGTGTGAATTTATTTAAGTGTTTTAAAGTGGTAATATTATCTCTTAAATGGTGTTTCCATCATCCAACACTTATCTCTTAATTCCCTTGAAGGAGATTTCAAAATTGTGCTTATTTTCCAAGTTTATAGTCATGGGTGTGGAACCTATGTTTTATCAACATAGAATGAGCTAAATGAAGAGTTTTAATTTTGTTAGAATCAAGTTGGAAATTTATGTTTATTTAATTCCATTATGAGATATCAAGTTATCACTCCTTCAAAGCTACTTGCCTATATTCCCTTGTTCATTACCTTGTCTATAGAATATGCACTTATAGCTCCATGAGGTCTATATAGACATGTGAAGGGTGAAAATAATTATGGAATTCATGTTTGAGGTTATAGCATACCCAAATGTCATGGTGTCCATTCCATGAAGGTGAGAATTCTATGCAAGTTGGAGTTTTTTCCTTCAAAAGGAATGATTGACTATTTTGGGCTCTTAGTCCCCAAATGGACCAAACAGAGATCCTAAAGATTTTTTGGAATAGCATATGTTAATATTGAGGTGTTTTCAATGTCCTTGATTGTTTGAACTTGTATCCATATCAACATACAAAGGCTATGCCAATTTTAAAGGCCAAAAGGTAAGAGGATGATGGATTTTGAGCACCTTAAAAATGGTCAAAAACCCACTGAATTGTGACAGTGATATCTACATGGTTTTAAAATATTGAGCAACTTTTGCTTTCAAGACTGATATTAGGTCATGTACCCAGGTTGAAATTACTACACTAGCTCAAAGTGACATCCATATCATAAACAATCATCAAGAGGAGAGAGTGCATGATCCTATTTCATCCTTCATACCCTCTGTCCGTACATAGGCCTGGGAGAGGCCATCTATAGCAGGGTTATATGATAGTGGTGTGGAGAGTTAGTTTTGGCCTTAATTTGAACTTAAAAGGAGAATAGGAGGCTTATTGACCCCCAATGACCTTTATGGGAGGTCAAAACACCTCAAGCAAACTTTAAATGACCTATAACACCTACATGTAAGCCTTAAATGCATGAACACAGTCTACAGGGTAATCGGCCAATAAGGTCAAAGTGGTTTCCCTTGTACTAGAAGGGAATATGTGGGTGAAATTTGGCCAAGATAAATGAGAGGTGACCTAAAGTAACTCATTGGAAACCTAATAAAACATCTATAAAGCCTAGTCTTGCTAAGGACACACCTACAAGGGTAGAACAAGGTCTCAATCCAGTCAAGGCAGGGGTATCTTCTTTGAGGACCTAAGCATGAATTAATGCTATTTTGAATGATTCCATAGTGAAACCAAGGAAAATGGTCTATTATTACCTAGGATACGTCGAAATGAGGTCCATAAGCATAAATCAAGTCTCAAATGACCCCACATGACAACCTATAGGCATGTATGGACTAAGATAGGTAGTGAGCTAAAAATAGGTCTTTCTCATGCAAAATGAGATGGGGTTGATGTATTATGGCTTTTAAAAGGTTAAGGGTAATATAAAATACCCCCAACATGATTTAAAACACTTTATATGCCTTGTTTTTTGGTGAGAAACCTCTAAAAATAGTCAAAGTAACTGTCTTAGTCAAAGGATGAAACCTAGTCTAGGTTTCCAAGGGGATAAGAAGGGGTTAGAGGGGAAAATATATAGGAAATTATTTAAATAAATAATATGAGGCATAAATAGTATTTTTATTTCATAAAAAATCTCAAGGAAATCCATTAAACCTCTTAATACAACCTATACCTTGCCTAACTTCACAGTTTGCCTTCATAAAGTTTGCCTTGGGAATTTGAAGAGTTAGAGGGTCAAATGGATGAGTTAGAAGATAAAATTTGGTATAGAGTACCCTTAGGAGTCAAATAATGTAATATAATAATCAATTTTCCAAAACTAATGGTGCAGATCCTCTCTATTTTGTCTCAAAGTAGGGGTAGTTTTCTCATGCTTGAGGAGATAGTTTGAAGGAAAAATGGTGAAATTGAGGGACCAAAGGTCAATAAATCCCAAGTTATGATTGGAGAAGAAATAGGGGACATAAAAAAGCTAAAAATCCTTTATATAATCCTTGGAAGCAAACAAGGTACCCTACATAAGAAGGGTTACAATCATGCATGAAGGAAACCCTTAAGTCTAGAAGCCAAAATGAGGATCATGTGAATTTTTGACTTTATCCATGCTTTAAACTTGACTAATTCATGTTTTAAGAGGTAAATATATAGGTTTTTGAACCATTTTTTTCAAGGGAACTAAAAAATAAGCCAATTCTTGGCTTGAAATCTCCCAAACCCTCATAGAATGCACAAGGACTCGAAGGTAGTTAAAAAGATCATAACTTCCATGACCATCTACATGAGACATTGAGGAATTTGGAGAAGGTATAAAAGGTCCCTTAGGATCCCTCAGTGTCATTGGGAAATAATTCTAATGTGTAGCCTTTATGAACAAAGGCTAATAGGGCTAATCACTCCAAAACCCTCTCAAACACTATTTTGTGACCCGATGGTAGAAATAAAAATAAAAGTGCCTCCACATGGATGAATTTGACCATGAGTATAAAATATAAGTTTTTGCAAATGCATGAGGGTAAAATCCATGGAATTGGATTGTATGGAATCCATACAAGTGATGCATAAAGTAGGTTTTATTGAATTTTTATTATGTTTTGTAGGTCCTAAAGATGACAATGAGATTCAAATAATTTTGGGAGGTATTTTGGGACTTAAACCAACTCCTCATGCCATTTTTAGAGCTTGAAAATTCTCAAAAGTTATATTGATATGTCTCTCTCTTAATCTAGTCTAAAGTGGAATCTAAAATGGCATACCAAACAACATGGAAACTCATGTTTGGGCACTTTTTAAGATGTTTATGATGAATCCAAGAATATGAGGTTTCATAACATGTTTAAAAATACCCATGGTATGGATACATTAGGAAGGATGTAAATATTCTAGTGCCAAGTGTCGAGACAGGCCTATTGGAGAGTGATCGTCATGGTAGGTGATGATAGAGCTTGTGTAAGAGAATGTCATGATCAATAAAACTCCCAATTCAGGTCAAGGATTATTTTTAACTCCCTCTCCTCATCACATATGAGACACTTTTCCTAACTTGATTTGGAATGCTCAAGAAAAGCCCATTGTGAAAGTAGTTTGCAAGAGAGAATGGTTGAGAAGATTTGCTATGCCACACTTGGAGAAGAGGCTAATTTGGGATAAGATGACGTGTAAATCAGTTTTATGACTCATTTTATATTACATTCACATGTATTGTAACTGATTCTCACCTTTGGAAACTTATCCTTGATCTTCTTCAACTTATCTCTTCTCTCTCTTCCAGGTTCTATAAATGTGAGCCATTTTGGCTATTGTAAAGGGGATAACACAACTAGTATGGTGAATCCCTACTAGTATGACATTGAATTTTGTCTTTAAACATTGAACACAAGTCTACTTTTGGTTTTTCAACATCTTTGTCTATGTGTGAGTGATGAATAGTGGAGCTAAGTGATAGTATCATCCTTACTCCCTTTATCCTTCATGTTTAAGCAAGAGTTATGATTTTAGCAGGTCATGTGAAGTGTATTGATTGTAATAAGATATTATTCAAGTAAAAAATTATCTCTATGGTGTGAAATCTACCCCTAGAATAGTTATCTTTTTGATTATTCCATGTATGCTACCTTCACATTGAATTAATTATGATAGAATCCTTCAATGCCTAGAGTTAGGTCTTGGAAAGCTTTGTTACTTAATAAGAATGTGATAGTCAGTGGGATATGCTTTGGTGTATCACCTATTTAGTTTAGTTTCCATTTAATTCAAACTTATAACCCTTTTCCCATGAAAAATCTTTAGATTAGGTGGTAAGCACTTAAAGAAGAATCTAGGGAGCTAGCCCTCATAATCTAGGGATTCATCTCTCCTACAAGTTCACCCACAACTTGAGTCATGATTAAATGTTGCATAAAATTGTAGGACCTTCATATAGTATCCTAGGGTGCACAATTTGATGACAATAATAATGACTTTCCTAAAAGTTACCTTAGCCATTTCATTAATACTAAGCAATCTAACATCAAATCAACACATGATGTTATCAAATGATAGAAATATCTTTCCCATAATTCCAGCCATAACATGATGGATGAATATTTTTTAAAAATCTTTATAATTACTTTAAATACTTTACTTTAATATAAGGCTCAAACTTTTGTTCCTCAGATGCTTAATGAAGCTATTGACCAAGCCAAATGTCAAGACTTCCTCATGCAATAGTTTTAACCAAATACAAAATTAATTAAAGGATATTTTAAACCTTATACCAATGCCATCATCATAAATACTACTTAGTCCAAAGCTGACTCTACCCGATCTTCTCACATACAACTAACTATGCAACTGTTGAAATAATTCGTACCGCCCTCTAAACCCTTTACTTATCCTAATAATAATCCTAAATTGTATAACCCTGATCAATTTTGTTGGTTCCATGCTGATATTAGTCATTCCCATAAAACTTATTTATAGATTACTAAATTTGATATCTCCTACATTATTTGAGATTCCTTCAATCATGAAGCCATGATCCAAATCAGTCGTTAAGAGTACAACACCACTTCTCAAAAATGACAAGCTCCCAAAGCTTCTACTTCTAATAACCAAAAATATTTTCCCACATCTAATCATCAAAAAAATACCAAGGATGTTTGTTCTATTAATGTTGAATATGACCAATATGACAATAATTCTCTATATGTTAACACAGTAAAGGTCAACTATCATTATAAACCAACTCACAAAGATCCTGTCATAAAACCTAAGAAACCATATTGGAAGAAAAACTTCTCAAAGATGCTAAAACCACTCATTTAGCTTTGGAAGCCCATGAGGAACCACCTCCCATTTTTTAACCCCAAAAAATTACATTCCTTCCAAATATACCTTACCTTCTAAACCTCACACTAGTTCTTCTTCTAAGTCCCATTAGAAATTTATTGAAGAACTTAAATCCATGCCTTGAAAGATTCCACTTATTTAGTTAGTTCATACTTCCCTTTATCATTACAATTTACTCATGAAACAACTACAAGAAATTGAAAATCCATATCCTATAGATGAATAATAACCCTCTATCGAGCCTCAACCTACCAACATGCATGCCATTGAATCCATTTGTCCCTCTTCCAAACCATCTATTAAATTTATTAAAGAGGATATGCTTAATGATGAGATCCTTTTATGCACTGATGATCCACACCTATTCATTAAAATAGCCATTAATACTACCCTTATTTGTAAATTTTTAGTTGGTGAAGGGTCTAGTATTAATGTGACATCTTTGTGGCTCATCCAATAACTTAGCTATACTAAGGACCATCTCAAGAAAACCCACCTCACTTGTCCTAGATTTGATAAAAAATCCACTTGGTTGTATTTGGATCCCACTACCAATCAGACCTAAGACAATTCTAACTAAACTTATGGTCCTTGTTTTTCCCCTATCTTATAACATACTCCTCGATCGACCTTGGACTCATAAAATGAGAGTCATGACTTCTTTTGGTATCCAATGCATCAAATTACTATATATTATCAAATGGTATAATCATGAGGTTGATCCCAACCCTTGGAGTATTCAACTTCCCAATCCAAAATGTCAATATCATATTCCTACCATTCCTACCATCAATAATGCTCCCTTACCTGAATTCATCAACATCAATCTAGACTTACAAGTCACTCTTGTTGATTTAGATGATGATGAACCTAATGAGTTACAACATAGTTCTAATACTAATAAGATACCTCCTTATATCTCAGAGTGGCTTACTCCCATTTTATTACCTCATGATCTATTATTCTTCTCATTGATGAGATCAGTAATTTTCCCCCTCCATGTAATGCTTAGGAACCTTCTTATCTAGAATATACCTTCACATGCAATGACTATGGATTGGCCAAATTATTCCAAGATTATATGATCATGTCTACATGTAAGATTAGTGACCTCAAAATTTCACCTTCTAAAACTCCCTTGGAATATCAAGCATGTACCATTTCTCCAACCTATGATGATAACTATATCATGGCTCAAGATCAATCTTGAGACTTGGATGTATAACATTATCAAAAAACTTTAGCTCAAATACATGCTTTCAACTAGGATGTTCACACCATTTCCATATATTTTGAATTATCTCCCAATGGTCATTACCTCTCATTAATTCTCTACTTCTTAATATTCATTAGGTGGTTAAACAAATCCTACCTTCTAAACCTCCAAAAATTATTGCATCTTCTCTACCACCTACAGATCCCATCATCACACCTAGTTCTTCCCCCATCAAAGAAACTAATGATATCTCATCCAATCAACCTACTCCTTCTACTCCTAAGATTACATTAGAAGCCAAGGCCATAAATGTCCATCAGATACATTTTGAATATGATTGTCATGGTAATCAAATTATCAATCTTGAAGTAGATGTTGATTATTATGGTCCTCTTCCCACTTTGCCTAGCGATGAAGCTATTAATGAATTACTTCATGCCTGAGAACCTCAACTTCCTCGACAACATCACAAACTCAAGAATTTCAAAAATAAATTCCCTGGTTTCAACAACTTCATTGCTAGTACCGACCCTAAATCTAATCCAATTTCTTCTTTACCAAATGCACCATATCACTTATAATATGGAAATGCCATGCTTATCTAAGAAACTACTCATATTAAATATGGTACTCCATCACGCCCTCCACCAATTATAGTTTTTCACAAACTCACACTTGTTAAACATGATAACTTTACCTTATTTTTTGATAAATATCATGATATATTTGTCCTATGAGGACATTCCTGGTATTGACCCTAGCATCATGGTGCACAACATCATCACTTATCTCAATGCCAAAACTGTGCACAAAAAGTAATGGAAATTTCCACCTAAAGTTTCCACATTATTCCATAAAAAATTATCAAACTTATTGATGCTAAGTTTATCAAACCTATGGACTACTCCGAATAGGTTTCTAACATAGTCCCTATTCAAAAAAATATCACCATGGTCATTCACAAATTTGCATTGATTTTTGTAATATTAATCTTGCTTGTCCCAAAGATAATGTCCCTCTACCTTCAATATATGTCATTGTCAATTCCATATCTGGTTATGAAATGTTATCTATTATGGATGGTTTCTTAGGATATAACCAAATTCACATTACCCCTGAAGACTAACATAAGACAAATTTCACCACATAATGGTAGTTTCATATTCTTCAGAATCATAGAATGGTAGTTTCATATAATGGTAGAATGTTAGTTTCATATAATGGTAGAATGGTAGTTTCATATTCCCCATAAAAACTCACATAACCTCGTAAAATTCCATTTAGACTCAAAAATGTTAGAGCTACCTATCAATGGGAAATGACTCATATCTTTCATGATATTATTCACAAAATTTTAAAAACCTATGTGGATGACCTCATTTCTAAATCTAAATATTACAAGACTTATCTTTCTAATTTTGCCATCATCTTTGACCACCTTCTTAAATATAAAGTTAGACTAAATCCTTACAAATGTGTTTTTGGTGTCACATCTAGTAAACTATTATGATTCTTAGTTTCTCTCTATAGCATCGATGTTAAACTTACCAATATTAATGCTATTGTCAATATGTCAATCCCTCGATCCATTCTAGACATCCACACTTACCTCGATAAGCTTGGGAAAATTAGATGCTTTATTCCCTAAATGGTTTAATGTGTCTATTTCATCAATTTTATTCTTAAGAAAGGTAATTCTTTATAATGGATGGATCCCTTTCAAAAATCATTTGATAATATGAAAGAACCTTTACTTTACCCACCTACTCTTTGTCCCCTTTCAAATGATCAAATTTTAATCTTATATACCTCTTCTACATCCATATCAATTGGGGTAATGCTTACCCAACAAGATGATACTAGAAGAGAATATGTCATCTACTATATCCATCGAGGCCTCATTGATTATGAGAAATGTTACACAAAATTCAAATGTGATTGCCTCACCATATATTTTATCACTAAAAAATTTGACATTATATGATTTATCAAACCAATTATGTTATCATCCATTACAATCCCCTTCGTTACTTCTTTTCCAAAGCCTTTCTTCCTAGAGATATAATTGGAAAGTAGATGGTCCTTCTCATGGAATTTTATTTTTGAATTATTACTAAAAAATTTATCAAATGATAAATCATCTTTGATCAACTTGTCACAAATCTTGTGACCACTACCAACCACCTTCAAGATAGTCTTCCTGATGACAATTTTATCTATATTGAAGGCCTCAACCAAGACATATCCCTTAAATATCACTTCCATAACTTCATTGTTGATCTTGAAGCAATTAATCTCAATGAATCCACTATCCTCCATAATACTACTAAACCAAAAGTAGTTATCTAAGAGCTTCCTGAGATTAATGTCGATTTACACAAGGATACTTAAACCCTTCATTTTGATGGTGCAAAATTCCTTCAAGGAGATGGGGAAAGTTGTATCCTTATTAACCCTCTTGTAAAAATAATCCCATTAGATTTTTCCTAACATTTTATGTCACTAACAACATGGTAGAGTACAAAGATTTAATCTTAGGCATGTGAGCCACCCTTGAATTAGATATCCAATACCTGCATGATTTAGGTGACTCCCAACTCATTTGCTTCTAACTCAATGGTGATTACCAATGTAAAATTTATAATATCATTTCTTATCTTCAAATTGAAACCACTCTCACTAAATATTTCATTTTTTTCACTATCGAGCCTATCCTTCAAAATCAAAATTCTATTTCTGATTCCCTTATTTCTTCAGCATCTCTTTTTCATCCACACCAAGTTATTATCGATCCCACTTTTCTTATCGAAATAATAAAATATCCATCTTCTATTTAACCACAAGATTCATTTATCTACCACATTGAGGCCATCACCATTCAACAAAACCCATGTTATAAATACATTATTCAATTTATAGAACACCAAACTTATCCTCCTAACCTTGATTCCCATGAAAATACTCACATTTGAAAACAAGATTTTAAGTATGTATTTAGATATAAAATCATATATTATCATAATGATAAAGCTACCTTGTTCTATTTTGTTATGAAAGATGAGCTTCCTCCTCTTCTTGAATAAGCACATTGGGGAATTTATGGTGGCCACTATAGTAGACATGCTATATCCCACAAATACTTACGTATGGGATATTTTTGGCCCACTCTTGAAAAGGATGTCATTTAATTTGGTAAAAAGTTTACTCCTTTCTAGTTTTATGATGATTTAATTAAATTACCTCTAACTGAGCTTCAAACCATATAATCTCCCTATCCATTCTCCATGTGGGGATTAGATCTCATAGGCAAATTATCTCGCTCTCAAGATGGGCATGTCTTTATAACCACAACCACAAAATATTTTACCAAATGGGTCAAGGTTATACCCCTTTCTACTATCATTAGTACCACCATCCCCAAAATTATCATTAATCAAATCATTTTTTGATTTTGTGTCCCTCATACTATCATTTAAGATAATGGTGGTAATTTCAAAAATATAGATGTCAAATAGATTTGTGTTAAATTTAAAATCAATCATAAATTATCCATACCCTATTATCCAAAATGTAATGGCCAAGCCAAGGACACAAATAAAATTATTAATAAAATTCTTCAAAATACAATTCATGAAACTGACACAGATTGGCACCTTCATCTGTATCCTTCTCTTTGGGTCTATATCACTAGCATACACACTATCACTAGGGAAACACCGTTCTCTCTAGTCTATGGTTCTGAATCAATCCTCCCACTAGAATTTGAGCTTCCTTCTCTTCATATATCTCTTCATGGTATCATACCCAATTAATAATTATGTGAATCTTACCTTCATGCTCTTGATTTCCTTGATGAGCATCATCTTTTTGCTTTACAACACAATTGTCAATACAAGGCCCATATTGCCAAACAACATAAAAAATGAGTTAAAGTTTATACATTTAACATTGGTGATCTTGTCCTTAAATTAGACTACATTCATGATAAAGAATGTAAATACACCCAAAAATGGTGGGGCCATTATTTAGTCAAAGATATTCTTGGTCTAAGTACCTATCACCTTCAAACCAATGAAGGCCATATTTTTAAAGAACCCACCAATGTGCAATTCCTCAAGAAGTATTTTTCCTAAATCCTTCCCTTCCTTTTCATGCTTTCTATATGCTATCTCTCTAACATTTTTTTTAGGATACTTACATGGGTCTCATCCTATATAACAATTCTTTATTTCTACAAACCTTAGTCCTTCCTTTTGGTCTTTTGGTTTCCTTTTTTTCTCATGAGTTGTATTGTAAAAGCATGGATAGGACCCGATCTTCCTCATGATTTACTTCTCTTTGTTCTCATACTTTTTAGACACTTTTTCTGCACCCCCTTGGGTTCCTCTTTCACGAGTTGTAGTTTAAGACCATGAATAAGACCTGGCCTTCCTCATAAAATCACCATCTTTTTCATTCCTTTTCTAGAATGTGTTTTGTAATGGTTACAAGTTTTTGATCTTTGTTCTTAGCTTTAGATTTTGCCTCTTTTGATAGATGAAATCTGCATAATAACATTTAATAACCTATTTTCCTATATTTCCCTCATTATTAGGATAAGGAATCACACTTCCCTATTATTGTATCCTTTTTTCCCTTTGTCACATTTTTTTTTGATTTGAAGTAATTCTAATTGTTTCATGTTTCGTTCCTCTTGATTTCCTTTCCTTTCACTCCACATTGGATAAAACAAAGTCAAAGTTAAGATAACACTTTTATTTCACCTAACTTTATGAGGCTCTAAGACACCATGCTCTCTAAGTTCTCTCTCTTAGAAACCAAGTCCTAAGTATTCAAATGAAATTATTCTTTAATACCCATTTTTGGTTTTTCAAATCTGTATGGAAGAGAAATAGAAAAAAGCCATTAAAAAAGTTAAAATCCAAATCATTTAAAATAGAAGGAAATGATATACAAAAGGTAACATACAAATCTCAAATGTCAAAATCACACAAAAATATGTGATTACAATCACATCTCTTATATCCAATCGAAGCTCAAACTCAATAGTTGGCCTCACACTAGAGTTGAGGTCTATTGGGGTGTGGTAGGACAATAGATTAGAATAGGATAATTAAATAAACTATATGGTGCTACCTAATTTCTCACGTAAGTAACCAATCTTCATAGTAGACTGACAGCTCTGTAAGGGGTCTTGAGGAATGGGAAACACATTTTGGGAAGGTAGGTCTATTTTAATTTTCATGCATATAGCCTTCATGGGATGATCTACATACTTCATTTTTTGACCAAAGACTTGTGTGGCTAGGATAACTTCTTCAAAGTCTTTAAGATTAAAAGTCCTTTTGATTTAACAAACCTAATTTTAATGTCTTGAATTTTATAAAGAGGTCCTCTACCTTGGGCTTTCCTTCATTTTCTCCACCCATTTCATTTCCCCCCTTGACAGGCACATATGATTTTAAATTTGTTTTCCCTCTTCTATATTTCCTTATTTTTCACATCTTAAAAACTTGCTGTCACTAATTTATTTAAGTTTTATCTATCCTTAAAGTGAAAAAACATACTTGAGTAACTATGGATTACTTTATTTACACCATGGCTCTACATTTCTAGATATGCCTTGATTTCTTTTTACCATTTGTCATTGTTGTACTACCCATTTTTATAGACACTTGAGTCCATTTTTAATTTCATTTATTTTTTCCATTGTTGAGTGAGGTTGGATTGTTGCTTCTCACTCATCAATGTTATTTTCCCTTTTATACACCTTTTTCCATTGATGATAAAGGATTATTACTTCTCACTCATCAAAGTTGTTTTACAAATTTTTATTTCCCATATTTGTTTAAGTATTGTTACTCAGTTCACATTTATGATTCATTACCATCCTTTTTAACATGCATCCTTGGTTTTAATTGGTGAGTTTTACCTTTTTTACTTAAGGTTTACTTGTTTGAGTTTTTCGGTCTTTAGTAACTTGGTTTTTTATAGTTACCTAATTTACTAAAAAGTTTGACTTGATCATTTGGTCTAATATAACACTTGTCATCCCATCTTACCAAATTTATAAGTACATCCCATCCACATAGCATTATTTATCTTGACTTTCCTATATTTAAAAAAAAAAATATCTTTAGTTTTGTATCCTTGGATTTGTCAAAATCAATATATGTGCCCTCTATGATCAAAACTAAAAACACAATAGACAACCATCCAATTATAAAGGTAAGTCTAGGTACACATACATTTACTTTTTTAGTTATTTCTTTTTTATCATTTAATTTCAATTATTTTTTCTTTAAAATATTGTAACTTTTTTTTAGCCTCAGTATTGTGTGTTGTTACATTCTTTTATCAAAGCACTATCCCCTATTACACCTGTGTGACACATGATGAGATTTGAGTGGGGCATATATATATATATATATATATATATATATATATATATATATATATATATATATACAAACTTTATCAATTACTGATGCTTTCTATCTTCTAAGAACCTATCAATTATCAATTTCTCTGAGTGCATGCCTTAAAGGGTACATCAAAAAAGGGGTGAATAGATCATTGGTGCTTTCTAGAATTATTGTCCTTTATTTAAACATATTACCAATCCAACTAGCTCCTAAAACATTCCCCTAAGCTTGGCCTCCTATTTTTCACCCTCCTCTAGTCATTTACCAGCTTCATTAGCCCTTTCCCTAACCTAACCCCCTTTTTAGAAGATTAAAAGACTATGCCAACCACATCAACCTTGTATTGTTATTTATAAAATCTTACTAAGAATTAATTCAACCATGGATGACATAGTTCATTACCTAGTTAGTTTTTTCCAAGTTTAATACTAGGTCAACTGGGTCGACCTTGTTGATCAAAATTTTTAGAAGGGTTTAGGGTTAGATTCACCTATATAAACACATATATTTCACCATTATTAGAGAGACAACATGAGTTAATTATTCATTTACAATTCTTTACAATCTTATATTCTACCATTCTACTTGAGGAGTCTTATCTTAGGGTTTTTACTTGGAGAAGAATATAGTATTGTGAATAAGTCTTGGATGCTTTGGCTTGTCTTAGTGATCCTTATAAAACACAAAATCCTCTTGTGAAGCACCTTTGGTGAAGGAATAGATTGAGTCTCGATGGGTTCATCTGCCAGGTACGTATCTCTAACTTGTCTCCTCTCTTCAGTAGATGGAAGTAAGATAAGTAATGGCTTTTGAATATATTACTCTCTCCATGCATTAGGGTTTTAACTATACATAGCTTAAATAATATTCTCTTATGCATGTTTAATTTTATTTTTTAATAACTCCATTTTGTACCACAAGATTTTGTGAGTGATATATTAGATCTTTCCTTCACTTATTATTAGTATAGTAAATATGAAAATATAGGACCTAGTTAGGGTTACTGCATAGTTTTTCTTGACTAAAGGCTTTAGAACCTTCCCTAGTGATATTATTTGTGGTAATATATCCCTTGATTAGGTATAGAAAATCCATATTTTTAATGATCCCAATTATATAATGTATCCACAATCGTAAGTTTAAGTCATATTTATCTTCTCCAAGCTAGGATTGATTTATAGATCTACTAAATTTCCTAATGCATATATAAGTGAGCAAGAGAACAAGAAAATGAAGGAAGATCAAGGTAAGAAATAAAATCCATTCAATTAGTAATGTTATAGCTGATTTGGTTATAAGTATGCATGAGTATAGTAAGAGAAGAGGTTAGCAATAAATGTTATGTTTTGATGAACTTCAATTAATCAAAGATATGTCATTGCATGATGATCAAGATAGATGTGAGAAGACTCACCATGATAAGGTGGAGTATCATGAAGAGTCATAAAAAGAGGATATGATTAAAATTATGACAAGGGTTAATATTCATAATAATCCATTATAGCATGAGGACAAATGATAAATCATTGTTGAGAAGATAAACTAGCAAGGAACACATGAACCAAGAATGACAAATATGGAAGGAAACTATGGATTAGAAGCAAGAGTAAGTAATAAGAACCAGCCAAATGATGTAGAGCATGATGAAAAGAATTAAAATATAGAATATATGGAAGATGAAGTGGATAAATATTTGTATCAGATCATGTACTTCATGGAGGTAGAGGATGAGTTGTAAAAGAAGCAACACAAGGTAATGAGATAAAGACACAAGAACTAGTTGAGAAGAAATGATAAAGATAAGAGGAGTAGTAGTAATAGGAACTCATAAATTGAAAGGATAAATAATTATAAAATGATGAATAATTTTGACAAATTCCATTTGAGCAAGAGTTCAAATTTTCCCCACTTAGGGAGTTTGATGTAGAGCATCACAAGGCTACAAAAGTTATTAGTGTGTTTGAAAGTTTCATGTGATGATTTTTGGTTTAGTTTGGTTATTATATGTATTATAGGGAACATAATGTTATTTTGGAGTCATTATGAGTCTTTATTTTGACTTTTTTTTGTTCTTTTGAAGTTTCCCATCAAAAGAGAAGATTTGAAAATTTAAACTTGTAACTAGTTTTGAGTGGTGTTTTGGCTTTGTGTGATATCCAATTGTTAAAATAAGTTTTTAAAAGGTATTAGGAGAATTTTTTAGAGGTGTTTCAATTTTAAACTCATTAAAATAACAATTTAAGCAAATAATCTTGATTTTTATCTACCACCTTATATGGAGTGGCCAAGAAAAGGGAATTGCCTTACATGATCAAGTGTCATAAAAGGTGAAAAATGCAGGTGAGTGAGTAGAGTTAGGGATATAAGGTAGGTATGATATTATAATTTTTAATAATGGTGGATATATATCAATAAATTATAAAAAACTAAGTAAATCTACCTACTTGTCAAAATTATGTACATGGACTATATATATATGCTTGAGAGAACTGAGTAAAAAGATGTTTATGAAGAATCATTATTTAAGATAAGGGATTGTATTATTTTAAGTGATGTTTTTTATTTTTATGTATTATATTTTTGTGTTTGCATACCCATTTTTTTAGATATAAAATTGAAAAGCTACAATACAATCAAATTAGAAGCACCATGTTCTTGCACAATCATTAATGTGAAGTACAAATGTATTTATGATAGTGGTTTTAAGTGATTATTAAATTATTTTGGATTAAAAAAATAGTATAAATTTGATTCCAGATGTTTATTATCCTTTTTAATTCTTATAAATCCATTTATAAGTAAAATATTCCACCCAACTTGCAATTTACTAGACACAGTCCTATAAAGAACACACAAAATTCTAGAAATTTGTATGTTAGATTATTGAAATGATTGTTCATGAGAAAATATATATTTTAAAAGGTAAATAGAGGTGTGAAATACATTTTAAAATATTCATAATTTATTTAATTTATCTAAAACTCAAAATATCCTCTTTTGATAGCTCTTGGCCTTGTATAGGCCTATCAAAAACCTAGTTTAGGGTTTTAACTTGTAACTTGAATAATTTGTTTTTCCACCAACCAAAATCCTTGAAATTATAGAATATATTATTTTTTGACATATTATAAATTATTCATGAGGTTATAATTTGGTACCTGACTGTACAATATTGTTTCTATAATGGTGTCTTTGGAATAGGACTAAAAAGACCTAATTAGTAAAGAGGGTTATGAATTAATTGATCTCCCTTAAGAGTTGAGATTTGAAATTTTGTGAAAATTAGAAAGGGGATAAAGGGTATCCAAAAATTTGTTTATTTTTTCTTTAACCCATGTGTCATGTACAAACCAACAAGCTTTATGCTAAAATAAGGTTACTATAAAATAGACCGTAAAGAGGAAATTGTGGACTGATTGAGAATTATACCTGGGGGTTAAGTATTATAGTTGGATGTGTGAGAGAGTTAAAATAGTTAGGTGTATGTACATAATATCCCTTTTTTATTTTGAAAATATAATAACCTTGGATCCATGTTTTAAGCTTTTAGGCCTATGTACTTATATCAAAGAATGAGCAAGTTTGATGTAAGAACCAAGAGTGAAGGCATGAAAGTGGTGTATGAGATGATGAAGTTGATGCTAAAGAGGAGAGAAAGTAGAGGATGATGAAGGGTCATAGTTATGTAATAAAGAGAGATATGATAATATGTGGTCAATGAGGCTTATGAGCCTAAAAGGTAAGATTTTGTCAAGAGATTTCAAGAAGAGAAGCTGAGTACCTATGACAAGAAAACAAATCAAATATCAAGGAAAAAGAGATCAAAGAAAGACATTAGAGCTAAGGAGATGTATGAAGATAGTTTAGGCATCAAATCTTCATCAATATGGTTGAATTATTTTATATTTAGTTACATATTGTAATCATCATTTTCTTTTAGTGACAAATGGAAAAAAATTGTGAGATTTACATAAAAAATTCTATCTAAGGTTACATACATGTGTTATAAATGTTCTTTCAACGATTATTTCAGCTTTTACTTCCTATATATGTTACACATGGCACATTTATTTATTTTAAAATGAGATGAGTGATATTTAGAACATCTCTCACCTTAAAAGGAGGCATATAGTTGGATTATTTTATCTTCAATTACATATTTTAAGTGGTTAACATATTTCATAAGGTTACCAAGAGGTACCATAAGTTTGATTTTTTTTCCAAGAAGCATATATTGCCACAAGTTAGGGGCAACTTAGGTCAAGAATAATTTTTAGTTTCTTTGTAGTTTGGAAAGGGTGATTGCGGTCCATTAAAGTTTTTAGTTTTCACTTCTTTACCCACTCGATAGGGGAAATTGAAGGCCAAGAGAATTTCATATTTTTAGAGATGGAAGCATAGTTCACATACCACTAGGTGTATTCATTCATTTTCTCATTATTAGTGTTTTAGATATTTCATTTGGATATATTTTATTAAATTTTGAAGACATTGATCTACTGTAACACGTAGTTATTTATATATACACTTGAGATGTTGACATTGAAGCACCATTGTAACATCCATTCTAATTTCAAGGAGTGTAGAGTTTCTAAAGCCCTCTCAGATGTGTACTTGTCTATTTTATTTTGAAATGTATGATATACATTTATCAATGTGGGGAATTATGTAGACATTTAATTTTGGTACAATTCATGTATTTTTAGTGCCTTTATCATAGTTTTGTACATTTGATATATTTTTTTAAATTAAAATTTTGTTGATACATTTCCCCTTCATATTAGATTTTTAAAAATATTTGTTTATTTATATGTACTCATAAACACCTTCAAATATATCATTTCTTTGATATAAAATGCAGATTACATATATTGTAATTTTTTCATGGGTTTAATAAGTATTTAGTAAAATCATTAATAAAAAAACTTACCAATAACGTTTAGGATGATTTAAAATTAAATTATATTCACTAACATTTAGAGTCTTTTACAAAGTGGTCTATTAATTCATCAGATATTTTATGTGAACACTCAATGCTTAACATTGGAGATCAATGAAATATTAATTCCTAGAGATATTTTATCTCCAATTTTTAGCATTAAAACAAAGTGATATATTTTAAATTTAACACCTTAGATAGAATTTAAGTAATTTATGAGTCCTTTTTAATCATCAAATATGTATAAAAATAGAATAATATTTGGATTTTGTCAAAAATAAATATCTAAAATGTCTTAAATTTTACTCGATAATCAAATTTATATTTAACTAAAAGAAACATTATTGATGTGTTGCAATTACATGAAAAGATAAAATGTTACAAATAATATTTTATTTTTTATCTTATAAATAATGTATGCACAAATTTATTTTTTATTCTAGTTAAGTATCATAAATGATCAAGTTTTAACATTAGTCTTGATTTCAAGCTGAAGAATATTTATTCATCCAACTCTTCTATGATGAAAAGTTATAAGAAATAATTACATTTTAATTGATAAGTTTAAACTAAGTACGCATTTATTTAAAAAGTGTGTTAAATAAAATAACACTCTTCCATTTTTTTATATTTTTAGGACATAGTTGAAAACCTTAGAACTTGCAGAAGTTAAATTAGGAAGTCTTATGAACACATATTTATGATTTTTAATTGTAATATATAACAGAAATATTTTAAAGACCTTATGTAATGAAACAAAGAAGTTTTGATGCATTGTCAAAAAAATTTCAAGGGTACAAATATATTTCTAAAAAAATTCAAGGGTACAAATATATTACTAACAATTACACACACACACACACATTCATTGATGCTTACTTCTTTAAATATTTTTTGAAACATATCTTTTGAAAAATAATTTTGAGTGAATAATCATCATGAAATGTTTTAATTTACAAGGAAGGTCGACCATCAAAATTAGCCCCTACATAGAAGGACTAATCAAACAAAGTATACTTGGAAATATAAATCATTTTCATGCATATTTTGGAATAAAATAAGTGTTAATATGTTTTTCTTGTTTATGAAATAAGATGTGCCACATTTCTTTAGAGGTGCACAATCCTAATTCAACACCATCCAAAATAAGTTTTTATTATTATTGGGATTGTGTCCTTTCATTCAAGCAAGCATATATAGGTTTTTACATTTAAATAACTCTAATATTAAAAATTATAAGATAATAATAAACTTTTTGAATTTCTAGTAACTCCTTAAATTTGACTCATGAGAGTTGTTAGTATCTTACTATAGACACTAATTATGAATTATATAGCACTTCAATCTTGTATAATTAACAAACTTATCATGTTTTTACCTTTCAATTCTAAGACCTTCCTACTATCGAAAGGCTTGCATCTTTTATATCTTATTCCTATTGCTTATCTTTTAGCTTGATCATATGTTATTTTGATGGCTAAGCCTTCAGTATTGCTCAAAATGTTATAAACCTATACATTATCATCCTCTCCAAGTTTTATACATGTGTCTATTTTCTATCTTCCTCGACACTTGTATCCCAATTGGACTCCTACATTGATACTAGTGTCCAGTGCTAAACTAAGTATCTAGTGCCCTAAAGTCATCAAATTTATAAATGAAACAGATCTTAAAGGTTGGCTTAAGTTATTTAATGCAAGATATTTCTAAAAGGTATTGGTATATATATGAGATCAATCATCATTCATTCCTCACCTAGCACCGACCTAAAAATTCATAAGTCAACTTATAAAAAGTACTCAATCAAGCATTCAAGTGAGAAGAGCTTACCTAGTCTTTCCCATTTCAATATTAGTCATGGGGAAAATCCATATACAAGTCTAAATTAATGAAGGAGCATTACATAATCCATATTTTCCAAGTTGCAAGCTAGGTCATTCTATGTATTTTCTTATCACAGGTTGGATATTTATGCACACAAGTCAAGACATATGGTAAAAATACATATGAGTAAGGCCATATTTAGAGTATTGGATATGTAGGTATTGCCCATTGATATAGGGGTCCTTGGGATAGCTTGATATTATGTTCCCACCAACCCATTTTTTATATAGTCACTCCAAGGGTGAAGAACCTAGGGTTTGACCATTTGATAAAAAGTGACAAACTATGTACAAGATTTGGACACACCAAAGAAAATGAGATAGAAAACTCAAAAGGTTTCAAGTGGTCACACTCAGATATAGTCAGTAGTCCCTACTAGACACCTATGTCCAACTCAGACACCAATGTCTATATAACTATCTAGATCTAACATAATCATCTGAGGCCACATAATGTAAATTTATAGAATTTAATGATTAATCTAGAATCTAGATCTAATTTAATTTTATCCTATTCTATATTAGATCTACACATCTACAATAGACCAAGTAATCTTACTTATAATTCATTGAAATATCAATCAATGGTTTTACTTTTTATTTTTAGCATATCTCAACATTATAAATTTAGGATATCATTTATTTGAGTTATAAATTGATTTGGCCTACTATAGATTTATTTATCACCCTTGTGATTATTCATTTCTATATTATTAACCCTATATTATAGTTCAACCCATCTCAATTTAGGGCTAAACATTTAGTTAACTTGACTTGAAATAGAAACCCTAGCTTACCCTAGGGTATTTAATATTATGAAGTTTTTCATTATATATTTTTTATTTTATTATATCATTTGTATGCAACCTAGGCATAGCCCTAGGTTAGCTAATGTTTCTATCAAACACCTAGAGCTTCCTCATTTTCCACCTAATATCACTCAAAACCAATGAAGTAACCAATCCTATACCTAATGTATATGTTACTCATGAAATCAAACCATGTAATGAATATTTTAACATAGAATATGCTTTTGATCACAAAAATGATGAATCTAATGAAAATAGTGAACATGAAAAAATAGATCAAGATAAATTACAAGATATTGTTGTGTTTTGAGACTATATATGAAAAATCCTTGAATATCTTGATGAGATCTTAAGAACCATATTAGAAACTAAAAAGGTAAAAAATGTAGATAAACAAGTAGGCATATCTATTGAGCATGCTATTGAGATATGAGCCATCCCCATATACCAATAACCCTCCCCTTGGCCACATCATTGCTTCATACTTCTAATGGGGGAATAGGATATGTGTTTACACCATTTTCCTCTTAAAAAATCCCATTTTTCTACATCTTACATGGGAAACATTAGTACTTAAACTCAATTATCGATTTCAATGCATATATCTACTCATACTATGGGTACGCCTCCTTTAGTGACTTCCCAAGATTTTAAGCTTAATGACCAAGAGGTGCAAGCTCTTCAAAACTATAAAACTTTTGTAAACTAAGCTTACAAATATTAAATAAAAATATATAAAATCACCTTATGCTATTGATTCACAATAGATGTTGCATAACCCTCTTCCACTCAAGATATCTTTGCAACCATTTCCAACTAGTTTTATTGTACCCAAGTTAACATTTTATGATGGCAAGCGTGATCCTAAATAACATAGACAATCCTTTAATGCGACATGTCTTGATTATGATTCCAATAATATACTTTTGACTAAAATATTTCCAAGAAGCCTCAAGGAATATGCTCTAAGGTGATTCTATGACTTACCAATACAATCAGTAAAATAACTAAAACATCTTGTAGTTTAGTTTTTGGCACACTTCTCTATCAATATTACCAAAAAGGTTTCCTATGCCAGAATTGAAAATATAAAACAAGGAAAAAATGAATATATCCATGAATATGTCTTAAGGTAAAAGAAAATGTTGGCTAGAATGACCACTCCAATTGTTGATAAAATGCTTTATGACATATTCAATCAAAGTTTTCCTACCCCATTACATGAGTCCATTATTTCAAATATTTCGATGACTTATTCCATATTTTTATGATCATGAAATGAAAATTATCTCATTAAACAAACTTAAGCATGTATAAAATAGACTAACCACATAAAATACAAAGTTTACTATTAAACCAATATATAAAATAAATCCCATGGAACCTAAAAAGGAAACAACTACCATGGTTAATGTGATGTCATAACAACCTAATCAATTTGTCTTATCTAATGCACTAAGGAGATATTTTACACACTTACCTAAGTCTCTATCTTCATTACTTCTAAAGCTTGTGGAGTGTCACCTCATATCTCTCCCTCATCCTATAAATGTTGATATGAGTCAACCTCTACACAAAGGATATGATACCAAAACTTATTGTAACTATCACCAAGGCTTAGGGTATTCTACAAACCAATGTTTTATCTTGAGATTTAATACATTATTAATGACTGAAATATTAAATTTGATAATCCTACAAAGGCATCAAGTTCACATCCTAGTGTTCACCAGAATTAAAAAATATTTAACAACCCTTTGCAAGATCATTATAAGAAGGAACCAAAAGTATAAATAGCATGTAATTCACATCCTCCTCCATCACATTATGAGTACCCATTATGTTGGATTATTGGTATTTATACATTACATACTGATCGGTCATGATGTATAGAACTTCTATTACTTTTGATGACAGTGACATTGTAGATGATGACTCATGTCTTCATTCATTATTCATTCAAGAATGACTTGACCACTAGCATATACATAATGTCATGATTTATAATGGTTCTAGAAATAATGTTTGCACCATGAAATTACTTATGTACTTGGTTTATACACATGATGATTTACATCCTTTGACTAAATCAGTTAGAGCATTCTATGGGACCTCACAACAAGTTCTTGGTGAGATTGTTTACATATTATCCAACCACATGTGGTTGTAACCTTTTCTATTATCCCTAACACAAGTATTTTTGATATGTTATTGAGATGACCTTGGATATATAATCTATCTAGAATAATTTCTATAGTGCATAACTATTTTAAATACATTCATGCCAACATGGTAATTATAGTTTCTAAAATTCTATATGAACATCCTCTTGAAAAAAATAATTTTATACCAAGGTGGTTAATTATAAAATGTACTAAGGTTAATCCTTTTTGAAAGGTTAAGCAATATGGAATCCACTTTCTTATGTGGTTAGTACTTGAGATACCATTGCATTAGAGACACATTGTGGATTCCAAAAAATCCTTATTTATTACACATAATATTTGGATGTTATAGGCACCTAAACATGTTCCTATTATAAATACGTCAAAGAAATTGTAGATAACTCAATGATGGTTCCATGAATACCTACTCCTATTATCTCTTCATAACCACAAAGTCCTATTATACATACATAGATTATTATAGATCCTATAAGGTCAGATATGACACCTATGCATGTTCCTTGGAAGTACAAATAATTTATTGCACTGGATTCATAGTGGGGAGATACCTATGAACATATTTTGGGTGAGATCATAGGATAGTCTTTTATTTTCCAATATTTCAAAAATACCTCAAAAAAATAAAATAAAAATTTACTATCTACTCTATTAGCTCCTTGGCATCTATGGTATTCATTTTCTTTGTTGGTAGATAACATATCATCTATTTATGTATACATGTGTTTCACTCATATTTTGAGTGTGATGTAGACATACCCAGTCACATGATCTATACACTTTTAGATGTTGGGATTTCCCTATATTCATGTCATTTTAACATTAGGGGAATCCACTTATTTGATCATGATATACCCAAGTTATGTAATTTTATGATCATTTTCTATTATCATGTTTGAGCTTATATACTTACACATGCCTTTATCCATGATTATATATTTTGTAGTATACTTGATATGCTATGTACTTAACATTTTTTTCTTACACATATATTTGGGAACTAGTATAACATGTTTATGTTGGTTGCTTATGTTCCATGTTTTCCATTTATGCACTTCATTGTCTTATCTTGCATTGTATTTCTTGTTTGAGGATTTGAATATGCTCCATTGAATTGGCACTTGTGCCAATGTTTTCCAATTGTGACATTTACATATGTGATAGTTTATTGTATGTGGACATTTGAATAAGTATTTGTATGCTTTGTGGGCTTTTGAATAATTCGCGTCCCTTTGATTATGTGGAATTTTAACATGCCCCTTGTTTGAGTTATTCTTTGACCATTGTATTTTGATTTTATTTTGTGTGCTCTTATGTGTGTGATTGATTGCTTGTTGATCTTGTATTTTTACTATCTAAAAGTTGACATAATTCAAAGCATTTATCTTACGATTTGATATGATCACATACTATGTATCTCATTGCTATATCTATATACACATGCTACTCTTATATGCTAAATGATTCATACAAATATTATAAATTTATTTTATCCTTTTGAGGTAACATAAC
Organism: Torreya grandis; assembly: GCA_037957365.1. Taxonomy (NCBI): domain Eukaryota; kingdom Viridiplantae; phylum Streptophyta; class Pinopsida; order Cupressales; family Taxaceae; genus Torreya; species Torreya grandis. The sequence continues at coordinate 4,171,286 of JARHVA010000096.1, forward strand.
TACTAGTTTCTACTTTACATCACTTCAAAAATGGTGACGAATATCAGTGGGATCATGTCACAGAGGCAAGGCTTTCACACCTTCACATTTTTATATTTTAGTGGGGGGAATGCAAAAAAGGCTTGACCTCCACACTTATTCAATACTTAGCATTTTCATATTATAGTGGGGGCATGTTATGGAAACATGTTCTCCACACTTATACTAGTTCTCAGTTTTAAATTTCAGTGGGGGTATGCCATGAAAACATGTCTTCCACACTTAAACAATTTTTAAATTGGCCAAATTACACAATTATATTATCCAAATACACATTTGTGGCAACATCATATACATTAGTACCATTACTATACCCAAGTTTCATCTTAAGATATATATGAGGTGCATATGTCATGAAAAAGAGCACCTTAAATTGTAAAGCTAAATCATCTTTTAGATTTTAAATACTTCTATGAACTTTAACATACATGAGGATGGACTTTTATGGATAGTTGTTGAATTAATATATTGTAGTAGTTGGTTCACTTTTTTTCAAGGTTGAGTTGATTACATCACTAAATCTTACAAAATTTATAGGATGGAGTTATCAAATCATCTACCCTCACCATATTGATGGTGTGATTTGACTTGGATCACTCATGTTCACTAAGTTATAAGCATTATTGGGTTGCATGGTTCAGTTAATCTTAGCTACTGGGTGGAAACTCACCTTTTCTACAAGGTTTGAGGTAAGTTACCCTCTAATATTTATATATATTTAAACTTGTAGGTTTTATTATTATTCTAATCTCAACTCCAAATATTCATAATAAATCATCTATTCAAATCAAATTTTCTTACAGGAAAGATGGTTGCATCGATACATATGTATACTGCTAACCTTACTCTTTCAAGAATTTTAAACTCTTTCAATTCTAGATTATATTCACTAATTATATATTGTAACATGATCTTTGTTGTAGGTCACTCATTAGTAAATCACTTGATTGGAATTTATGTAAAGATAAAGTGTGTTATACACACCTAGGTATGTATTTCTTTTCATTTAAACTAGTAATTTCATTACTAGATTAAATCAAGAAAACATATACACTAAATATGAATTATATAACACCTTAGTCTTATATAGTTGGAAATTACTTCTCATGGTTATGCCCTTTAGTTTAAGACCTTCCTACTGCTAAAAGTCTTGCATCTGCTATCTCTTATGCCTATTACTTATCTCTTAGCCCAATTATATGTTATGCTGATGACTAGGCCTTTTATACTATTCAAAAATTTATAAACCTACTTATTATTATCCACTACAAGTGTTAGACCTATACCTATTTTCCATATTCCCAGACACTTGCATCCTATCCAAAAGCCTACGTTGATGCTAGTGTCATGTGTCAAACTAAGTGTCTAGTGCCCTAAAGTCATCAAATTTGAAAATCAAATATATCCTAAAGGTTGAATTAAGTGATTTAATGTAATATATTTCCAAAAAAGACCAGTATATATACAATATCAACCCTCATTCATTTTTCACCTATCAAAAACTTAAAAAATCACAAGGTAACTTACCAAAATCACTCAATCAAGCATTTGAGTGAGAAAAGCATCCCTATTCTTTATTATTTCAATATCAATCATAGGGGAAACTTATCTATAGGTATAAAGTACTGAAAGAACATTATCTAAACCATATTTTCCAAGTTACAAGCTATGTCACTCTATGTACTTGATTATCACATGTTTCATCTTTATGAAAACACAAGCCAACATGTAGGGACAACTACATAAATATGAGGCCCTCTTCAGAGTATTGGATATGTAGGAAATTCCCTTTAACAAGAAGTTCTTTGTGGAATCTTGACACCATATGCCCACCAACCCATTTTTCCCACAGTCATTCTATGGGTGAGGAAGCTAGGGTTTGATCATTTAATAAAGATTGACAACTTCTGTGTGAGATAAGAATACACCAGAAAAAAGGTGACATAAAACCCATAAGGTTTCAGGTTGTCACATTTAGATCTAATTGATATTATATACTATACACCTATGTTTAACTCAAACACCAATGTTAACATAAATTTGTAGATCTGACACAATCATCTGAGGCCACACAATGCAAATTTCAAAAATCTAGATCTAGTCTTCTTCTAGCTTATTCCATATCAAATATGCACATACACAATAAACTAGATAAATACTCTTGCTTCTAATCCATTGCAATATCAATCAATAGATGTAATTTTTTTAGCATATCTCAGCATTATAAATTCACGATATTATTTATCTGAGTTTGTAATTAAATAGCTTGATATAGAATTTTACATCACCCTTGTGCTTATTCATTTCTATATTCTTAACCCTATACTATATTGATCCATCTCAATTTAGGGTTAAACTCTTACTTATAAACATAAACAATATCTTTTATTTATGAGTTGTAATTACATAATATATCATCTTTCCTAGTTATAATTTTACTATCAAAATATTATCCTTCTTAGTTGAACCTATCAGCTACTAAATAAACCCTTCAAAACCATTGGTTTACCAATAAAAATCACACATATAACATAATACAGTAAACAACATTAGTTTCAAATCAATAAAAAAATAAAAAATAGTTTAGTATAGCTTATAAACTACCTACATGTGACTTTACATTAACCAAGTTACAATGTTGTGGAAATCAATATCATTTTTTTCATATATTTGATAATATGATTACAAGTAATGCATATTTCAATCAAAAATAACTATGATAGATAAGTTGTAACTACATTTATAATAATTAATTAAACACTACATGAGCATAAAAACTTAAGGAGGTATTTAAACTCTAAAGGTCTAAAATAAATGCATCAAAAAATATACAAATGTTAATTAACCCAATACTTCTAAAATATATGAACTAGAATGTCAAAAAAATACATAGAGTTTCTCACCAAAAATACAAAAGAAGAGGAGGAAGGCAAAAAAATGGACAAATTTGTTCCTATTTTGATTAACTATAAATAATATAAAAATAGGTACATTGAAATTTGTGATAGGGAATGATAGTAATTTATATATGAAACTCTTCACATTTACATTCATTGTTGTGAAATTAAATTATTATGAATACATATATTAACCAAAAAAATTGTTAATTGTTATGAAATTATATTATTATAGATACAAAAAATTGTTAATTGTTGTGAAATTATATTATTATAGATACATGCATTAATTATGGTTGTTATCAAGCCGACTCTAGAGGACTATTAATTTCTCCCCAACAAACACCTTAAGATAGTGTGACTTGATCTTTCCAACTGTAGCTCTTTTTTTAGAATTTTATAAAAAAAACCATTCCCTTCATAAATGACAAGTCAACTCAAAGTTTACTTTTTTTATGTTAAGTTTTAAATTGCACTTATAGTATGTGTTCAAAAGTCATTGGAAGCACTAGAAAGGGTTTAATTTTAATCAATAATTACCATTATTTAAATGCCAGATAAAAATTAAAACAAAAATGTAACTTTCCCTCCACTTAAACACGCCAAACTAAAAATATTTATTAAAAAACACTCAAATTTTCAATCTTCATTAATGTCCATGTTAAATAATGGTCGTGTTGCAGTATGTGTAATTCCCATTTTTATTATAAATGAAAAATATTTGAGAGTATGTGATTGAATGATTGATGAAGGTGTCATTGACTTCAAGGAATAAACTTTTACCTCGTGGTCTCAGTGTTAGTCCTCACATAGTCTATCAATCTATTTATCTTGGGACTACATATGTTCGAATGTAAGAAAAAAAAATCTTTGAATGTTATAAACATTAAATTTTACTATATATTAGATTGTGTCTACCTTGGACTTATATTTGATTGACTCAGTTTATTTTTGGGTATGCTAATTATTGCATATCACTACATACTAATAAATAATGAATGAAAATTTTAGTCAAAATCAATTACACAATGGTCAATAATAGATGCATAAAAATATTTTAATATTCAACATTCACTTTATTTTTTACATGCATTTTGTAATAATAAAATAATATTGTAAACCAAAAATATAGTCTCATCATTATTATTATACCAATAAAACACATTGAAAAATAAGCATAATTTAAATAAAATGTATTAAAAAAGATAACATGACCAATGGATATTCAACACAGACACCATCAACATAAAATATTAAGATAAGAGAGAAATTCACCAATAAACACACATTGTATTAACTATAGATAATATATAATGTATGTCTTCAACCAACAATGGTTGCACTAGAATATAACTGTCTAAAATAATATATCTCACCAACAACTCAAGATATAACTCTATGCTTCATTACTTTCCACAATAATACAAAGGGTTTTTGTATATGAAAAGCAATATGTGAGTGAGAAATTATTATTGGTATATTAAAAGGTGGTATTATTCCCCAAGTTACACCTAACCCTTATTACACATGTAAGGATAACTACCACATTAATTATGCATTTAATTTTTTTTTACGCATTATAAATCATAGCTTAGTAACACATCTACCTAATGTGGTTATTACAAAAATTATAAATATTACACACTTCAACACCCTTTTAAGGTCATCTTAGGAGATGTGGTGAAAAATAAGAAGTCTCGTGCTCAGAAGTCTAGGTCACAATAATTAGGCCTGATGAGCTACCCATATACAACCATATTGTAAATGGTGTGCTATAGAACACCTTTAATAAACAACATTCCTCTAAATTCACTAAGAAACATCACTAGGTACATAACATGCTCAAAAAAATAATGAATCATTATCAATACACAACACCCCCTTTAATGTTGACTAGGGAGCGAAGAAAAAGTAGTTTAATATCTCTAAAAGTGTCAATGAAATATGTGTGTATAAAATACTCAAGTGAGAGTGCCCAATATGCCTTGTGATGAGAAAATGTAAAATGAAAAAATATACGCTCCAAATAGACCCAAATCCAATATTTGGCCAAACATAAGAGTTAACAACTCATCATAATGTACTAATAAACACAAAATCAAGTCCTAAAAACATGTTCTATATGAGACAAAACAAGACAATTTTCATTTCCATTGGGTCATTATTACCCCCAAAAATTATCTATATCTTTACATAAGGCAATCTACATGACTTGATAAATGATCTCACAGTGTCAAATCCAAGTGAAACAAAAGTTAAAAAAGACTTTCTTTAGCACTATGAACATAATGGAAATGTATGATACACAAAAAAAACAATCAAAAAAATTTCCTTAAAAAATTATTATATGGAACTCCTCCACATGTAGATATGTAATTGGTACATGAATCCAACTGAAGAAATAGATCGGATTTGAACATAATAGATAATACTTATGAATAACTCCTCATAGAAGTTGACGTAGAGAGAAAATTTAATCTTTGTTGTTTGAATCTTGATAGAGATTGAATTCTTTGAGTCATGAGGCTGCCCCTTTACTCTTTATCCTATTGATATTCCTAACAACCAAACTTTGAGAGCGATTTGGATCTCCTCTCAAATAGTCATTGATCTTCTTAGGAAAATATGCTTTGATGTACCATATTATATATGATAACATAGCCCATGGATATTTAGCATAGACACCATCAACATAAAATATTTAGAAAAGATAAATATTGACCAATAAAAACATATTGTATTTATCATATTTGCATTAAGATCTTTGGATCAAATTATTGCACAAATTTGTGATAGGTGTGATTCAAGCATATACACAACACAATAGCTACAAGAAATTGAAATCGGATGTGATAATGTTAAATAGACAAGATACGATCCAAAACCCATTTTTCATTGGACTTTTGATGATGAATATAATGGGAGAGAGGTACATATATAGGTGGGAAAGAGAGTGAAACCCCACATTCTAATGAATGTGGGACTAATCTTCACAAATGACCCAAATGGCCTATAATACCCTAAGAAAGAATACACCAACACCGCCTTTAAGTGTAGCTGAGGTGGGCTAGATAATTGGGTCCCGACAATAAGGCTTGATGGGGTACCCAAGTACAATTCTCTCATAAAAGATAAAAAAGGAGAAATCCTATAAGAAAAACTCACATAAAAAATAGATACATAATAGAAGTGAAGAGGATAGAAGCCCCCCTAAAGATGATGCTACTACTGATGTAGACTGCACACCAAAAAAATCTCATAGATGAATAAACTTGCTCTCAATGAAGGGTTTGGTAAAGATATTTGTAACCTGCTTTGAAAACTAGAAAAATCTCAAGTTAATGACCTAACCATGAATAAGCTCCAAGATAAAATGAATATGAATCTTAATGTGTTTGGTCTGATGGTGTTGAACCATATTCTTACATATCTATATGGTACTCTAGTTGTCATAATAGATGATGGTGGGTTGCTTGAAATGAATTCCATGGATGATATACCAATAACATTTTGATTTTTTCTAGACAAACTGATTAGAACATAACCCAAATAAATTTTTTGTAAACTAAAGTGGACTTGTGATTATGAGTATTGTTAGCCCAATCTAAATTTTTAAAACCAACCAAGTCAATCTCTATGCTAAATATGTAATGAATCCTAAATCTATAAGATCCCTAAACATAGTGAAAGATCCTCTTATCTGCTTTCTAATGTAAATCATGGGGTTCCTACATGAATCTATAGATAAGTCCCACTACATATGAAATATTGGGCCTGGTATGAGGTAGATAAATAAGGCTACCAAAAATTTGTTGATATCGAGTGGCATTAACCAAAGGTGTAGAACAGTCATCCTCAAGTTTGAATCTTAATAGAAAGGGAGTTAGAGATGGCTTACAATCAACCATGTGAAACTAGGCAAAAATATTGAGAGCATACTTGGGTTATGCAAGTGAAATCCCAGAATCAAAATATAAAATCTTGATGCCAAGGAAGTATTGCAGAAGATCCAAGTTAGTCATGTCAAATATGTCATGTAGATTTGTTTTAACCACTACAATCACCAATGAGGAACACCTGTTGATCAAAATATCAACATAAAGGACTAATATCAATAAAGAATCATCCTACTACAAAAAATATACATTGGGGTATGAATGACATATAGTGAAACCTGAAGTAAGAAAGAAGAAATCCATCTTGGCATACCAAGCTTGATGGGCCTGTTTGAGGCCATAGATGGATTTCCTAAGTTTCCAAACTAAGGATGATTCCTAAACAAGCCTAGGTGGTTTATCCATGTATATCTCCTCCTCAAGGTCTTCATAAAGAAAGGTGCTCTTTACATCCATTTGGTGCACATTCCAACCATGTGTTATGGATATAGCTAGTGTGAGTTGGATTGAAGTCGTCTTTTAAATATGTGTAAAGGTATCTGAGTAGTCGATGCCTACTACCTGTGAAAAACTCTTGGTGACTAATCGCACCTTATACTTATTGATCGACCCATCTGATATAAACTTGGTCTGATATATCTACCTTACATTGAACCATCTTCCTTCCTTTAGGAAGTGAATTCAAATCCCTATGAAGTGAAATCAAATCCCTAGTGTGATATTTGGTTAAAGAAGAATATTATTCATACATAGCATGATCCCATTCAGGTATGCCTGAGTCCTCTTAGAATGTCTATGGATCCGAAATTGAATCAAATAAATCATGTGGACCACTCTGATATATTGTTCATGTATATATGTCATCTATTGGATCCCCTATCTTAGTGTCTACACTCTAAAGTATCTACCTAACCGAAAGCGGCCTAGATGTGGGTGAGTCAAGTGTTGACACGTCATCCTTTGAAACATGACTAGAGGTGAATGTAGATGACTCCCCATCGCTTCCCTTGCTATAATAATTAAAATAAGAAGAAGACCCTAGCTCAGGAACCTAATTTTTATGATCTGAGTTATAAGAAAAATCATCAAGTCTGAGTGAATCCAATGAAAGAGAAGAAGTGTCAAGTGTTGAGTCTTTAGGACTCTCCTAAAAGTGATCACTTATCTCTATGAAAAAATCATGTGTGGTTGGATGTATAAGTCAGTACCCCTTGACACCATCTGGATAACCTATAAAGATTCAAGGCTTGGACTAAGGTTCCCTATCTTTGTGTATCTTCTTTGGTATATATGTCATATCCAGAGATCCAAAAATCCTAAGGTGCTCAACATCAGGTTTCATTCCATGCCAAGCTTCAAAGGGTGATATGCCTTTCAAATTTTTGTGAGGAACCCTATTTTGAATATAGAAATTATAATTAATGGATTCAACCTAATATTGAGGTGAGAAAGACTTAGAGTGAATCATACAACTAGCCATCTCTTTCAAGGACCTATTCTTGCATTACGTAACTCATTTATGTGAAGGACTATAAGTAACTATCTAATTCAAATCAATCCCCTCTATGGTGAAAAACATCTCATATATATTACTAACATATTCACCTCCATTGTTAGTTTGAATAACCTTAATGGATTTTGTAGATTATTTTTAACAAGTGCCTTGAATTTTTGAAAATCTTCAAACACTTCAGACTTTTTCTCAAGAATTTAGAATATGTATATCTCAAGAAGTCATCAATGAGAGTGAGAATGTACTTAGCCCATGTAAAAGATATACTGTGAAAAGGCCTGAATACATCATTGTGTACTAACTCACATGCTTGCAAATCCCTCCAAGATTTGCCTTTTTCAAATATTGCTTCAAGATTCTTTCCAGGAGAGCACCCCTTACAAATTCCCTTAGAGAATTGGACTCAAGGAAAGCCTATGACCATGTCATTTTTTATAAGTTATTCAAGGTAGAAATAGTTAAGGTAGCCAAAATGCTCTTGTAATAATTTGATAACTCCATCTGAATGAGTTAGTAATACTATTAGAGAAGAATCAGGTGCAAAATGTGAGCAAAATGTGAGAAGGTGTATAATTTGGCTTAGTGATCTGCCCTACACACTACCAATGTAGTATCACTATGCAACTCCCTATTGATAACTAAATATGGTAAAAATTGAACCCTCTTGAATTTGTTGATATGAGTTATTTGATACACTGATAGGAGATTAGTTGAAAGGGAAGGGTCACTTAGAACATTATTGAATGTTCCTCCTTCTATTTCAATAGACCCTCTCCCTAAAAAATGTATAGAAGTGCCATCACCCAAACTGATAAAAGACATGTTACAAGGCTCTAAAGAAGAAAACTCAACTAGTGAAGAGCCCATGTGGTGAGAAGCACTTGATTCAATGACCCATGAAGATGCTAAAGCTGTAACTACTAAAATATCCTTGCTCTTTTCTTTCTATTTCCTCTTGCGCTTTACCTTAGTAGAATCTTGGGTAGATGAATTCTTCTTGATGTACTCAGGAACACCTATGTTATTCTTCTCTAGGAGATGATTTAGCTGATCTATTTTCTTCTTCATGCATTTACTTTCATCATGCCCATTTTTATTATAGTAGTCACACTTAACCTTCTCTTTTTTAGGTTTTCCATTGGAAGAGGAGGCTTCAGTGTTGATTTTATTAGAGGTTGATTCTTTTTTCTTCTCTTCATCCTTATTCTTATTATTCTCTTTGTTTAAAGTCTTTGCTTTTCCATTCTTAGTAATTAGGGCTTGAGGTTTTGTGGACTTCACTGTGCCCATTTAAATAAACTTATCTTGCTCCCTAGTTAAGTTGGCAATGAAAGAATTTAAAGAATGCATTTTCCATGCAGTGCCTAAAGCACTTTAGTTGGCATGAAAAGTAGAGACAAAGACTAAATAGTTGGGACTTAGTTTTGAGAGTATATAAAGAATAAGTTGGTCATCTTCTTTATTTATCACACATTTTTTAATTTCAATCTCAAGGACTTGAGCTTAGTGAATAAATCTTGAAGGGTGTTAAATTTACAAGGACTTAGGTTAATGATTTCATTTTCAAGCTCATGACCTCTCATCACATCTTGGTCCCCAAATAATTTACCCAGAATGGTCCATACATCACAAGGTGATCTGGTAGGATCTAAGTGAAATAAAAGATTATGTGTTATAGAAAGATATAATAACTCATAGGCTTTATCACTATGGTTATACCACTTAATTGTCTCTACATCTGGGCTAATTTTAGTTTCATTACCCATGGTTATTCTATACAAACCATTACTCCTTAGAATTATTTTCATCTTAATGTTCATCTTGATTTTACATTCATGATAATTAAAGGGAGTTATTAGGTTGATTGAACTTGAATCCGTTAGTGTATAAATGAGATGTAGTAGTAGAAGTACAAGTTGAAATTGTTGCAAAAATTAAAGTGCAAGTAGATTACAAAGAGGGACCAAAAAGGCGAAGTACACCCCCCCTAAACTATGAAATGGTGAACCCCCCCTCCCCCCAAATGTTACAAATGCACACTCAAAAGACGTTAGACTCAGCTGATAGTGTGTCTTGAGAAATTAGTGCAATAAGTCAAAAGATGAGATTTTACAAACAAAAGAGGACATCAAACTTAGTTGATAATGCATCTAAGGAAGCAAGTAAATGTGAGAAAGTGAAAAATTTATTAACACTTTCTTTTTAAATATTTCCCACAAAATATTGTTTTATACAAAAAGAATAAAAAATATCCACTAACAATGATAAACTTGATAAATCTATTTATGCATTACTTGTGCATTAAAGGAAAATTAGCCTATATTCCCTTATTGTAAATCAAGTTATTAAAAAAAGAATTTTACATTATAAAAACATTAGGGCATACTTGAATAGACTTAGCTTATTTTGAAACAAACTTCAAGCCTTTGAAATAGTAGAAGTCTTTTGTAATGATTCCTGACTAATTTTAACATAGAGACTACATGGCCTAGTATTTCTAATTGGTCGGTAATGATAGTAGTCTCAATAGGTGAAAATGTTGTATCAATGAGCCATCTGAAAGAAATGCAAAAATAGGGTCAAACATGTAGAACCAAATGATGCTAAACATAAATTAATACTGAATAAAGGAAACCAGGCCTAAGACTGTATGAAGGCATGCATATTTTTTGTATAAAAATAAACAAAAGCACACTAAATATGCAATCACAAAGAAACCATAGAAACTATGGTAATGGTTGCTAATGAACCAATTCTATAAAAAATATGACTCCACCAAAGACTAAAAAACTCCCAAAATTGGATTGTGAAAATTACCTTTTATTTTCAAATAGTAAATCCCAAGATTACAAATAAATTAATAGCAATATAAAAACTAGACAATTGAATACTAAATTGGCTCTGATATCATATCGAAGTAGATGCTAAGATATCTAGATCAAATGAATGCATAGATTTGTGATAGGTATGATTCAAGCATGTACACAACACAATAGCTAAAATAAAATGAAATCACATACGAGAATATTACATAGACATGATGAGATCCAAAATCCATCTTCCATTGAACTTTTGATGATGAATACAAAGGGAGAGAGGTACATATATAGGTGGAAAAGAGAGTGAAACCCCACATTCTAGTGAATTTGTGACTAATCTTCCCAAATGACCTAAATGGCCTCTAAGACCCTAAATAAGCATAATGAACCATGTAGACAAAACTCATAGGATAAAAGTCTACGAAATAATATTTTTGATGTATAATATACAATGTGTATGTGCAACTAATAACAGTTTCACTAGAATAGGACTCTCTAAAAGACTACATTTCACCACTCATTTAGGGGATTATTATAACCTCTATTACTTTTCATAAGAATACAAGTTGTCCTTATATAGGAAAAATAAGATGTGAGTGATAAATTAGTATTGGTGTAGTAAAACCTAGGATTCCTTCCCAATTTATACATAACCCTTTGTAGACACCAAAATTATGTCACACACATGTGCATAACTCCTTATGTTGAAACCCCCCTAAACCCATTTTAATAATAAAAATTAATCTCCCTAACCCATACTTTTACCCCTCACACATTTAGTTAATTTAAAAATACTTAAGTTAATTAAAAACTTCTATTGGCACCTTACCTAGCCACCTCACCCTATGAAAATTCTCTCCTGATGAGTCACTTCAGTACTTGGTCCCCTTATCCTAACTACCTAAGACTTATTCCTCCTTCCAAACTAAATTCCTAAACAACCACTTCCTTCCTAACCTTCAATTTTTACCATTTTATAATGGGTGTCACACTTGGTGTGTACAACAACAAAAAATAGGCCAAGAACAGAAAGCTTTACCTATTCTAGGGCCATCGATATTGGTCATCCCATGGCTTACATCGATAGGATACCTGTCAACATTGATGAGATCATTGACGTTGATAATATAATCCAAACTCCAACCTATGCTTCAAGTCAACAGAAATTAAGAAAATCAATTCTTACTCTGATTTAGGCTCTTAACATTCTATTTATCAATATCCAAGTTTACAATTACTCAGTGTAAGTCAATCACCATTAGCAACTGAGCTCTTGAGGACCAATAGCATCTGCTTGTTTTCTCTATTCATGCATTCAGTTTCAGGCTCCCAAATAGAAACCATCAACCTAGCACTTATCATTCAGTGACCACCACAACTAATTATATCAATGATACTATAGTTAATTTAAATATTTATTCTTCTATTTATTTATATCTACCCTATAATGGTTTATGCACTTTTGATTGTACCCCTGTGAGGGAGTTACAAATATCCCTTGCTTGTTTCCCCTTAAATGCATACCAAACCTCTAACCAAACTTAACCAAGCCATAAACTCCTTGTCCTAACTCTCTCAACCTCTCTAACTTGATCCAAACCATTTCCCAAACATGAAAGGCCTTCTACAATCTCCTAGATAATTACCACCCCTACCAACATTGACAGCCTAACCAACATCTATCACCTCCCTACTGACCTCAGTAGCCTGACCAATATCGAACATTATCCTACCAAAGTTGGTGACTGTCAATTTCTTAACCTCTTCAAAACCTACCTGGATAACTTCTAAAACACCAAAAAAATACCTCAACTACACCCTGTCACTCTCTACTACAAACAGGGTATTTAAAATGGTAATTTTATCTCTCTTTTACTCTCTACTTACCTCTATTTTAGTTATTTATTATTATTTTGCTTCTCAAAAGTGGACTATCATCTCTAGGGAAGTTTCACACTTCCTAGAACAAGTGCATAGCTTGGCATCCCACTCATTTATCTACTAACAAACATCTTGTGGTAGTGCTTTCTTATTTGTAGGTAGTCCTTCTCAACCAAAAAATGAGTGCTCACAACACCTGGATATGATGAGCAAACCAAATCTAGGTTCATTCTAATCACTTATACCCATCCGTCTCTCTATTTTCACACCCAGTGGGACCCTAGAGTTTTCCTTGGGTTTATTTCTTGTTTTAAACATTCATATAGGTGTATTATAGTGAAATTTCATTTCTTGTACTGCTTTCTCCTCATTTCTCTTAAAAACAAAAAAGTCAATATCTTATTTCTCTATTTAAAAGACATTAAAATTGAAATCTTTTTTTTTCCTTGCCTCTAAAATAATTTGTCATTTTCTTTTACAAAAAAAAGAAAAAAGAAAATCCCTTCTTTACTTCCTCTTGCATGCACATTAGGATAGTGAAATTCATATTCTATTCCTGTTTCCTCTTTGTTTTCATTTGAATCTCAACATTTCAAGATTTGGGTTTAAAATTTATTACATTTTCATAATTTGCTTGTTGCATATTAACACACCTAGATAATTATAAGCATTTTGAATAAATCATAGTACACCTATGTTACACAACCAAATCACATTCACATAAACAAACAAAAGGTATATTTTAGCTAAGCATCCTAGCTCAGCTCCAGGTTCATGAAGTGTGGAGAGCAAGCTCCTATAACAAGCCACGTACTTGGTCTAACATAGATTCCCTCTTGAGCACCAAAAAAAAATATGAAACCAACTCTAGATTGCTTTCTAGTACCTTTGATAACCAAATTCTCTTCTCACTATCTGATTAAGGCATAAACCAATATGAGACTAAAATTAATCTCTAGCACTTAATAGTTGTTGGCTGCATGCTCTTTTTCTCCTTTTCAATTGTCTTCTATATTTTTGAGTTGGTAAGGATGCTTTTCTATTGATTCACAAAGATAAATACTATTTCTAAAGCTTACTTTGTATAACTTATTATCTTAGGTTTTTTTAGTGTCATTTCTCTCTACACAGACCTCTTACATCCAATACTTTACCTATTTTTAGCTTCTAATTTCTTAAAACATCAAATTTGCCATTTCTAAGATTTTATAGTGATCGCCATCGATTAACACTAGGGGTATCAACAAACTTTACCTATCGACATCAGTTGTTCCACTGATGTTGGCAAAATTTTCCTACCAATATTGGTCATACCTACTGACGTCGATGATTGTGTAGTTTCAACTATTCATAATAGCAAGCTAAAATAACCTATTTCACTACATTCAAATCTAGTTTTTCTTTATTCTATTTCAAATATAGAGTAGTAAGACTATTTAAACGACCTCTTTCATGGTATCAAGCCAAAATTCTTGTCAATTATGAAAGCCAAAAACCACTTCCACCTTCCCCTCTTACTTCCAATTCTATTATGGAGCATACTTCAGATACAGAGAATACTCCTAGCCCTAACCAAATTCCCATTGTGCCTGAGGGAGATCAAGATTTTTCTAAATTTCTTGATCGTAATGTGGCATCCCTTCAGCATTACCTTGCTATGATCCAAACCCATAATTCTATGGGTGACCTAATCTATAATATGCCAACCTCTTTGATGGAGACAACCTCAGTTTTAGTTACATCCACTATTTTTCCCATGGTTACCCAAACCACCACTTTAAAAAGTAACACAACTATAAATAATGACCAACATGTGGCATCTCTAACTGCCTAATCCCACCTAAACACTGGAATAACTTCCCTATTTTCACAATCACGACCGGTTCAACCAAGTCACACCACTTTCCAAAATTTAGTGGTGCGTATTCCATCCACCCTCACACCTATAATTACTTGAGTTATGACTCACACTTCATCCAGTCTAACCATGCCAATAATTCAACCTGCAATAACAATAACCAACCAAGGCATAGTTTATAACCCAATGGGACAAGTTCCTTTTCTTTCTACACCTCAACCTATGACTCATTATCCTTATGTTGCCCTGACACAACCTCAGCAAGCTATGTCATATGCTCCCTCTACTTCTTATCATCTTCCCCATAACTTAGGAGGAATCCCCCAAACTAATCCCCCTCCAGACCTCATTAACATGCTAATGGACAAGATATCTAATTTAGAGACATCCATTTCTACTTTAAAGAATGTACTATCTTATGATCAAATATGCAATAAACCAATCCACCCTTTTGTGCCTATTTGCCCTTATCCAAGTCAATGGGAACTCCCTAAATTTACTCATTTTTAGAGTAAAGAGGACCCACAACAACACTTGTGAGCATTTAGACATGCTTGTTAATTAATAGGACATGATGATGCATTACTACTTCGCACTTTCCTTATGTCTCTTTTAGGTGTTTCCTTGGATTGGTATAGCTCTATTCATCATCACTCTCTTTTCTCATTTGCCCAACTTGCACAAATATTCCTAGACCATTTCTCTATTAACATTTCCAAGAAAGTTTCTATAATGGACCTATATTCTATCAAATAATTTGATGATGAGTCTATTACTAATTTTGTTGCTCATTGAAGAAGCTTGATCAATCAAATCTCCTTCTCCTTACCCCGAACAGAGCTTATTGAGACTTTCTCAAGGGCATGTGCTAAGCACATCTCATTCACTATATTCGGGTATAAACTTTCCACACATTTGATGAAGCTTTTATAATGGAATAGAAACTCAAGGTTTGCATTATTGATGAAGGCAAAGTCAAGTTACACAATAGGAATCCTAAGACAAATGAATCCTCCTCTAAAACCTCTCCCTCAAACCAAAAGGCTAAAGACTCCGCTAATGTGGTGGTCATTAAGTTAGCTTCTTCCACAACCACAAACCAATCAAATACTTCAACTTCTCAAAATCCGACCAAGAAATTTCAACAATGGTATGAACAAAGATAATATACTCCCATTAGGGAATCATAGACATCTGTTTTGGAGAAACTATTATAGCAAGGTGTCATAATCCTTCCTTAGATTAAGCCTCTTATATAGTTTGATCCTTCCCATCCTATCTCAACCTAATACAAGGAAGATGAGTTTTGTGGTTACCATCGAGTTAAAGGTCACAACTCTAATAATTGTAAGACACTCAAGAATATTATTCAAGATATGCTTTATAGAGGTGAGCTTAGTTTGGACAATCCTAATGCACCTCCCAATCAAAGTATGGATGTGTTCAAACACCCTTTTCCTAATCATTCACCAAAACAATATATTGTCCAGTCCACAACTAACTCAGGAGATCATAATATCCATACAATTAATATGGTATTTCCTTTATCTTTAGTTGAACTGGCCCCTCAATAGGAGACATCTATTTCATCAACTCCTCCCCCATATTTAGTGGCACCTATTTTTCCCCTTCTTCCTCCTCAATTAGAGGATCCTACTTCACCCATTCCACTCCCTCGAGAGGAAAAGCCTCCTTTGACACTCCTTTTACCACTCAAGGAGCCTATAATCGCAATTCCATTTGCACCAATATTACCTATCCTCTTACTGCTTGAATACCACACCCTACCTATTCCTTAACCACATGTTAAAGGAAATATCATTCCTACATTATACCCTCTTGAGGAACCTTCTTTCCCTACCACTCCACCTATAGAGAGTGATACCCCACCCACTTCACCTTTTCACCTAGAAGAGTCTATATCATCTACTCCCATAATAAATGAGAGACCTATTGTGCCTACTCCAATTGCACCACCCTTACCCCTTATTATACCTATGGAAGATCATGTTTTACCCACACCTCACCCAATACCTATGATTTACCCTCTTGAGGAACCTACTTCACCTACCTCCCCTCCACCCATGGCAGATCAAGTCTCTTCTCCCATCTTCATTGAAGAGGACCCCGTTGTAGTTATTTCTCATCTTTGGCCCAAAGTAATAGAAACCAATAATTTCCCTCTTTCCCAACATCAACTTTGTCAAAACCCTTCTCATGTTTGGTAAAAATTCTAGAGTTTTTTGACTCCATGAAACTTGACCATGTAGCATTTTGGGACAAGCTTAAAACTCCATATCTAACACAACGAATGTCAACCTTTACTGCCAATCCTCTTACTAAACTTTACCCTAAGGTCTTTGACAAAGCTATATTTTCTTCACCAAAAGAACTAGAAGTTTAACCATCTATGTCAGAACCCTCATCCTCATAGGAATCTATTACATTAAAGCAGATTAGGTCTTCAAGTGTACACCCCATTTCTAATTTAACTCATCCATAGGTAAAATTAAATTTTACTCCTCAAACACAAATTAGAGTTTCTCACCCTAAAATACAAAAGAATGTTAAGCCTTCTAGACCTTATCAATCTCTTCTTCAACCCTCAACTTTACCATCCATTTTGGGGCCACATCCTTCTACTTTAGTTAGAATATCATCTAACCAAGCCAAACAAAAGGTTAAGCTACCCCCATTCCTTCCTTTGTCATCTGGTAGACCTCTCACATCTGAAACTAAGAAAATGATAGTAAAACATGTAATTCTATCATCTCTAAATAAGACACCACATAAAATTACCTTTTCAACATAAAAATAGAAGAAGGTGTCCACTCCTATTAGTACAATAATCATGAACCCACTCATAGGCTCCTAAAGCTTTTTCTTATGTCAATATTACAATCTTAAGTAATAACTCTTCCTCCTATTAAGCATTATAGTCCTCTTGGAATGAAGCCATCTTGGTTTAATGATACATAATTTTTTTTATATCATCATTTACCTAGACATGATTCTGAGAATTATAAAGCCCTCACAATGGTTATTCAACACCACTTTGATGTTGACACCCTTTTCGATGTCACTACCGTTAACCTTCTTATTATTCCACATTTTGTATTTACATTGCCTCATACTGTTCCACCAAAAATCAAACCCAAAGATGTCATTATAATCCTTTACCACCTTCTTTTCCAACTTTTCAAATTAACACAGTTAATGTGGCCACACGGTCACAAAACCAAAAAGATAAAGCTAAGGAAAGGGTCACTACACCTTGGACCCATCTTATCACCAAAGACACTCCCCTTACTAACCCTAATATTTCCATCTTAGGTGTTCCTAAAACAACATCTTCAGACATTATTCAAAGCTCAATGGTGAAGCAGCTTCACCAAACTCCTATGAAGATGTCTTTGTATGAGTTAATCCAAAACTCATTCCAATACCATCAAGTTTTGACTAGTGCTTTTCAAGTGATTGAGGTAAAATCATATGATCCCCAACCTCTTGTAGCTTTGGTTAGCTTCCTTAGTTATATCTCCCTGATTTATTTTAGTAATTCAAAAATTCCACTTCAACACCCTGAGGATCAAGATTATGTTCTTTTTATTATTGCATATATTGATCAAACTCATATCAAGAGAGTTATGATCAATTGGGGAGCCATTATTAATATTATTTCCACCCATGCCTATAAATATCTAGCCCTTCCTGACAATTGCATGTCTCAAATTGATGTAGTACTTTACTCATTTAATGACACTATGACTACTATAATGGGCACTATTATCTTACATATTCATGTAGGTCCCCACACAATTCCCAAGCTCTTTTATGTTATAGAAGGAAAGTTCCAATATAACATACTACTTAGATGACCTTGGATATGTGTTATGGCATGTGTACCCTCAACTTTACACCACTGTGTCAAGTTTGAGCATGATGGATAAGTACATGTTATACTTGTTGAGCCACCTCTGTTTAAAACATGTAATATGACTTATAGTCCCAATGATGTTTTCATCCCATTGAAAACATCATCTTCCTTGCATGATTCTTCTGAAGCTTCCACAAGCTCCAATCCTATTTTTACATAGATACTAACAATATAAATTCATGACAAAGATCCCATTGAAGAGACTTTTCAATGTTTGTCACTTGGTGAATATCATTTGTTGACACTCGACATGTTCTATACTCCACAAGAATATGGAAGGCTTCACATGCACCCAAATTATTATCCCCATATTAGGATGGTCATCCCTTATGGCCCCCTAAATCTTCAAACCAATTTCACATATGGGGGATTTGATCAAGCTCCCACTATCAGCAACCCATCTTCTTCACCACAACCATTTACTTGTGACTTATCCTTCCTTAGTAACCATAAATTTGTTCACACCTACCTATATAGGTTTGCTTAGAAAATATTTGGTTTGGTTCAATATGAATAAGGTGTCCACATGCCTATTGAATATCCTACTAGCAGCACCATTGAAAATTCCAAAAAGAGGCATGGGGTGGGATATGATGAACCAAATAAACTCCCTAAAAACTCCCATGAACTAATTGTCAAAGAACCAGTCTCTCCTTCTCCACCTTCTTCTCCACCATCACCCACAGAATTTGAGGTATCTATACCTCCTAATTTTTATTTTTATTCAATAAATTCCATCCATTTGGGGCCTCTCACCTATTGTCAGAGTAGGGAAATAAGGTCCCTTCCTCTCATTCATCCTGAAATAATTGATGAAGATTTTCCCACTATTAACACTATCCAATGTCAAGATGATGATGTAATTCGCATCAACATGGGTGTGGAGGATTATTATATCCAATGATCACTCCAATCTGAAACCTAAGATATTTTAAATAAATCAAACATTGACATCAACCTAACCTCCCATGATAACCCTTACATCCTCAATATTGGCCAATCTTTAGATTCCTCTAAGCAAGCTGATTATGCCACATTTCTTAATGACCATAGTAAATATTTTGCTTGGTCTTACAATGACATGACTGGTATTAACCCATCTATCATCATTCATAACATTGTCACCAATCGAGATACTAAACACATTAAATAGAAACTTCACAAAATGCATCCTCGTATCGCTCTCCTTGTCAAAGAAGAACTTCGACGCCTTCTTTCTGTTAACTTTATCCAACCCATCGACTACCCACAATGGATTTCCAATATTTCTCCTATCACAAAATTAATTGGAGGAATCTATATTTGTATTGACTATCATGACTTAAACCTCACTTTTCCAAAAGATGATTTCCCATTACCTGTTATTGATCTAACAACTAGCTATGAGATGTTATCACTTATGGATGGATTCTCTAGATATAATCAAATCCTGGTTGCTCTTGAGGATCAACACAAGACCACCTTTATTACCCCATGGGGGACTTTTTGTTATTAGGTTATGCCTTTTAGCCTGAAAAACATTGGTGCAACTTACCAATGCACCATGACCTACATTTTCCATAATCTCCTACATAAAATTATGGAATATTATGTGGATGACTTCCTCAACAAGTCTAAACTTAATCTAGAACACTTGAGAATTCTCAAAACCATATTCACTCATCTCCTCTAATATAACGTGCCTTCATAATAATAAGAAAAGGGACTTCATAAAATGTGTCACTCGTTACACTATACTAGGGGGACTTCTCTTCAAGTGAAGTTTTGTGGTCTTCTCCATAGATGCCTAACTAGTAATGAGACTCCCTTTGATATTAAGTAAGTCCATGATGGGATTTATGGTGGGAATTTCAATGGTCACATAGTTGATAAACATATTCTTTGACTTGGCTATTATTGGCCCACACTTCATCAAAACTATGTTGACTATGTTCAGCATTGCATCAAGTGTCAACAACACGCTAACCTTCTTCACGTTCCCAATCATGCATTTTAAGTTTCCAAAAAAATTTGACCCTTCTCCTAATGGGGATTAGATCTAATTAGAGAGACTACGCTCATTCATCACTCTATCATTACTACCACTGAATACTTCACCAAGTGGGTCAAGGCAATCCCTCTCATCTCTACTAAAGTTGAAAAAATTATTGACTTCATTAACCACTAGTTCTTGGGTCACCCACAAAAGGGACATATCATTTCTACTTGGTAGGTTATGTTATCTAAACATTTTCTCTCATTCTCCCCCTTTTTCCACTCATACTCTTTCAAGGGACTATGAATCTCACTTAACATGAGGTAAAAATGATGTTTCTCTAACAAACACAATGGTTCAAAGATATAAGGCATGAAAGAGGCTCATTTTCCTTAGCCTATTTATGTTCTAAATTATGGTCTTTGTCAATACGTGAACATTCTGCCTTTTTATTTTTTCCATCCACATCACATGTCGATATCTCTATTTGAGATGTAGAAACAATGTCATACCAACATAAACCTAATCAACCCATTTATTTTACACATACACCATCACAAATATGGAAAAATGCTAAAATAAATTAACCCACTCAATCTACTCATTTTAAGCATACACCATCACAAATATGGAAAAATGCTAAGATGAAATTAACCAATCAACTATGCATATACCATCACATAAATGGGAAGGCTAGTCTAACATCAAATAACATGAACAACATTAAAATTAAAGTAGCAATAAATGAACATCATCCATACCAACATCATAAACATAAGCAATGCATCTCAAATAAATAAATGACAATGAATAAACATATCATATATAAATATGTGATCAAATACATGTTTATCATCGACATCATCAAAATGTCATAAATCTTTGTCAAGATGTACATCTCACATCTTCGACTCATAGGCCAGCATACATATAACATATATAAATACAAACTAGAAAATATTGATAATCAGGATTCTCAAGGCTCTCCTTGAGGTCATGAGGATGCAGTATCATCACCACTCTCTATCCATCTGCATCATTATGAAATAAAAGTTATCACACATGACATCGACCTATCTTGCTCTCTAAACTTTGAATATCATTGTATCTATGAGAACTCTCTAATCGCCCTCTCATAGTAAGAAATCTCATCTAGGGTAGTTTAATACCTCATCATTGATATAGTTTTTGGAGGACCGATGGCACCTAACAATGGCCTAGCCTATACTAGTCCCTATGGTGGTGGTTGAGGAGGAGGAGTGCCCTGATCTATTACTACTCTCAGAATATCTCTCTTTGCCATAACTACCATCATCTGACCTTGTAAAATAGTTATTTGGCCCTATAGTATTGCAACCTAACCCTATAGAGCCCCAATCTAACCCTAAAACATCACCACTTAACCCTATAAGGCTAAAACCTCTGCTTGTGTTGTCTCTTAAGCCTACACCACTATATCTTGAGCTTGTACTATTGTATCTCATGCTTATATAATTGCATTTCTCTCACTAAGTAACCAATATACATCTGCTAGTGGCCACCTAACCTCCACCACTAGATGTAACCCTACCCACCAACCTGTATAGGTAGCTATACACCCTAAGTCCCAAACACTTGTCCCTACTAGCAGCTCCTCAAAATCTAGCCCTTTAATCTCCTTGGGCAATGGTAAAGGTGCCTCTATGTCATCCCTCCTATATTTAAATACCCTACATAAGCCCAAACTATCACCTGATCCATGCCACAAGTACCATCTCTATCTCACTAACCCATCTCCCCCTAACCCATAACGAACTCTATAACCTAATAAGTTGCTCTGCCTACCCTCTAAAAACTAGATACATCAAATACATTATCCACATGATATCTGCAAGGATCAAGCCCTCGATCATGCACCTATAGTAGGTGATGTCTCACATGATGCCATCTACTCGGGTTTATGCCATCCCATCTCTCTACCATCTAAATTTAACCCTGAAGCTAGCTAGAATAGTGGTAGGTAGCATTAGTGGTCGTGTCACCATGATGTGCTCATATTCTTAATAGTGAAAAATATGACTCACACATAAACTATACCATCAATGCATCCTTAAACCCATAGCTCTCTACATAACTGTGCCAAAAATACTAGACCCCAAGAAAAAATGGTATGATGCTTTATCATCTATGTAATTACACATGTCAAAGTAATCATAAATCTCCCTCCATCTACATTAGGTAATCTATAAACCATGATCCTGATCATCATCAATTTTCTAAGATGATGTTTCTCCTCATCAGCTATGTAGAGTGGCTCATATGCAAATCTCACAGAGTGGTAGGTCACCTCACTGACATGCTCCACATATAAACTAACCATATGTATATCATGCTCCTCTCTTGAGCATGTAAAAATATCTTCACCCTAAAGTGGTAGCCATAAAATCTTGTAAACATCCTCTTATGTCACCATCAACTCTTTGGTTGATAGATTAAAGGTGTTGGTAGTATTATCCCACCTCTCAATCAATGTTATCATTAGAAACACATCTCATGTAACATGACAGTATCATTTCACTCCTCCCAAATTGATAGCTACCATATGCTCCCACTCATCTGAATCAATGTCTCTCTTCATGTGTGGTAATAACCTCGGTAGATGGTCTTGTAGTGTAAGATCCATCCTTGCCTACATCCATACATAAATGAATTAGGTCACATCCTTTTTAACCTACTCCCTTGCCACCTTTTTTCCCTTCTCATTAAGAGAACTACATTGGTCTGAGGTCCTAAACTAGGCTATGTAGGCAGCAACTTATATGACACAAGGTCTTTCAAGGCTAGCTTAGCCATTAGGCTAGTTGATTACTCTAACTAGAAATCAAAAAATCAACCTTTCTCTTGTCTGTTTCTTTTCACTAGTAACCAACATCAGCATTAATGCCAACATCAACACTTTATCATTCTATGTAGTCACTGATGTCAAGAGTATACTACCAATTTCGATGCCATGTCAACCAATGTCAGTCAAGCTCAGTGCCATGCTAGCTGACGTCAGTCAACCATCAGTTGATGTTAGTTGACCATCAGTCAATGTCAGTCAACCATCAACTGACGTTAATTGATATCACTAACATCAATGATTAGTTAAACCCTAGGGCCAAATAACCCCTATTTAACCTTCTAATTTCCTCTAAAAAAATACCCCCAAATTACCCTAACTTATCACTAGTAGCCGACATCTATTTCTTTTAACTAGTAGCCAATGTCAGCACTTTATCAATCTATATAGCAGCCAACATCAGTAGCACACTAATAACCTTGATGTTATGTCATCTGATGTCAATTGAGCTTGATGCCATGCTAGCTAACATTGGTCAACCATCAGTTGACATCGATCGATTTCACTAATGTCGATGACTGGTTTAGCCCTAGGGTCGAACCACCCAAACCCAATCTACCTATTTCCCCTAAAAATACTAACCCCAAATTACCCTAACCTATCCTACACCTACCCTAACATATTTTCTTCCTGACCAATCCTATTTTCTACACATCCACCTCTCATTCAACCTAAAACTTGCCAAAACCAATTTAAAGTAGTTTGGACTCTTACCTCATCTCGTCATCTCCTCTTGGCTGGCATTGTTGGCACCTATGGTCCTGCACCTCCTATTGGGTCTCCTCCTTACACTACCATCTCAAATCATCCTCAAAACCCTATTTATTCTCTCCAATCAAAAAGTTTTACATGAGTTTAGTTGGCTACCAAACCCTCTTTTTCCAGGTTTGGTTAGTTGCCAACATCGGTAATCTTGACCTAATCTATCGATGTCATTGCTTACATTCATCGACATCGGCAACATAGCCCTAAGAAATGTTTGATTAAATTTTGTCTATTTTAAATTTAGAGGAAAATAGAGAGAAGGATGGGGATAAGTGATTAGAATGAAATTAGATTTAGTTTTTGCACCATATCCAGACATTGTAAGCACTCTTATTTGACTCAGGAGGACTACCTGCAAATAATAAAACACTACCACAAGATGTTTGTTAGTAGATAAATGAGTGGGCTATCAAGCTACGTGTTTGTTCTAGGAAGTGTGAAACTTCCCTAGAGATGACAATCCACTTTTGAGAGGTAAAATAATAATAAATAACTGAAATAGAGGTAAATAGAGAGAAAATTACCATTTTAAATAACCTATTCATAACAGAGAGTGACAAGGTGTAGGTGAGGTATTTTTTTGGTGTTTTAGAAGTTGTTTGGGAAGGTTTTGAAGAGGTTAGGAAATTTACATTCACTGACATCGATAGGATAATGACCGATATCGATTAGGTTGCCAAGGTTGGTATGGAGGTGATTGATGTTGGTTAAGTTGCTAATGTTAGTAGGGGTAATAATTATCTAGGCAATTGTAGAAGGCCTTTTCAGGTCTAGGAAATGGTTTGGATCAAATAAAGAGGTTGAGAGAGTTATGGCAAGGATTTTATGGTTTCATTAAGTTTGGTCAGAGGTTTGGTATGCATTTAAGAGGAAACAAGCAAGGAAGCTTTGTAACTCTCTCAAGGGGGTATGATCAGAAGTGATTAAAGTAGTGCAAGGTAGATATAAAGAAATAGAAGAATAAATATTTAAATGACCTAAAGTATCAATGATATACTTAATTATGGTGGTTACTGAATGATAAGTTTTAGGTTGATGGTTTTTGTCTAGGAGTTTGAACATAAATGCCTGAATAGAGAGAACAAGTGGATGTTGTTGATGCTCAAGAGCTCAATTACTGATGGTGATTGACTAATGCTGAGTGATCGTAAGCTTGGATGTCAAAAAATAGAATGCCAAGAGCCTAAATTAGAGTAAGAATTTATTTTCTTAATTTTTACTGACCTAAAGCATAGGTTGGAGTTTGACTTATATTTCTGACATCGATGATCTCACTGATGTCGATAGGTATCCTATTGACATCAATCATAGGTTGACCGATGTCAGTGGCCCTAGAATAGGTATTCTTGGCCTATTTTCTATTTTTGTGCATGCCAAGTGTGACATCCATTATAAAATGGTAAAAATTGAAGGTTAGGAAGGAAGTGGTTGTTTAGGAATTTAGTTTGGAAGGAGGAATAAGTCTTAGGTAGTTAGGATGAGGGGACTAGGTCTTGAGGTGACTCATTAGGGGATAATTAATCATAGGGCAAGGTGGCTAGGTAAGGTGGCAATAAGAGTTTTTAATTAACTTAATTAAGTATTTTAAATTAACTAAATGTATGAGAGGTAAAAGTATGGGTTAGGTAGATTAATTGTTATTAGTAAAATGGATTTAGGGGGTTTCAACATAGGGAGTTATGCACATGTGTGTGACATAATTTTGGTGTTTACATTTGCCCCCTTTTGTCTTGTAATTTTTATCGACATGTTGTAAGACAAAAATAGGAGTTAGATGCTCCAAATATTAGATGAGGTATCCCCCCTCAAAATGGAAATCAATAGAGGAGAAACCAGAATCAAGTACCAGTTTGATAGAAAAAAATTGGGTGACAGGTGGAGAATTGAGCATTATTGTATACAATGGACTATAGTTGACAACATTAAGAATAGGCAAGGTTAAGGAGGGCTTGGATAGAAGAAACAAAAACACAACTTGTAAGTGATAGCTGATAGGTCAAATCAATCAAAGTTGTAGCCCCAATGGCCAATGTGTCCTAGGTATTCAAGGTTGAAATCACCCTTAGGAAACACAAAAGGGGTTGAAGGTGACAGGACAGACTTGGTTTCCATCCACAACACCTAAAATACATGTGTATACATAATAGCCAACTATAGTTAGAACAAGCACTATACACCTGGTGTAAAAGGGTCAATGAGCGAGGAAATATTTGTGATCTCCAAGCATAGTCATCAAAGGTGAATATTTGAGTGATCTTCAATGTCACTATGTCATAGTTGGGGGAGATATATGTGATCTCTAATTGCCCTAATGTATGGTTAAATTTATTCAAAGTTGGTTGTTTTTTGTGTTGAAAAACATATTTTGAAAGGTGTTGATGTCAGTAATATATGTCAATATTGGTAATATAAAGTGATGACATCAACTTAATTAGGGCAACATTGTTGATGTTGGTGAACATAAACATCGATGTCAGTAGGTTAGGTCAAGATTGCTAATGTCAAAAATTGACCAAACCTGACAAAAGGGGGTTTGGCAGCTGACCAAACTCATATGCAACTTTGTGATTAGAGAAAATAAATAGGGCTTTGAGGATGATTTGAGATGGTAGCATAAAGAGGAGACCCAATAGGAGGTATAAGACCGCAGGTGCCAACAGTGCCAACCAAGAGGAAACGACGAGTCGAGGTAAGAGTCTAAACTACTTTGATTTGGTTTTGACAAGTTTTAGGTTAAATGAGTGGTGGATGTGTAGAAAATAGGATTTGGGGGGTAAAAAATATGTTGGGGTAGGTGTAAGATAAGTTATGGTAATTTGGGGGTAGTTTTTTAGGGGAAATGGGTAGGTTGGATTTGGGTGGTTCTACCCTGGGGCCAAACCAGTCATTGACCTCAATGAGATCGATCGACATCAGTCGATGGTCAATTGACATTAGTTAGCATGACATCAAGCTTGATCGACATTGATTGACATAGCACCAGGGTTGATAGTATGTTATTGACATTAGTTGCTACATAAACTAATAAAGTGTTTACATTGACTACCGGTGAAAATAAATAGACAAGAGAAAGGGTGAGTTTTTGATCTCCAGTGGGAGTAGTCAACTAGCCTAATGGTTGAGCTAGCCTCAGAAGAACCTGTGTTATTTGAGTGCTACCTACATAGCCTATTTTAAGGCCTCAAGCCAATGTAGTTTTCCCAAAACTTAGAAAAAATATCTAATAAGTTGGTTTTAGGGAGAAAAGGTAAAATAAGATAGTTGAGAGGTCTAGGTTTTAAAAGTTAGGTTATAGTGTCAAGAGTCAAGAATATAGGTAGTGAGGCCTAGAGTTGGAATAGGTGGGTAGGGTAAGGTAAAGAGAGAGAGGTAGTAAAGCCTAGAGTTAGAATAGGCATGTAATCCTAGGGTAGAGAGAGAGAGGTAGTGAAGCCTAGGGTAGTTAGTAAGGTGGGTTTATGGCTGAGCTAACCTCAGAAGACCCCATATCAACTGAGTGCTACCTAAATAACCCAATTTAGGGCCTCAAACCAATGTAGTTCTCCCAATGAGAATGGGAAAAAAGGGTGGTGAAGGAGTAGATCAAAAGGGATGTAACCTAATTCATTTGTGTATAGATGCAGGCGAGGATAGACCTTACACTATGAGACCATCTATCGAGGTTATTAATGTGCATGAGGAGAGATGTTACTCCAGATGAGTGGGATCATATGGTGGCTATCAATTTGGGAGGAGTGTGATGATACTATCATGTTACATGGGATGTGTCATTAATGATAATATTGATTGAGAGGTGAGATAATACCACCAACACCTTCCATCTATTATCAAAGAGTTGACAGTCACATAGGAGGATGTCTACAGGATTCTACGGCTACCACTTTAGGGTGAGGAGATTTTTCCATGATTGAGAGAGGATCATGATATACATATGGTCATTTTATATGGGGATCATGTCAATGAGGTGACTTATCACTCTATGATCTTTGCATATAAGCCACTCTATATGGTTAATGAGGAGTAGCATCATCTTAACATCCTAATGATGATAGAGATCATGGTTTATGAATTACATGATGTAAATAGAGGGAGATTTTTTAGTGTTTTTATTAGTGTACTTACACAAATGATAGAGCAAGAGACCATTTTTTCCTGGGGTCTAGTACTTTTGGCATAGTTATATAGAAAGCTATGGGTTTTGAGGCTGTATCGATGATATAATTTATGTGTTGTCTATTTTTTGTACTATTAGGCATATGATCACATCATGGTGACACAACCAATAGGGCTACCTAACAATATTCTATCTAACTTCAGGGTTATATTTATATGGTGGAGAGATGGGTTGGCACAGACCCAAATGGATGGCATCATGTGAGACATCACCTACTACAGTTGCATGATCAAGAGCCTGATCCCTGCAAATATCATGTGGAGACTATATCTAACATATCCAACCTTCATAAGGTAGGTAGAGTAGTTGATTGGGTTGTAGAGCTCATTATGGGTCAGGGTGAGATGGGCTGGTGACTTGGAGATGGTACCTGTGACACAGGTCAGGAGATATTTATGGTTTGTGTAGGATATTTTGCCTACCTTCCCTTGATATAGGAGGGATGACATAGAGGTACCTTTACCATTCCCTGAGGATTTGCTAGTAGGACCAAGTATTTGGGACCTAGGGTGTATAGCTACCTATAAAGGTTGGTGGGTAGGGTTGAATCTAATGGTGGAGGTCAAGCAGCCACCAATAGATGTATAAGGGTTATTTAGGGAGAAAGATGTAGTGCTATAGGCATGAGATATAGTAGTATGGGACCAAGATGAAATGGTTCAGGCTCAAGAGATAGCCTAGGTAGAGGTTTTATCCTTA
Source organism: Torreya grandis (assembly GCA_037957365.1). Taxonomy (NCBI): domain Eukaryota; kingdom Viridiplantae; phylum Streptophyta; class Pinopsida; order Cupressales; family Taxaceae; genus Torreya; species Torreya grandis. Next base: position 4,200,620 of record JARHVA010000096.1, read on the forward strand.
CAAGGGTAGGTGGTGATGTTGTAGGGTCAGATTGGGGTTCTACAGGGTTAAATTGCAACACTACAGGGCTAGATGACTATTTTACAAGGTCAGATGACTGTAGTGATGATAGAGAGAGATATTATGAGAATAGTAATAGGCCAGGCTAGGCCACTCCTCCTCCACCACCATAGGGACAAGTACAATCTGGGCCATCATTAGGTGCCATGGGTCCTCCACAAACTATATCAATGGCAATGTATTTAACTACCCTATATGAGATTGCTTACTATGAGAGGGCAATTAGAGAGTTCCCATAGATACAATGATATTTCAAGTTTAGAGAGTAGGAGAGGTCGATGTCATGTGTGATAGATTCTAGTTCACATCAATGTAGACAAATATAGAGTGGTGATGATACTGCAGCCTCATGACCTTAGGGAGAGCCTCGAGGACCCTAAGTATTAGTATTTGTCAGTTTGTATTTATATATGTTATATGTATACTAGCCTGTAAGTTGAAGATGTGAGATGTATAGTTTGAGAGAGATTTATTTTTTGAGGATGTAGATGATAAACATGTATTTGATCACATTTTATATATGAGATATTTATTCATTATCATGTGTTTATTTGAGATGTGTTGCTTATGTTTATGATGTTGGTATGGATGATGTTCATTTATTGATATGCTAATTTTAATGTTGATCATGTTATTTGATGGTAGAATAGCCTTCCCATTTATGTGATGGTATATGCATAGTTGATTGGTTAGCTTCATCTTAGTATTTTTCCATATTTGTGATGGTATATGCTTAAAATGAGTAGATTGAGTGGATTAATTTATTTCAACATTTTTCCATATTTGTAAAGGTGTATGCGTAAAATAATTAGGTTGATTAGGTTAATGTTGGTATGACATTATTTCTTTATCTCAAATAGATATATTAACATGTGATGTGGATGTAAAAAATAAAAAGGTAGAATGCTCGTGTATTTGCAAAGACCATAATTTAGAACATAAATAAGCTCAAGAAAATGAGCCTCTTTCATGCCTTATATCTTTGAACCATTGTGTTTGTTAGAGAAGCGTCGTGTTTACCTCATGTTAAGTGAGCTTCATAGTCCCTTGAAAGAGTATGAGGGGAAAAAAGGGGAGAATGAGAGAAAATGTTTAGATAACATAACCTACCAAGTAGAAATGATATGTCCCTTTTGTGGGTGACCCAAGAACGAGTATAGGCAAGTCCATGACTTAATTTTTTTTTTGTTTTTGTTTTTTGTGTAAGTTGATCAATGCAGGAAGCCTATAATGGGATTTTGTAAAGGTTAAGGTCATTCAAAAAGATGAGGAGCCTTTTGCATTTGGTTTTCCCTTTGATAACAAATCTTGTCTTAGCCATCCTTCAAGGGAATGGTTTAAGCATTTTTTAAAATTTTAAATAGTTATCCTTCAAGGGAGTAGTCTATTGATAATAGCAAAGGGAAGTTACATCGTTATCCTTCAAGGGAGCAGTCTACATTGAAAAACATGACCTGATATTTTTTTAAAATTTTAAATATCCCATTTTTTTTTACTTTTAGTCATGGAAAAGACTATAGAGACTTAAGATTTTTCCACTGTGAGGATAAAACCATACCACTGTGTAAGTTATCTAGGTGTACAGGAGTAAGGATGAAGAGGAAGGGAAATGAATTTAATAGGGATGCTCAAGGGATGAGCTCAAGTGAAAAATGAAATAAATTGATGTTGGTTTAATAAAAGAATGGTCGTAGGTGTGAGGCATTTAAAGGCTCAGGTTTTGGCCTTCTTTCAAGAGAAGACAAGAAATAAGTTCTTGACCCACACTTGTGAGTTATGATATAAGGTTCAAGCCAATTAGGAACAAATTTACTCTATTTTATTTTATCCATGTTCATTACCATGTTGATTTTCTTTTAAGACAAGATCTCCTAGATTAAAATCTCTTTGTTTGAGGTTTTTATTAAAAGTGTGTTTGATACGCTCTTGATAAACTTAGAGGTGGTTGAGGGCGATGAGACGGTGTTCATCAAGCAATTTAAGTTGGGCCAAACATTCTTGCTAAAATTCATCATTAGTAAGTATGTCATGTAGAGAAATGTGAAGAGAAGGAATCCAAACCTGAAGAGGTAAAACAACCTCCATCCCATATGCCAATGAAAATGGTGTAGCACCCGTCGGGGTTTGAATGCTAGTGCGGTAAGCTCCTAAAGCAAAAGAAATGTGTGTGTCAATCCTTACCCATATCATTGACTACCTTGATGAGAATATTGGTCAAATTTTTGTTAGAAGCTTATGCCTATCCATTAGCTTAGGGATAGTATGGTGATGAGAAGCTTAATTTGATTCCAAATGCATCATAAAGACCTTGGACAGTCTTATTTTTAAAAGACTTGCCATTATCTATTATAATCTTGTGAGGTATACCAAAATGACAGATGATGTGGTGGTTAATGAAGTCAACAATTTTTTTAGCTTTAGTGGAGATGAGAGGGATCACCTTGAACCACTTGGTAAAGTATTCAGTGGTAATAATGATATATCAATGATGGAGTGATCAATGAGGGTTAATCTCTTTGATTATATCTAAGCCACATTAGGAGAAGGACCAAAGTCTTTGGAAACTTGAAATTCATGATTGGGAACATGAATAATGTTAGCATGTTGTTGACACTTGATGCAACACTGAATGTAATCAGCACAGTCTTGATGAAGTCTAGGCCAATAATAGCCAAGTTGAAGAATATGTTTAGCAATTGTGTGACCATTGAAATTCCCACCACTCCCATCATGGACTTCCTTAATATCAAAGGGAGTCTCATTACTAGTTAGGCATCTAAGGAGAAGACCATTAAAATTTAGCTTGTAGAGAAGTCACCCTAGTATAGTGTAATGAGCGACACATTTTATGAAGGCTCTTTTCCCATTATTAAAAAGATTAGGAGAGGTAATAAAGAAAAAAAGATAATATGTGAGTTATTTGTACCATAAGTCTTATGGGTTGGTTGTTACATTTTTGACAAAGAGGATGTTAGTTGAGACATAGGAGGTAATGTTAAGTGATGCATTGTTACATAGATTCTTGAAGAGGAGGATGAAGAGGGTATGTGTGAAGCAAGTGAAGCCATCATGTCATCAAACTTGTTTATAGATTGAGGAATAGTTTGTAAGAGATGAGAGTCAAATGATCTCAAGTGTGTATTTACATGATGTTTATACCATTACAAAATTTAATTTTTACATAGGTAGGAACCATTAACTTGGTTAACCACTAGCTGAGAATCACTAAAAATAGTTATGGATTTGATACCCAAGAAGAGTGTTGTTTGAAGTTTAAGAACCAAGGCCTCATATTCAGCCATATTGTTAGTGCATTTAAAATCTAGTTTAAATGACAAAGGCATAGGCTCACCATCTAGAGGAATAAGTATGACCCCTATGCCCCCACCATGTTGGCATTTAGATCCATCAAAGAACATTATCATTTGATAGGAGATGTCATCGGTGGAGAGTGTTACAATAGATTCATCAAGGAATTCAGGGTTTGAAAGTTGGTTATCAGGTAAAGGGGTAGCAACTAACTAGTCCATGATTATTTTCCCTTTAATTGACTTTTTTTGAATAAAATCTAAATCAAATTTAGTAAGGAGCATGAGCCACCGAGCTATACGTTGGTTGTGATGAGGTTTAGATTGCATGTATTTGAGAGGATCAGTATGGGTGACCACATAAGTTTTGTGATTTAGGAGATAATGGTGAAGCTTAGAGGTGGAAAAGAAAAATTCAAGGCAAAGTTTTTTAGTATAGGTATATTGAGTCTCATAATTGATAAGTGTGCATCTTATATAATAAACCACCTGCTCTTGATGTTGGTCATCTCGATGTGCAATCATAGCACCTAGAGAATGGTCTGTTGCAGAGATGTATAGGTAAAAAGGCTAATTTTCCTTAGGTGGAATAAGAACTGGTGGGGAAAGGACATATTTTTTATGTGCATCAAAGGCTTCTTGGAAGTATATATTCTATTAGAAGAAGACATCCTTTTTGATAAGATGGTGAAAGGGTTGGCAGCAATCTGACAACTGGGAAATGAAGCATCGAATTGACTAAAGTTTGCCTGGTAAGCTGTGGAGTTGTTTGATATTAGTAGGTGGAGGCATTTCTAGGATTGATCTAACCTTAGCCAGATCAACCTCAATACCATGAAGAGAAATCATAAAACCCAAGAGTTTACTAGAAAGAACACCAAATACACATTTCTTTGGGTTTAGTCGAATGTTTTATTAGAGGAGACGAATGAATATGTTTTGAGAATTGTCAAGTGTTCTTGAAAAAATTTATACTTGTCGAGCAAGTCATCCATGTAATCTTCCATAATTTTGTGTAGGAGATCATGGAAAATGTAGGTCATGGCACATTGGTAAGTTGAACCAGCATTTTTTAGACCAAAAGGCATGACTTGATAACAAAAAGTCCCCCATGGGGTAATAAAGGTGGTCTTATGTTGATCTTCAAGATTAACCAAGATTTGATTATATCTATAAAATCCATCCATAAGTGATAACATCTCATGGCTGATCATTAGATCAACAAGTTGGTCAATACTACGTAATGGAAAATCATCTTTTAGACAAGTGAGCTTTAAATCATGATAGTTGGTGCAAATACAAATTCCTCTAGTCACTTTCATGATAGAAACAATATTAAAAATACATTATGGGTAGTCAATGGGTTGGATAAAGTTAACATAAAGGAGGTGTTAGAGCTCCTCTTTGATAAGGAAAGTGATACGAGGATGCATTTTGAGAAGTTTCTGCTTAACAGGTTTAGCATCTCGATTGGTGACAATGTTATGGGTGATGATAGAGGGGTCAATACAAGGCATCTCATTTTAATACCAAGTGAATGCTTTGTTATGGCCATTAATAAATGTGGCATAATAATCTTTCTCTAAGGAATCTAAAGATTGGCCAATCTTGAGGACGCGAGGGTTATCATGGGAGGGGAGGTTGATGTCAATGGTTGATTCATTTAACATAGCTTGGGTTCCAGATGGAAGTTATCATTGGATATAAGAATCATCCACACCCATGTAGGTGAGAATTACATCATCATCCTAAAATTGGATAGTGTTAATAATGGGATAATTTTCATCAATTATTTTAGAATGAACGAGAGGAAGGGACCTTATTTCCTTACCTTAACGATAGGTGAGAGGCCCCAAATGGATGGCATTTATTGAAAAAATAATTAGGAGGTATAGATACCTCTGATTCTGTGGGTGATGGTAGAGAAGAAGGTGGAGAAGGAGAGACTGGTTCTTTGATAATTGGTTCGTGGGAGTTTTTATGGAGTTTATTTGGTTCATCATTTCCCACCCCATGCCTCTTTTTGGCATTTTCAATTGTGCTACTAGTAGGATATTCAATAGGCATGTGGACACCTTGTTCATAATGACCCAAACCAAATCCTTTCTAGTCACACCTATATAGGTAGGTGTGAGTGAATTTAGAGTTACTCAGGAAGGAGAAGCCACATATAAATGGTTGTGGTGAAGAAGATGGGTTATTGACAGTGGTAGCTTGATCAATTCCCTCATATGTGAAATTGGTTTGAAGATTAGAGGGCCATAAGGGATGGACATCCCAATATGGGGATCATAATTTTGGTGCATGTGAATCCTTCCATATTATTTTGGAGTATAGAACATGTTGAATGCCAAAAAATGATATTCACCAAGTGACAAACATTGAAAATTCTCCTCCATGGGATCTTTATCAGGAATTTATGTTACTGATATCTGTGTAACTGTAGGAGTGGATTTTTTGGAAGCTTTAGAAGCATCATGCGAGGAAGATGATGTTTTAAATGGGATGAGAACATCATTGGGACTATAAGTCATATTACATGTTTTAAACGGAGGTGGGTCAATAAATATAACTTGTACTTGTCCATCATGCTCAAACTTGACATAGTGATGCAAAGTTGAGGGTACACATGCCATAGCACATATCTAAGGTCATCCAAGTAGTATGTTATATTAGAACTCTCATTATACAACATATAATATCTAGATAATTGTGTGGGGACCTACATGAATATATAAGACAACATTGCCCATCATAGTAGCCATAGTGTCATTAAAGGAATGGAGTACCTAATCAATTTGAGACATGCAATTGTCAAGAAGGGCTAGTTGTTTATAGGCATGGGTGGAAATAATATTAATATTATCTCCCCCATCGATCATAACTCTCTTGATATGAGTTTTATCAATATATGTGGTAATAAAAAGAGTAGAATCATGATCCTTAGGGTGTTGAAGTGGAATTTATAAATTACTAAAAGAAATTAGGGAGATAGAATTAAGAGAGCTGACCAAAGCTACAAGAGGTTAGTGATCATTTGATTTTACCTCAATCACTTGCAAAGCACTAGTTTATTGACGGTGTTGGGATGAGCTTTGGATTAACTCATACAAAGAAATTTTACAGGAGTTTGGTGAAGTTACTTCACCATTGAGCTTTGAATAATGTCTGAAGATGTTATTTTAGGAACACCCAAGATGGAAATCTTATGGTTAATAGGGGGAGTGTCTTTGGTGAAGGGATGGGTCCAAGGTGTAGTGACCTTTTCTTTAGCCTTATCCTTTTGGTTTTGTGACCGTGTGGCTACATTAACTATGTTGATTTGAAAAATTGGTGAAGAAGGTGGTAAAGGGGTTATAACAACATTTTTTGGGTTTGAGTTTTGGTAGAATAGTAGGAGGCACTGTAAATACCAAAGGTGGAATAATAGGAAGGTTAAAGATAGTGTAATCAAAAAGGGTGTCAACATCAAAGTGTCATTGAATAACCGCTATGAGGGCTTTACAATTCTTAGTATCATGTCTAGGTAAACAATGATATAAATAAGCTTGTGTATCATCAAACCAAGATGGCTTTATTCCAAGAGGACTATAAGGCTTAATGACAGGAAGATTTATTATTGAAGATTGCAATAACTAACGTAAGAAAAAGCTTTAGGAGCCTACAAGTGGGCTATAGTTTGTTGTACTAATAAGAGTGGAAACCTTCTTCTATTTCAATGTTGGAAGATCCCCAATAATCAAAGAGTGGTAGGTCACCTCATTGACATGCTCCCCATATAAACTGACCATATCTATATCATGCTTCTCTCTTGAGCATGCAAAAATTTCCTCACCCTAAAGTGATAGCCACAAATCTTGTAAACATCTTCCTGTGTCACTGTCAACTCTCTAATCAATAAATGGAAGGTGTTAGTGGTATGATCCCACCTCTTAATCAGTTCTATCATCAGTGACACATCCCATGTAACATGATAGTATCATCACACTCTTCCCAAACCAATGGCCACCATATGCTCCCACTCATCTAAAATAATGTCTCTCATCATGTGCATCAAGAACCTTGATAGATAGTCTCGTAGTGTAAGATCTATCCTCACCTGCATCCATACATAAACAAATCAGGTCACATCCCTTTTAATCTACTCCCTCACCACCTTTTTCCTCTTCTCATTGGGATAACTACATTGGTTTGAAGCCCTAAACTAGGCTATGTAAGAAGCACTCAGTCGACATGGGGTCTTCTAAGGTTAGCTTAGCCATAAACCCACCTTACTAACTACCCTAGGATTTAATGCCTCTCTCTCTACCCTAGGCTTACCCACCTATTCAAACTCTAGGCTTCACTACCTCTCTCTCTCTCTCTACCTTACCCTACCCACCTATTCAAACTCTAGGCCTCACTACCTATATTCTTGACTCTTGACACTGTAACCTAAATTTTAAAACCTAGACCTCTCAACTATCTTATTTTACCTTTTTTTCCTTACAACCAACCTTTTATATCTTTTTTCTAAGTTTTGGGAGAGCTACATTGGCCTAAGGCCCCTGAGCTATGTAGGTAGCACTTAGATGACATGGGGTCTTCTGAGGCTAACTTGGTCATTAGGCTAGTTGACTACTCCTAGAAATAAAAAACTCAACCTTTATCTTGTCTATTTATTTTCACTAGTAGCTGACATCAGCATTAATGCCAACATTAGCACTTTATCAATCTATATATTGGTTGATGTCAATAGCATACTACTGACCTCAATGCCATATTAGTTGACATCAATCAAGCTCAGTGGCATGCTAGATGACATTAGTTGACCATCAACTGACACCAGTTGATATCATTGATGTCGATTAATATCATTGACATTAGTGACTAGTTTAGCCCTAAAGCTAAACAACCCTTATCTAACCTACCCACTTCCCCTAAAAAACTACCCCCAGATTACCCTAACTTATCCTACACCTACCCTAACATATTTTGTGCCCCCGCCCCCAATCCTATTTTTTACACATTCGCCTCTCATTTCCCCTAAAAACTTGCCAAAACCAAATCAAAGTAGTTTGGACTCTTAACTCATCTCATTGTCTCCTCCTATCTGGCACTGTTGGCACCTATGGTCCTGTGCCTCCTACTAGGTCCCCTCCTTGTGTTGCCATCTCAAATCACTCTCAAAGCCCTATTTGTTCTCTCCAATCACAAAGGTGCAAATTAGTTTGGTCAGCCACCAAACCCCCTTTTGTCAAGTTTGGTTAGCCATTGATGTCGGCAATCTTGACCTAACTTGTCAACATCGATGGTTATGTTCACCAACATCAGCAATATTTCCCTAGATATGTTGACATCAACACTTTATCTTATTGATATTAACACATATTACCAACATCAACACCTTTCAAAACATGCTTTCCAACATAAAAACACCCAAATTTACATAACTTTACCCATACGTTGGGGTAACTGGAGATCATATATATCTCCCCTAACCAAAACAAAATGACATTGAAGATCACTCAAATATTCACCCTTGATGACTGTGCATGGAGATTATAAATATTTCCTGGCTATTGACCCTTTTACACTAGGTGTACATTTCTTGTCTTGACTGTAGTTGGCTATTATGCACACACATGTAGTTTAGGTGTTGTGGATGGCAACTAGGTCTGTCCTATCACCTTCAACCCCTTTTGTGTTTCCTAAGGGCACTTCCAACCTTAGATAACTGGGACACATTAACCATTAGAGCTATAACATTGATTGATCTGACCTATTAGCTATCACTTACAAGTTGTGCTTTGGTTACTTCTATTCAAGTCCTCCTTAACCTTACCTATTCTTAACATTGTCAACTATATCTTATTGTATGCAGTGATGCTCAATTCTTCACTAGTCATCCAATTACCTTTCTATCAAATCGGTACCTGATTTTGGTTTCTCCATCAATTTCTATTTTGAGGGAGGATACCTCATCCAATACTTGGAGCATCTAACTCCTATTTTTATCTTACAACATGTTAGTACAAATTACAAGACAAAAAAAGGAAAATGTAGACACTAAAATTACATCACATACATGTGCATAACTCCCTTTGTCAAAACCCCCCTAAACCCATTTTAATAATAATAATTAATCTCCCTAATTCATACTTTTACCCCTCACACATTTAGTTAATTCAAAAATACTTAATTAAGTTAATTAAAAAATCCTATTGCGACCTTACCTAGCCACCTCACCCTATGACTAATTCTCCCCTGATGAGTCACCTCAAGACCTGGTCCCCTCATCCTAAATACCTAAGACTTATTCCTCCTAAACTAAATTCCAAAATAACTACTTCCTTCTTAACTTCCTATTTTTACTATTTTATAATGGGTGTCACATTTGGCGTGCACAACAACAAAAAATAGGATAAGAATAGAAAGGTTTACCTATTCTAGGGCCACCAACGTTGGTCAACCCATGACTGACATCGGTGGGATACCTACTGACATCGGTTGGATCTCCCACATCAACAATATAAGCCAAACTCCAACCTCTAGTTTAGGTCAACAAAAATTAAGTAAAACAATTTTTACTCTGACTTAGGCTCTTAGCAATCTATTTTTTTACATCTAGGCTTATAATCACTCAATGTAAGTCAATCACCATTAGCAACTAAGCTCTTGAGGACCAACATCATCTACTTATTTTTTCTATTTAGGCATCCAGGTTTAGACTCCCAAATAGAAACCATCAACCTAGCACTTATCATTCAGTGACCACCACAACTAAGTATATCACTGATACTATAGGTCATTTAAATATTTATTCTTCTATTTCTTTATATCTACCTTGAACTACTTTATGTACTTTTGATCGTACCCCTATGATGGAGTTATAAAGCTTCCTTACTTGTTTCCGCTTACATGCATACCAAACCTCTGACCAAACTTAACCAAGCCATAAACTCCTTATCCTAACTCTCTCAACCTCTCTGACCTGATCCAAACCATTTCCTAGACCTAAAAAGGCCTTTTGTAATCTCCCAAATAATTATTTCCCCTACTGACGTTGGCAACCTAACCAACATCGGTCACATCCCTACCGACCTCGGCAACTTGACCGATATTAGTCATTATCCTACCAACATTGGTGACTATCATTTTCCTAACCTCTTCAAAACCTACTCAGACAAATTTTAAAACACCTCACCTGCACCCTGTCACTCTATGTTGTGAACAGGTTATTCAAAATGGTAATTTTATCTCTCTTTTACTCTCCATTTACCTCTATTTTAGTTATTTATTATTATTTTACCTCTCAAAAGTGGACTATCATCTCTAGGCAAGTTTCACACTTCCTAAAACAAGCTCATAGCTTGGCAGCCCACTCATTTATATGCTAACAATATCTTGTGGTAGTGCTTTCTTGTTTTTAGGTAGTCCTCCCCAGCCAAAGAGAAGTGGTCACAATGTCTGGATATGGAGCGCAAACCAAATCCAGGTTCATTCTGATCACTTATCCCCATCCTTCTCTCTGTTTACCTCTCAATTTAAAATAGATAAAATTTAATCAAACACCCTTCTCACACATGTAAAGATAACTATCACATTAATTATATATTTAATAATTGTGTACACATAATAAATCACACCTTGGTAACACATCTAGCTAAGGTGGTCTTCACATCGAATATGAATATGATACACTCCATCAAAAACTATTTATTTTTTAAATATTATTATAAACATTACAATTTAAAAAATAACACATGTATTATAACAAATAATTTCTTTGATATGAAATAAATAATTCTAATGCCATATATTACGACTAATAAATAAACATTAAACACAATATATATGTTTGGGATGCCCCTTTATAATTGGTATAACTAAAAAATACACACTTTGTAAACACACGCACACACACACATTAAAAGAGTATCTAAGTGGGTTATCATTACAAACATTTATAATCCTGTAAATGAAACCTAATCAAAATTACTTTGCTAGATGCATTCTATTTTGAAGAAGCCTCCAAGGATTCATCGATGGATCTTAATATGTCAATCACATATTTGATAGTTGTCTCTAGATATCATTTTTTATAGCCTTAAGGTTTTTGTTTGGATGGTGTTTATGCCAGATGGGTGAGTGATAATTGCATTTAAATTTTGTAAATTTTAACATCTTTCATGACTCTAAACTCTGATGGGATGCTACCACTAACTATCTATTAAATAGAGATTCTTGGCCACTTATTTCACCACCTCTAATATTATATATACAATTGGCACAAAGAGATTACTAGCTAGTCATATTGACTACTGACTTATGAAAATCAACATCCATTGATTGATAGTAAATGAAAGTTTAATTACATGTAAAAAAAGGGAACACATTGGAGGGTTAGTTTAATATTATATAGTAATAAAATTATATAATAATGACATATATAATTATATATGTTTTAGAATATAATATATTATATTATAATAATATGTTATTATTAATTATAATAGTAATGATGATATATAAAAATAAATAATAAATAATATAATATAATACTCATTGTGTGTGTGTGTGTACACACACACACACACACACACACACACACACACACACAAGTAAAGTGGGTATTTATAAAGTGAAAGAATGTAAATTAACATACATATCACACTCCAAACTCATAACCATTGAACCCATCTCAAATTTTGTTCACAAAGCATTAAGAAAAAAATATGATATTTTCTCGTGAACATGACAATGAAAAATGATGTTGTTTGTTTCTTCATATGGTGTGTCAATATGCTATGTAAGGATGAGATGTTTTATTTTACAATGAACTTGAGAAATGGTGAATTATTTTGGAAGGGGTAAATCCCATACAAAAAATTTAAGTGGTGAAAGATATCAAGGTGAGTTGGTGGTGATGGTAAGGGGAAATGATAAGGTATTTCAACTAGAGACTCAAAGAAGCCCAAAAAATACATGTACATAATTGAATGATAGGTCACATAGGACAATGAAATTTATAGCTTCCACACAATTATTTCAATTACCCAATACACGATTGAAATAAGTGTGAGATATATAATGAATAGTATAAAATACATAGAATGCAACATTTAGCAATTTAGACAAGTCTAAAACTAAATTGACAAAAAATATAACTATGTTAACTATATACAACCTATTTAGATGAATCTAAAACTAATTAAACAAAAAATGGAAAAGGCTTATTCAATGAAAGATGATTCTTATATAATCTAATTGAGTGATTCATGATTCAATATGCAAATAAATATGGAGATAGATATTTGCAAGCTTTTCTATTCTCAATAACACTAACAAAAACTATTGTATTCATATCAATACTACTTATTTATCTTTAATTGGTCAATGGAATAAAGGTACAATTTACACAAGGAGCACAAGTGAAATTACTTTTATGTATATTATTAGATGAGGGTTTGAATCACCACTAATTTCTACATGCTCTCTCCAAACACTATGACATTTTGATCCCTTATGACATAACCACACACAATCTGATTAAAAAAGGACTTTCTCAAACTATTTAACCCAAAAAAACTCTAAAACATATGGTCATCATCACAATATATGGGTGAAAAAAATACCTCAAAGATACACCTGTGTTTGTTAATATGGTGTTTATTTCAATCGTGTATTGAGTAACTTAAACACTTTGGTGAAAGCTACACATTGCATTAAAATATGTGACATGTCACTAAAATTTACATGTGTGCCTAGTTAGACTTCTTTAAGCCCATCAATTAAAATACCATATCATTTCCCATCACCATCACTACCCACTCACCTTGAAATGTTTCATCACTTTCATGTTCTATATGGCTTTGCGCTTCCCCTCCAAACATGGTCAATAGTCATGGGTTTCAAGTGTAACACAAATATCATCTTACACTATTTCATGCAATCATCAAATACTTTTTTAGAATTGTCTTAGGCTTGATATTGATTTTACCTAGTGAGAACATTGATTATTTATCACAAGCCAAAATAATGAAGCTTTTGAGCATTCACTTAAGCTATGAGTTTGCAATGACCAATATAGAGGAGAAGGTGGATTCACTAATGAGCATATCAAATGAGGAAATTTTGAATGGATAACATAATAGTCTATGTAGAGAAGGACACAATTGGGAGATGAACAAATAAGGATATGTTCAAAGAGACTTGTTTTAGATGAGTATGAACTTTAAAATTTATAACATAAGATCTAAGGTAAGGGCATAGAATCATCATTTGAGGTGTAATTTATCGATGTGAAAATGATAGTAATCAATGTTCTTGATGCCTTCATCCATGCTGGATAATATAAAATGACCAATCAAATATGTTGACTCTATGTAAGCTGTGAACCCCTTTGTAGTGGGTGAAGGGCATGTAAAGTCTAGAATATTTTTATTATGACTAAGATTTATACAATTACGAAAGGTTCTATTTTATGAATTTTTTCATTTAAAAGAAAAGTCAAGTACTAGTGGACATGAATGAATCTAATATGTAAATGGTAGTGATAGACAAATTGTGCCTAAGAACATGGGAGATTGCAAAAGGGATTCTAGGTCATGGGTCTACCAATATGTCATTAATTAGTCTCTTGGAAGACATATGGAATGGTTTGTATGTGATGTGTGAGTATCTTATTGGTATTCAATCATGTTGTAAGTCATTTGGATCAGAATGTGTTGGAAATTTAAGGTTTGATGTTTTGGGCTTTAGGCGAAATAAGGCCTCACAATGGAAAATATTAAATTTAGCTTATCTAGATGTGTCATTATTTGATACCTATATAACTTTTAAATTATATGTCTCACTCATGAGATTTTGATGTGGAGAAACTTGCAAGATTTATTGTATGAAGACAACTCCCAAACTCTAGAGGATTAATGATGTGGTGATAGTCTTCCCTATGAGGGCCTTGGTGAAGATACATCTACAGTTTATTTTGATTGATATCAAAATTTCCCACTTAATGATAACAATGCATTTGTATTGTTACATAGAATCAACATATGACTATTGACATGAAGAGTGAAATCATTGACAGGTGGAAGATTAAATTTATTCACTATACAAACAAGCCAACACACCACCCAAAAAAGTAGTGCATATTTGTCAAACATTTAGGCTTCAGACAAAATATTTCCCCGCAATAGAAAACATTAAATTCATCATGTTTGAATATGACATTGTTTGTTACCTACATAGCTTTAAAATGTTATGTCTCACTCATGAGTTTTAGCATTTTATAAATTCAAAATATGTAATAAAAATAAGTCGTTATCTACCTTCACTTTACGAAACCTTAATTGTTTTAAAACAAAAAATTGCATCCCTTATTTTGTATAAATAAAAATAAATTATAAATTTATTATATTTTTTTTAGAGTTATATATACTATTATACATATTTTAATATTATATTATAAAAAAATATTATTATAAAATAACAATTAGTAATTTATAAATATAAATATTATATTATATTATTATTACTATATAAATATATTTATTTATATAATATAGTATTACTGATTTTATATATATATATATATATATCATATTTTATTATATTATAGTATAATAATAATTAATATAATAAATGTGTTTAATAATATAGCATATTACTAATAATTGCGTTAATGCGATGTGGGTGAGTTGGTTATGTGGCTTGGTTATTTCAAGCCTCGCCCAAGTTCAAATCTCTAGTATCGGGTACAAATGATCAATAAAAAATATTTAAATATTTGATTACATATATTATTAACATTATATAATAGTTATTTATTTAGTAATAGTAATTTTCATATTACATTAACATTTAATATATATTTATAATATATTATAATTATAATATAATATATATATATATAACTCAATGTCTTCTCCTCACATCAGTGACATTATAGTGATGCTTCGATCAACACCTCATATGTGGAGATTACCATAACTAAATTAGTAATGATGACGTCCTCATCCACCTTAAACAATAGAAAACAACCAATCAAATATGTCGACACCTTGTAAATTACAGACCCCTTTGTAAGGGGTTCTTGTCATGTAAATCCATTGGAATAAGGGGCAAGGCAATAGAGAACATGGAAGTTGAGAAAGATTTCAACTTGAAATGAGTGGTGATAGTGAGTGGCAATGATAGGGCCTTTCAGGGAATATTATATGTCAAGGGCTCATATCAAACACCAAACCTATATTCAAGGTAGTGGTTAGATTTACATGACCTGCATGACCCATTACAAAGGGGTTTGTAGCCTACAAGGTGGTGATAACTTTAATTTATCATTTTTAATGTTGAGGGTGAACGAGGATGTCATGAGCATTGACTTGATTGAAACATGACTCCACCTCTAATGTGCATCTCAAATCAACAATGCAATGTTCCTAATATGGGGACAAGAGATTGAAGTCCAAAAATCAATCTTGTTTAGATTCTTTTCATCCATGTTGCCAATATATTTCCCCCTAAAAATGAAAAAAATACATCTCCTCTGACATTCCTTGCACCATCAGAGCAACCTACTAATTTAATTTTATTTCTTCTTGCTCAAGTATGCGGTATCTTAAATGAATAAGCACTATATTTTGTTTCAAAGTGGATGACTTCCTCTAAGCAAAACCAAATCTAAATTTATTTTACCATATAAATCATAACTCTATCCATACTAATATTTATATTGACTGAATAATAAACTCATACAACTCTAGAAAAAAATAGTTAAAGAATTAGATATGTTTGTTAAAATTATTCTCCAATATTAATGGCCAGCTTATCATTGTCCATTATGACTTGTTTCTCTTTGATCATTCTCCTATCTCCTACAGAGTGGAATGGGTCATGGGGTAATACAAGGTACCACATAATTAGTTCGTCCTCAATACTTCTATTCTATGACATGTTATCACCATTTCTTAATTGCTCAAATATGTAATTTGGCCCCTCACACTTCTTATGCTACCAACTAGACTGAGTGGTAGAATGAGACCATTCTGCACACCACCACTTTCCTCTACCACTATGGGAAATAAGTTGTGGGTATCAAGAAACACAATGAGGATGCTTTTCTCAAGGAGTTTCAAAGGGTCTCCTCTAGGACCTTGAGCTCAATCCTTTTGGCACTACTTTGAAGAATCTTATTGTCTCTCTCTCAAACACTACATTAAGGTGGTAGAATATCATTCTTCCAGAGGGGCACAATTATGCACCAAGTTGTACTAGCTCAAGGTTGGTGATAAGGCCTCTAAGGACTTATTCAAATCCATTAGATCCAAATAGGTGCATGATCAGATCAAGGCCATCAAGCCAACCCTAGATAAGCTCGCTTCCCTTCATGACATCTCTTCGACATTCATGGAGCAATACAAGTTAGCATTCCAAGCCCAATTGATTATAGTTGAAAGAGCTCAGGCTTTGTAGGAATGTCTCAATGTGGTTACTTGTAAGGTTAAAGTAGATGACTAGTGGATTTGAGAATCTCCCTTAACCCTCTAATAACTCATAAAGGCCTTCCAGTGCATGAGTAATGACAAAACCCCAAGACTCAATGGATTTCTATGTGAATTTTATAAAGTCACATGGGAATTTGTTGGGCATGACCTACTTTCGGTGTATAAAGAAGCCCTATAAAACTAATCTTTAGGATCTTTAATTAATCAAGATAATATTAAATTCATACCCAAAGTGGATGATATGTATCCTCTTACCAATAGGCAACCTATTACCTTATTGAATGTCTTGTACAAAATCCTCACCAAAGCTCTGGCCAATCAACTCCATCTTATCCTTCATGTCATTGTTTGACCTGAGCAAACTAGTTTCATGAGAGGGATGTATATTCTTGATAGACTTATTGTAGTCTCAGAAGGCATGGAATGGGCTAGATTTTCTCATTAGAGAACCATTTTTATCAAGCTCAACTTTGAAAAATACTATGATAGAATTGATTGGCATTTTATTCTAGCCATGCTAAACACTCTAGGTTTTTGGCCAATTTTTTTTATTTTGGCAGTCTGGAATTTGTTTTTAGATGCCTCAACCTACCTCACCATTAATGGATTCAATTTTTATAGCATTGACCTGCAACGATCCATTCGGTAGGGATATCCTCTAGATCCAATGTTATATGTTCTTTCCATGAAAGATTTATGTTATCTCCTTGCTTCCATATCTAAGCAAGCTTTGGTTTGAGGTATCTTTTTTCATAACCACACTTTCCATCTCATTAATGGTCACCTTGTGGATAATACTTTCCTCATGCTCGAAGAACAAGAGTGAACCTTTTGGAAGCTATGACATGCCTTGATACCTTTTATTTGGCATCAGGATCTAATTTGTAGTGGAATAAGACATGATGTTTTAAATAAAGTATAATGACTATGCCTAAATGGCTTCTCCATTATAATTGTAAATGGATTGTATGCAAATAATAGTTTAAAATTATTGGCATCCCTTTTGCCTTTGACAGTTCTTCAATTGATTTGTGGCAGTATGTCATCAAAAGAGTGGGAAAGAAGGTTGAGTACTAGATTACCAAATAGTTATCCTTAGTAGGAAAGTTCCAAATTTTCACCAAGATTATGGTGGTCACCCATGTTTATTATTCCTCTTGGGCTCCTTCTAAACTAGCTTATGATAGTTTATCCAAAATCCTTAGGGAATTTCTCTTATCTAATTCTAGTCATGTCTCTTAGGACATATGTTGCCTCCATCTAGATAAAGGAGGCATGGAAATTATTGACCTTTATAGGTAGAGTGCAAATTTATGTAAAAAAGGTTGTTTGGGACATTGTTTGCAATGAGGCTTGGAAAAATTTGCCAAGGCATTGTATCTCTTCTAGCATCCCCAATGTATAGCAATACTAGTTGGAAAAATATAGGTTTCCACTCCCTTCTCATCACTACGTCCCCTGTCAAAATTGAAGGTTCCTTTGTTTCCAAAAAACCTTCAAATTTGTCAAGCCTCACATGATTGGGGATGGTTTTTGTAGAAATGATTTGGGGATGGGGAAGGTTTATATTTCAATGATTATAGCATCTGGTGATCTCCTATTTATTTATCTTTCATTGAAAATCTATTTTATTCATGTCCACACTCATTATATTATTCAAATGTGCAGACTGTAATCTACAATGCAATCTTATATGTGTGAATCGATGTTTTTTATCTTATTATTAAATTAACCATTGTACGATAGTGTAGTACTTTAATGCTTCTAGTGTCCTCATTATATTACAATTTGTAGATAAATGTAAATCCTACCAGTCCTACCATGATACATACTATTCTTAGAGCTATGGATAGGGACAAAGACAAGGACAACTTAAAATCACTTTCAACTTTATGTAACACCATGGTAACTTCTATCACACATTTTCCAGGTAGTTGGTTATGTAAGTGATATTAATTTTATTGGAACTTATAAATATATTAATTATTTAGTGAAATATAATATATAATATATAAACAATTACAATAAAAGGTGGCAGGTTAGATTTATGTCCCAATATTTATTGGGATAAAAATATTGTTTAGAACAAAAAAAATTAAAGGCTATGCAGGTTTATTTAGAAGTAACACCAAAGTATTATAATATAAAAAAGTAGTTACATGAAGTGATTTAAAAAGGTAGTGGAGATGAATTATTCTTAGATTATTACTTAATTGAAAAAAATAATCTATGGTACCACCCACCCAACTTGTATGTGAAAACCCTATTGTGTCACCAACTTCTATAGGAAATTTGTTTATCAAAACTAGCTAACAGAGATTTATGATGAGTTTTATTTAATTTAACCAAAATGCAAATAACAATATATGTTTAATAATACCAATAAGATGTGGGTGAGTTGGTTAAGTGGCTTGGTTGTTTCAAACCCTCTACGAACCATCTAGACTAGTGGTAGTTGTTACTGGTAATATTTGGTATACATCTAATAATATTTTATATATAGATGATATTCAAATGATTAATAAATTATATGGGAATTTGAAGCTCGATTGTATCTCAAACTGGTCCACATTCTAATTCAAAACCATCATTAATCCAAAAAAATTCAATAACATACATATTTATTGTTAGGTAACATAACTACTAGTTTCTACTTTTCATCATTTCAAAAAGGGTGTGGAATATCAGTGGGATCATGTCACAGAGGCAAGGCTTTCACACCTTCACATTTTTAGATTTTAGTGGGGGAATGAAAGAAAGGCATGACCTCCACACTTATTCAGTACTTAGCATTTTCATATTATAGTGGGGGCATGTTATGGAAACATGTTCTCCACACTTATACTAGTTCTCAGTTTAAATTTTAGTGGGGGCATGTCATGAAAACATGTCTTCCACACTTACACAATTTTTAAATTGGCCAAATTACACAATTATTTATTCAGATACACATTTGTGGCAACATGATATACATTAGTACCATTGTTATACCCAAGTTTCATCTTAAGATATATATGAGGTGCATATGTCATGAAAAAGAGCACCTTAAATTGTAAAATTAAATCAGCTTTCAGATTTTAAATACTTATATGAACTTTAACATACATCAGGATGAACTTTTATGGATAGTTGTTGAGTTAATATATTGTAGTAGTTGGTTCACATTTTTTCAAGGTTGAGGTGATTACATCACTAAATATTAAAAAATTTATAGGTTGGAGTGATCAAATCATCCACCCTCACCATATTTATGGTGTGATTTGACTTGGATCACTCATGTTCACTAAGTTATAAGTATTATTGGGTTGCATGGTTCAGTTAATCTCAACTACTAGGTGGAGACTCACCTTTTCTACAAGGTTTGAGTTGAGTTACCCTCCAATATTTATATATACTTGAACTTGTAGGTTTTATTATTGTTCTAATCTCAACTCCAAAGATTCATAATAAATCATCTATTCAAATCAAATTTTCTTAAAGGCAAGATGGTTGCATCAATACATATGTGTACTCGTAACATTACTCTTTCAAGCTTTTTAAACTCTTTCAATTCTAGATTATATTCACTAATTATATATTGTAACATGATCTTTTTTGCAGGTCACTCATTAGTAAATCACTTGATTGGAATTCACCTAAAGATAAAGTGTGTTATACACAGCTAGGTATGTATTTCTTTTCATTTAAACTAGTAATTTCATTACTAAATTAAATCAAGAAAAATATATGCACTAAATATGAATTATATAGCACCTTAGTCTTATATAGTTGGAAATTACTTCTCATGGTTGTGCCCTTTAGTTTAAGACCTTCCTATTGCTAAAAGTCTCACATCTACTATCTCTTATGCCTATTGCTTATCTCTTAGCTCAATTATATGTTATTCTGATGACTAGGCCTTTTATACTATTCAAAAATTTATAAAACTACTTATTATCATCCACTACAAGTGTTAGACCTATACACTTGCATCCTATCCAAAAGCCTACATTGATGCTAGTGTCATGTGTCAAACTAAGTGTCTAGTACCCTAAAGTCATAAAATTTAAAATTTAAATATATCCTAAATGTTGGCTTAAGTGATTTAATGCAATATATTTCCAAAAAGGATATATATATATATCCTCATTCATTTTTCACCTAACAAATCACAAGGTAACTTACCAAAATCACTCAATCAAGCATTTGACTAAGAAAAGATTCCCTATTATTTATTATTTCAATATCAGTCATAGGGACAACTCATCTATAGGTCTGAAATACTGAAAGAACATTCTATGAACCATATTTTCCAAGTTACAGGGTATGTCACTCTATGTACTTGATTATTACATGTTTCATTCTTATGAACACACAAGCCAACATGTAGGGATAAATGCATAAATCTGAGGCCCTCTTTATAGTATTGGATATGTAGGAAATTCCCTTTAACAAAGAGTTCTTTGTGGAATCTTGACACCATATGCCCACCAACCCATTTTTCCCATAATTATTCTAAGGGTGAGAAAGCTAGGGTTTGATCATTTAACAAAGACTGACAACTTATGTGCTAGATAAGAATACACCAAAAAAAAGGTGACATAAAACCCATAAGGTTTTAGGTTATCACGTTTAGATCTAATTAATATTCTATACTAGACACCTATGTTTAACTCAAACACCAATGTTAACATAAATTTCTAGATCTGACACAATCATCTGAGGCCATAAAATGCAAATTTCAAAAATCTAGATCTAGTCTTCTTCCATCCTATTCCATATTAGATATGTACATACACAATAAACTAGCTAAATACTCTTGCTTCTAATCCATTTCAATATCAATCAATAGATGTAATTTTTTTAGCATATCTCAGCATTATAAATCCAGGATATTATTTATCTGAGTTTGTAATTAATTAGCTTGATATAGACTTTTACATCACCCTTGTGCTTATTCATTTCTATATTCTTAACCCTATACTATATTGATCCATCTCAATTTAGGGTTAAACTCTTTCCTATAAACATAAACAATATCTTTTATTTATGAGTTGTAATTACATAATATATCATCTTTCCTAGTTATATTTTTACTATCAAAATATTATCCTTCTTAGTTGAACCTATCACTACTAAATAAACCCTTCAAAAACATTGGTTTACCAATAAAAATCACACATATAACATAACACAGTAAACAAAATTAGTTTCACACATATAGATAAGTTGTAACTACATTTGTAATAATTTATTAAATGCTACATTAGCATAAAAACCTAAGGAGGTATTTAAACTCTAAAGGTATAAAATAAATGCATCAAAAAATATACAAACATTAATTAACCCAATACTTCGAAAACATATGAACTAGAATGTCAAAAAAATACATAAAGTTTCTCACCAAAAATACAAAAGAAGATGAGGAAGGCAAAAAAAAGGAATAGTGTTCCTATTTTCATTGACTATAAAAAATATAAAAATAGGTACATTGAAATTTGTGATGGGGAATGATAGTAATTTGTATATGAAACTCTTCACATTTACATTCATTGTTGTGAAATTAAATATTATGAATACATATATTAACCAAAAAAATTGTTAAATTTTATGAAATTATATTATTATAGATACCAAAAATTGTTAATTGTTGTGAAATTATATTATTATAGATACATGCATTAATTATGGTTGTTATCAAGCCGACTCTAGAGGACTATTAATTTCTCCCCAACAAACACCTAAGATAGTGTGACTTGATCTTTCCAACTGTATCTCTTCTTTTAGAATTTTATAAAAAAAAACATTCCATTCATAAATGACAAGTCAACTCAAAGTTTATTTTTTTTATGTTTAAGTTTTAAATTGCACTTATAGTATGTGTTCAAAACTCATTGGAAGCACTAGAAAGGGTTTACTTTTAATCAATAATCACCATTATTTAAATGCCAAATAAAAATTAAAACAAAAATGTAACTTTCCCTCCACTTAAACACACCAAACTAAAAATATTTATTAAAAAACATTCAAATTTTCAAACTCCATCAATGTCCATGTTAAATAAGGGTCATCTTCCAGCATGTGTAATTCCCTTTTTTATTATATATGAAAAATATTTTAGAGTATATGATTGACTGATTGACGAAGGTGTCATTGACTTCAAGGAATAAAATTTTACCTCGTGGTCTTAGTGTTAGTCCTCACATAGTCTATCAATCTGTTTACCTTGGGACTACATATGTTTGAATGTAAGAACAACAAAATCTTTGAATGTTATAAACATTAAATTTTACTATATATTAGATTGTGTCTACCTTGGAATTATGTTTGATTGACTCAATTTATTTTTGGGTATGCTAATTATTGCATATCACTACATACTAATAAACAATGAATGAAAATTTTAGTCAAAATTAATTACCCAATGGTCAATAATAGATGCATAAAAATATTTTAATATTCAACATTCACTTTATTTTTTACATGCATTTTGTAATAATAAAATAACATTGTAAACCAAAAATATAGTCTCATCATTATTATTATACCAATAAAACACATTGAAAAATAATCATATTTTAAATAAAATTTATTTAAAATGATAACATGACCCATGGATATTCAGCACAAACACCATCAACATAAAATATTAAGACAGGAGAGAAATTCACCAATAAATACACATTGTATTAACTATATGTAATAAATAATGTATGTCTACAACCAACAATTGTTGCACTAGAATATAACTCTCTAAAATAATATATCTCACCAACAACTCAAGATATAACTCTATGCTTCATTACTTTCCACAACAATACAAAGGTTTTTTGTATATGAAAAGTAATATGTGAGTGAGAAATTATTATTTGTATATTAAAATGTGGTATTATTCCCCAAGTTACACCTAACCCTTATTACACATGTAAGGATAACTACCACATTAATTATGCATTTAATTATTTTTTGCACATTATAAATCATAGCTTAGTAACACATCTACCTAATTTGGTATTTAAAAATTTATAAATATTACACACTTCAACACCCTTTTAAGGTCATCTTAGGGAATGTGGTGAAAAATAAGAAGTCTCATGCTCATAAGTATGGGTCACAATAATTAGGCCTGATGAGCTACCCATATACAACCAGATTGTAAATGGTGTGTTATAGAACACCTTCAATAAACAACATTCCTCTAAATTCACTAAGAAACATCACTAGGTACATAACATACTCAAAAATATAATGAATCATTAGCAATACACAACACCCCCCTTTAATGTTGACTAGGGAGCAAAGACAAAATAGTTTAATATCTCTAAAAGTGTCAATGAAATATGTGTGTATAAAAAAAATCTAATAAATACTCAAGTGAGAGTGCCCAATATGCCTTGTGATGAAAAAATGTAAGGTGAAAAAATATACCCTCCAAATAGACCCAAATCCAATATTTAGCCAAACATAAGAGTTAACAACTCATCATAATGTACTACTAAACACAAAATCTAGTCCTAAAAACGTGCTAGATGAAACAAAACAATACTATTTTCTTTTCCATTGGGTCATTATTACCCCTAAAAATTATCTATATCTTTACATAAGGCAATCTACATGGCTTGATAAATGAGCTCACAGTGTCAAATCCAAGTGAAATGAAAGTAAAAAATGACTTTCTCTAGCACTATGAACATAATGGAAATGTATGATACACACAAAAAATAATCCAAAAAAAATCCTTAAAAATATATAATATGGAACTCCTCCACATGTAGATATGCAATTGGTACATGAATCCAACCGAAGAAATAGATCGGATATAAACATAATAGATGGGACTTATGAATAACTCCTCATAGAAGTTGATGTAGAGAGAAAAGTTAATCTTTGTTGGTTGAAGCTTGATAGATATAGAATGTTTTAAGTCATGAGGTTTCCCATTTACTCTTTATCCTATTGATATTCCTAACAACCAAACTTTGAGAGCGATTTGGATCTCCTCTCAAACAGTCATTGATCTTCTTAGGAAAAGATGCTTTGATGTACCATATTATATATGATAACATAGCCCATGGATATTTAGCATAGACACTGTCAACATAAAGTATTCAAAAAAGATAAACATTGACCAATAAAAACATATTGTATTTATCATAGTGGCACTAAGATCTTTAGATCAAATTAATGCACAAATTTGTGATAGGTGTGATTCAAGCATATACACAACACAATAGCTACAAGAAAATGAAATCACAAGTGATAATATTGAATAGACAAGATAAGAGCCAAAACCCATCTTCCGTTGAACTTTTGATGATGAATATAATGGGAGAGAGGTACATATATAGGTGGGAAAGAGAGTGAAACCCCACATTCTAATCAATGTGGGACTAATCTGCATAAATGACCCAAATGGCCTATAATACCCTAAGCAAGAATAATGAATCATGTAGATACAACCTGTAAGATAAAAGTATACACCAACACCCCATTTAAGCGTAGCTAAGGTGGGCTAAATAATTGGGTCCCAACAATAAGGCCTAATGGGGTACCCAAGTACGATTCTCTCATAAATTATAAAAAAAGACAAATCTCATAGGAAAAATTCCCCATAAAAATAGATACTTAAAGGATGTGAAGAGGCTAGAAGTCCCCCTTGAAGATGATGCTACTACTGATGTAGACTGCACACCAAAAAAATCTCGTAGATGAATAAACTTTCTCTCAATGAAGGGTTTGGTAAAGACATCTACAACCTACATTACAAACTAGAAAAATCTCAAGTTAATGACCTGACCATGAATAAGCTCCAAGATAAAATGAATATGAATCTTAATGTGTTTGGTCTAATCGTGTTGAACCGGATTCCTACATATCTGTATGGTACTCTAGTTGTCACAATAGATGATGGTGAGTTGCTTGAAAGGAATTCCAAACTCAAATAGAATCGCTTGAATCCAAATAGCCTCATTAGCTACATTAACAAATCCCTTGTACTCTACCTCCATGGATGATATAGCAATAACATTTTGATGTTTTCTAGATAAAATGTTGGGAATAGAACCCAAAAAAAATTTGTAAAATAAGTGGACTTTTGATTATGAGTATCCCCAACCCAATCTAAATTTGTAAAACCAACCAAGTCAATCTCTGTGCCAAATATGTTCTGAATCCTAAATCTATAAGATCCCTAAACATAGTGAAATATCCTCTTATCTACTTTCCAATGTAAATTACGTTGTTCCTACATGAATCTATATATAATTCCCACTGCATATGAAATATTGGGCCTGGTATGAGGCAGATAAATAATGCTACCAATAAGTTGTTGATATCAAGTGGCCTTAAACAAAGGTGTAGATTAGTCAGCCTCAAGTTTGAATCCTAATAGAAAGGGAGTTAGAGAAGGCTTACAATCAGCCATGTGAAATTAGGCCAAAATATCGAGAGCATACTTGGATTGTGCAAGTGAAATCCCTAAATTAGACTACAAAATCTTGAAGCCAAGGAAGTATTTCAGAATATCCAAGTCATTCATGTCAAATATGTCATGTAGAGTTATTTTAACCACTACAATCACCAATGAGGAACTCCTAATGATGAAAATATCATCAACATAAAGGATTAGTATCTATAAAGAATCATCCTACTACAAAAAAATATACATTGGGGTATGAATGACACCTAGTTAAACCTAAAGTAAGGAAGAAGAAATCCATCTTGGCATACCAAGATTGATGGGCCTGTTTGAGGCCATAGATGGATTTCTTGAGTTTGAAAACTAAGGATGATTCCTAAACAAACCTAGGTGTTTTATCCATGTATATCTCCTCCTCAAGGTCTCCATGAAGAAAGGTGCTCTTTACTTCCATTTGGTCCACATTCTAACCATGTGTTATAGATATATATAGTGTGAGCTGGATCAAACTCATCTTTGAAATATGTGTAAAGGTATCTGAGTAGTCAATGCCTACTACCTATGCAAAAATCTTGGTGACTAATCACACCTTATACTTATTGATCGACCCATCTGATATAAACTTGGTTTGATATATCTACCTTACATTGAACCATCTTCCTTCCTTTAAGAAGTGAAGTCAAATCCATAAGAAGTGAAGTCAAATCCCGAGTGTGATTTTTGGTCAAAGAAGAATATTCTTCCTACATAGCATGATCCCATTCAAGTATGCTTGAAGCCTCTTAGAATGTCTATGGATCCAAAATTGAAGCAAAGAAAGAATGTGGACCACTCTGATATACTATTCATATATATCTGTCATGTATTAGATCCCCTATCTAAGTGTTTGCACTCTAAATTATCTGCCTAACCCAAAGGGGCCCAAATATGGGTGAGTCAGGTGTTGACACCTCATCCTTTGAAACATGACTAGAGGTGGATGTACAAAATTCCCCATCACTTCCCTTGCTATCATAATTAGAATAAGAAGAAGAACCTAACTCAAGAACCTAATTTGTATGATTTGATTCATAAGAAAAATCATCAAGTCTGAGTGAATCCAATGAAAGAGAAGAAGTGTCAAGTGTTGAGTCTTTAGGACTCTCCTAAAAGTGAACACTTATCTGTATGAACAAATCATGTGTGGTTGGATGTATAAGTCAATACCCCTTGACACCATATGGATAACCTACAAATATGCAAGGCTTGGACTAAGGTTCCATATCTTTGTGTATCTTATTTGGTATACATGTCATATCTAGAGATCCAAAAATCCTAAGGTGCTCAACGTCAAGTTTCCTTCCATGCCAAGCTTCAAAGGGTTCTATTCCTTTCAAAGCTTTGTGAGGAACCTTATTTTGAATATAGAAAGTATAATTAATGGCTTCAGACTAATATTGAGGTGAGAAAGACTTAGAGTGAATCATACAACTAGCCATCTCTTTCAAGGACCTATTCTTGCATTTTGTAACTCCATTTTGTGAAGGACTATAATTAACTATTTGATTTAAATCAATCCCCTCTATGGTGAATAAATTCTCAAATATAACATGAAGGTGATGTGATTTGATGATGTTGCTGGGAGCGATGGACGAAAGGGAGAAGGAGGGCGTGGCAGGGGAGGGCACAGGTCAAAATTATAGGGTGGTGTTAAGACTACAGTAGGCAGCCCATGGATCACAGAGCATTGGAAAGGCTCCTTTTTCATAGTTTTTAGGTCCACTTGTTGCTGAAGAGCCCATTGGCATGTAAATACCCAAGGTCAATGACTTCCTGGAAGATACAAGGAGAGGCCAAAGTTGGTTATACCAATGGACATGATTGCTGAAGACATAGAATACTATTTGAATCACTCCCTGTACTGCAAGTTTTTGGGGCTTAGGACTTTGCTCTAGTTCCTGGAAGCATGGGCTCAGAGGACTTGGGCACCGAAAGGAGAAATGGATATTACATTGTTGGCTAATAGCTATTTATGGTCACTTTCACCTGTATAACTAACTATAATAGAGTATTTGCTGGAGGCCCTTACTTTCATAACTAGGTGGGACTATTTATCAAGCTATGGCATGTCAATTTTATACCATCAAAGGAACTACCAAACTGCATTCTGGTGTAGGTGCATCTACCTCACTTTTCGATGGAATGTTGTCATGAAGACACTCTGCAAATGCTTGTGTCTCTGTTGGGAAGGCCAGTCAGCTCTTTAATGTCAATCCTGGGGAAAAAGGTAATGACTTATGCCCACATTTGTGTTGAAATTGATCTCAACAAGCCAATACCAGATGCTGTTGAAATGAGTACGAGACCCTTTTCTTGGGTGTAACAACTGGATTATGAAACTCTTCCTTTCTGTTGTCATCTTTGCCATGCTTATGGCCACTTGTAGTGAGGGTGTTCCAAATTAAAATCCATTAAACCTCAGCCTACTTAGTCTTCTCGCATTCCTCCTAGAATAGACAAAGAGAAGGGCCCGATTCCAAGTGAGGTGCCTAAAGCTAATGGCTTTATATCAGTTAAAGGTCACTATAAAAATAGGGGCCAAAAATGGTCCTTGAAGGAAAGACAAGTAGATGACTTGCTTAATAGATTTGAAATACTAGATGACCTTAATCAACAGGAGGTGAATCCAGGGTTGATGATTTTGGATCAGGGGATTGAGGGCCCAACTTAGGAGACCAATGTTTTAAGTGCTTTAATTGAACCACAGGATGCTAGAGATTATCACATGGATATGAACCAATAGATGATGATTTTAGAAGGAATGACTTCCTCAGTAGTTCCCCCTAAAGAAGATGGAAATTTGCCTCTCATGGGGAAAATTGGGGACTCAAGGGTAGTAAGAAGTAGTAAATCTTCTCCTCATTTGGGACTTTTGCAAAAAGACCTTAAGAAGGGAGGGGGGAGAAATCTGGCAAGCCTGGTAGAAAAAAGGACCTAGAAAATATTAAACTAATGGGAGAGACTTTGGTGGAGTCAGGGTCAATAAAGACTCTGGATGCTCACTTTTTAAACCCTCTAAAATGATTGTACTATCTTGGAATGTAAGGGGCTTGAACAACAGCCCCAGACAAAATGATGTTCATAACCTGATTAGAAGTCATAGACCAAATGTTCTTTTTTTGTAAGAGACTAAGATTTAAATTGAATCTATGTTCAAATTAGCACCTAAGTTATGGAGGCAAGGAGACTGTCAATGCATTGGTGCTATTGGAGCCTCAGGGGGACTAGCTTATCTATGGAACCCATGGAAGATTAGTCTTATAGGTTGGTTGTCTTCTAAGTTTTCCATGACTATGATTGCTTCCAATTTTGAGACAGGGGAAGTCATTCTCCTCTCCAATATCTATGCCCCTATCGATTGGCAGGGTAAAAACTCCTTATGGGTCCATATCAATTTTGTTCGTAGCTTGGCCCCCTTCCAACCTTGGATTATGGTAGGTGATTTTAACACTATTTTAGATTTGACTAAAAAGTGTGGTGGCATGTCAAGGCTAGACCCCTCTGCTTTTATTATGCACAATGATATTGAAGTTTTGAATTTAGTTGACATCAGTCCCAATAATGGACAGTTTACATGGAACAATCACAGGAGTGGGAAACACTGCATTGTTGAGAGACTGGATCATTTTTTGGTTTCTAGTTTTTGGATTGGAGGTATGTGGTCTACGAGGTCTAAAATTTTGGACTAGAGACGATCAGACCATTGGCCTATCAAGCTTAATAGTTTTTCAAAGTATCGCCCTCGCTCTCCTTCCTTTAGATTGTAACTCATGTGGCTGCGGGATCAATCTCTATTCGAGTGTGTGGCCAATTGGTGGCATTGGGGTAGGCTTGCCCATGGTATGATGATGTATATCTTTGCTAAATCGCTGCAGTATGTGAAGTATAAGCTCAAATGGTGGAATCACCAATGCTTTGGGAATATTTTTCATGCTAAGGTTGCTGCACAGACCAAGCTTGATGGTATCATGAGATAATAAGGGAGGAAGGATTGACTGAAGACTTACTACAAGATGAAGCTTAGGCTGTGAAAGACTTGGAGGAATGTGAGCTATGAGAGGAAATTTTTTGGAAGCAAAAAGCTCAAATTGAATGGCTCCAGGAAAGGGACAAAAATACATCTTTTTTCTTTAATTCGTCCAAAGCCAAGAGGCATGGCAATTCTATTTCGGCCTTGGTTAATGAAAGAGGTGAGCGTCTTAACTCCTTTTTAGAAATATCAAAGGAGGTGGTGTAGTTCTTCTCTACTCTTTTTAGGGAAGATGTGAATGGGGAATTACCGCAAGAAGCTCAGGTTCTCTTCTATATTTCACCTCTGGTGACACGTGAAATGAATAAGAATTTAATGAAGGATATCACACTTGGAGAGCTTGAGGAGACCATTACCCAGATGAAAAAAGGGAAAGTGGCTAGACCTAATGGCTTCTTGGCTAAATTCTACCAAGAATTCTATGACATTATCAAACTTGACCTTTTATCTAATGTTCAAGGCTACAAATGCGACCTATCTTGCCCTCATACCCAAATGTGAAGGAGCTAATAGGCTAAGTCAATTTTGCCCTATATCTCTTTGTAATTTTGTTTATAAAATTATATCTAAAATCATTACAAATAGGTTAAAAAGAGGGCTGAGTGTTGTGATCTCTGAAGAGCAAAGTGGTTTTGTGGAAGTCAGGCAAATTTTGGATGGTATTGTTATTGCTTTTGAGTCCATTCACTCCATGGCCAGCTCCAAAGATAAGGTGATGTTTATTAAGTTAGACATGGCCAAGGCTTTTGATAGGGTCAGATGGTCTTTCCTATGAAAGGTTCTTAGCACTTTTGGTTTTACAGATGAATGGACTCAATGGGTCATGAGCTACACTTCCTTAGTTTCCTTTTCAATGCTTATCAATGGAGAACATACAGAGTTATTTGGTGCCTCTAGGGGGTTGTGACAAGGTGATCCCCTATCTTTGTACCTCTTTATTCTCCTCACTAAAGGTTTGGGGAGGTTGATCAACAAGAATAGAGGGGTTGGGCATATCCAAGGATAGCGATGGGGAGGTGAATTGTCGGTGCAGTCTCACCTACAGTTTTCTGATGACACTACTCTAATGGGCATAGCCATAACGAGTGAAGTAGCTAATTTGTGTAGGGTGTTAGATGTTTACTTAATGGACTTGAGAAAAAAGGTCAATGAAGACAAGTCATCCATCTTCTTCTTCAACACTCTGGGTCCCATTCAACAATGGATTGCTAGGACTATGCATTTTCAGATTGGGACTCCCCCTTTGATTTACTTGGGTATCCCTATCTCTACTGGCCTTATATCCAAAGAGTCCTGGCAGAATATTTTGGAGAAATTTTAGGAAAAAGTGAATCATTAGACTCACAAGTGGTTATCCTTTGCTGGGAGGGTTCAACTTATCCAATATGTGGTGCAGGCTTTGCCCATTTACAGATGTATGCTTCAGGTTGCCTCGATGGAAATTGTTAAGGAGTTTGATTTAGTTACCAGGTAATTTTTATGGGCTGCTAGTCTGACGTCCTCTAAATGGAGCCTAGTTAGATGGGAGATTGTCTATAGCCCTAAACAACATGGGGGGCTTGGTCTAAGGTAGATAGACTTAAATGGTGTTGCTTTGGCAGCTAAACTTTATTGGCATTGGTGCACTAAACAAGACAAAGCTTGGGCTAGAATTCTCTCACAAAATTACTACTCTAGGACCATTCAGAGGGATATTCCTCATTATCCCCTTATTGGGATAGGCTCGATGATATGGAGTACTCTCAGAAAAGGGGCTGCTCTCATTAAGGAAGGCTTATTCTGGATTTGTAAGTGGGGATCTAGGGCTCTCTTTTAGACTGACTCATTGGATGGTTATCCTCCCATTATTTCTCAGTTCCCAAATTTGTCAAACCTTTGTCAGAGATTCCTTGATATTGGTTGGTCTCGGGTGAGAGACTTCAAAGTATACACTTCATGCAGATAGCTAGAGGTGGCACAATGGAAAGCTCTCAAGGCTTGGCCAGTTATTGGGACACGAGGAGAATGAGGAGCTATTGAGCCTCCTCTCCATGCATCATTGTAGCTCCCTTCAGGAGGAAGATGAGCTTGCTTGGTCTCCCAATCCTAAGGGATCTTACACAGTTGCCTCTAGCTATCAGGCCTTACTTCTTTAGAGATTGGGCAGGGGGAAGTGCAATGGTGGAGATAGGACTAAAATAAATTCTCATGGCCAAAATGTAATTTTTTTGTTTGGATGTTGGCTTGGAATAGGTGCTTGACTTGGGACAATCTCTGGAAGAGAGGCTTCTAAGGCCCTTCACTTTGTGTTATGTGTGGAGCGGCTGAGGAGGACTCTGCCCACCTATTTTTTTGATGCTCCTTTGCCTTGCAACTCTAGAACTATTGGTGGAATGTTTGGCAAAGCCCCTATTTTTATGCTCTTTTTGTGGTCAACTTTTAGAATGGTGTGGGAGAATCCCCCTCAAGGATGCCTTTCCTGTAGGATGTATGGTTAGGGGGCCCCATCTTTCTGCTATGGCAGATTTGGCTTGAGAGAAATAGGTGGATTTTCTAGCACATGAGGATCATGGCACAATAGGTATGGTAGAAAGTAGTGGGGATGATTCAAGAGACCATCCAAGCTAAGAGTATGATCTACCTTCCATTAACCAAGTAGGACGCTGAGGTGGTGGTGCGACTTGGATTCCATCAACTAACAGGTAATTTAGCTTATGTCAAGAGAAGTGGGTAGGTTAAGGATAAGATTTAAAGGGTCAGTCAGTGGTAGTGCCCTCCTAGAGGGATTCTCAAGATCAATACAAATGGTTTCTCCAGGGGTAATCTTGGGCCTACAGGTACTGGAGGGATTGGCAGGGATTTTGAAGGTATGGTGTTTTTTATCTTTATGGTTCCTGAGGGGCTACAAACCATCAACATGATGGAAGGCCAGGCCATTCTTTATGCCCTTGAGAAGGCTCTGGATTTGGGTTGGCGTAGGATCATGTTTGAATCAGATTCTCAAGTCTTAATTAACCTACTCGTTAAGAGGAAAGTGTAGGATGTTAATTGGCAACTGGCTCTGGTTGTGCAATAGATTTTGTAGGTTTACTCACTCATGGATATAGTAACATTTGTTCATATTCCGCATGAATGGAATAGGGAAGCAGATTGTTTGGCTAAATGGGTGTCTAAGCATTTAGATGGAGGAAACACTGAGGATTGGGAGTCTCTCTCTTTGATGCTTCATTCTGATTTGGAAAGAATTTTGGAGGAAGATAGGGAGGTTTATAACATTGCTTAGTTGGGTGTGTGCCTAGTTTTTCTATCTTTTTTGCTTTCCTTTGGGGGTTTTTGCCCCCTGTTCTTCTTGTAATTCTCTTCTTTACCTTTCAATAATATTTTTACCCATTTTTATAAAATTAAGAAAACTTCTCAAATATATTACTAACATATTCACCTCCACTGTTAGTTTGAATAAGCTTGATGGATTTTGTAAATTATTTTCAATAAGTGCCTTGAAGTTTTGAAAATATTCAAACACTTCAGATTTTTTCTTAAGAATTTAGACCATGTACATCTCAAGAAGTCATAAATGAGAGTGAGAATACACTTAGCCCTTGTAAAAGATAGACTAAAAAAGGCCCAAATACATCATTGTGTACTAACTCCAATGCTTGTGAATCCCTCCAAGCTTTGCCTTTGTCAAATTTTGTGTTAGGATTCTTTGCAAGAGAGCACCCCTTACAAATACCCTTAGATAATTGGACTCGAGGCAAACCTATGACCATTTCATTTTTTCTAAGTTATTCAAGGTAGAAATAGTTAAGGTAGCTAGAATCCTCTTGCAATAATTTGATAACTCCATCTGAATGAGTTAGCAATGCTGTCAGAGAAGAATTAGGTGAAAAATGTGAGGTGTATAATTTGGCTTAGTGATCTACCCTACACACTACCAATGTAGTATCACTATGTAACTCCCTAATGATAACTAAATATGGTAAAAACTCAACCCTCATTCCTTTGTTGATATGATTGATTTGATACACTGATAGGAGATTGGTTAAAATGGAAGGGTCACGTATAACATTATTGAATGTTCCTCCTTCCATTTCAATAGACCCTCTCCCTATAATAGGTATAGAAGTGCCATTACCCAAACTGATAGAAGACATGTTCAAGGCTTTAAAGAAGAAAACTCAAATAGTGAAGAGCTCATGTGGTGAGAAGCACTTGAGTTAATGAACCATGAAAATGTTAAAGCTATAACTACTAAAAGAGCCTTGATCTTTTCTTTCTCTTTCCTCTTTCCCTTTACCTTAGTAGAATCTTGGGTAGATGAATTCTTCTTGATGGACTCAGGACCACCTATGGTGTTCTTCTCTAGGAGATGAGTTAGGTGATCTATTTTATTTTTCATGCATTTAATTTCATCATGCCCATTTTTATTATAGTAGGCACACCTAACCTTCTCTTTTTTAGGTTTTTCATTGGAAGAGGAGGCTTCAGCCTTGGTTTTAGTAAAGGTTAATTCTTTCTTCTTCTCTTCATCCTTATTCTTCTTCTCTTTGTTGAAAGTCTTTGCTTTTCCATTCTCATCAATTAGGGCTTGAGGTTTTGTGGACTTCAATGTTCCCATATAAATAAACTTATCTTTCTCCCTAGTTAAGTCAACAATGAAAGCATTTAAAGAGGGCATTTTCCATGTAGTGCCTAAAGCACTTTTAGTGGCATGAAAAGTAGAGACAAAGACTGGATAGTCGGGACTTAGTTTCAAGAGTATAGAAAGAATAAGTTGGTCATCTTCTTTATTTTCCCACATTTTTTCAACTGAAATCTCAAGGACTTGAACTTAGTGAAGAAATCCTGAAGGGTGTTAAAGTTACAATGACTTAGGTTAATGAGTTCATTCTCAAGCTCATGACCTCTCATCACATCTTGGTCCCCAAATAATTTACCTAGAATGGTTCATACATCATGAGGTGATATGGTAGGATCTAAGTGAAATAAAATATTATGTGTTATAGAAAGGTATAATAACTCATAGGCTTTATTACTATGGTTATACCACTTAATTATCTCTACATCTATAATAATTTTAGTTTCATTACCCATGGTTATTATATACAAACCATTACTCCTTAGAATTATTTTCATCTTGATTTTATATTCATGATAATTAAAGGGAGTTAATAGGTTGATTGAACTTGAATCCATTAGTGTATAAATGAGATGTAGTAGTAGTAGTAGTAGTAGTAGTAGTAGTAGTAGTAGTAGTAGTAGTAGTAGTAGTAGTAGTAGTAGTAGTAGTAGTAGTTTAAATTGTTGCAAAAATTAAAGTGCAAGTAGATTGCAAAGAGGGACCAAAAAGGCATAGTACACCCTACCTAAACTATGAAATGTTGAACCCCACCCCCCCCCCCAATGTTACAAATGCACACTCAAAAGACGTCAGACTCAGCTGATAGTGTGTCTTGAGCAATTAATGCAGTGAGTCAAAAGATGAGATTTTACAAACAAAAAATGACATCAAACTCAGCTAATAATGCATCTAAGGAAGCAAGTATAATGTGAGCAAGTGAAATTTTTATTAACACTTTCTGTTTAAATATTTCCCACAAAATATTGTTTTATAAAAAAAAGAATAAAAAAATCCACTGACAATGATAAACTTGATAAATATTCTTATACATTACTTATGCATTAAAATTAAAGTAACCTATTTTCCCTTGTTTTAAATCAACTTATTAAAAAAAGAATTTAATATTGTAAAAATACTAGGGCAAACTTGAATAGACTTAGCTTATTTTGAAACAAACTTCAAGCCTTTAAAATAGTAGGATCCTTTTGTGATGATTCTTAACTAATTTTGGCATAGAGACTGCATGGCCTAGTAGTTCTAACTGGTCAACAATGATAGTAGTCTCAATACGTGAAAATGTTATATCAGTAAGCCATCTGAAAGAAATGCAAATATAAGGTCAAACATGTAGAACCAGATGAGGCCGAACATAGGTCGATACTGAATAAAGGAAACCAGGCCTGAGACTGTATGAAGACATGCATATTTTTGTATAAAAATACACCAAGGCACACTAAATATGCAATCACAAAGAAACCATGGAAACTACGGTAAAGGTTGCTAATGACCAATTCTATAAAAAAAATATGACTCCACCAAAGACTAAAAAACTTCCAAAAATGGATTGTGAAAATTACCTTTTATTTGCAAATAATAAATCCCAAGATTAAAAATAAATTAATAGCAATAAAAAAACTAGACAATTGAATAATAGAGTGGCTCTGATATCATATCGAAGTAGATTCCAAGATATCTAGATCAAATGAATGCATAGATTTGTGATAGGTATGATTCAAGCATGTACACAACACAATAGCTAAAATAAAATGAAATCACATATGATAATATTACATAGACATGATAAGATCCAAAACCCATCTTCCACTGATCTTTTGATGATGCATACAAAGGGAGAGAGGTACATATATAGGTGTAAAAGAGAGTGAAACCCCACATTCTAGTGAATTTGGGACTAATCTTCCCAAATGTCCCAAATGGCCTCTAAGACCATAAATAAGAATAATGAACCATGTAGACAAAATCTGTATGATAAAGGTCTACAAAATAATATTTTTGATGTATAATATACAATGTGTATGTGCAAGCAATAATGTTTGCACTAGAATAGGACTTTCTAAAAGACTACATTTCGCCACTCATTTAGGTGGTGACTATAAGTTCTATTACTTTTCACAAGAATACAAGTTTTCCTTATATAGTAAAAATAAGATGTTAATGATAAATTAGTATTGGTGGAGTAAAACCTAGGATTCTTTCCCAATTGATACATAATCCTTTGTAGACACCAAAATTATGTCAAACACATATGCATAACTCCCTATGTCGAAACCCCCCTAAACCCATTTTAATAATAATAATTAATCTCCCTAACCCATACTTTTATCCCTCACAAATTTAGTTAATTTAAAAATAATTAATTAACTTAATTAAAAACTCATATTGGCACCTTGCATGGCCACCTCACCCTATGAAAATTCTCCCTTGATGAGTCACCTCAAGACTTGGTCCCCTCATCCTTACTACCTAAGACTTATTCCTCCTTCCAAACTAAATTCCTAAACAACTACTTCCTTTCTAACCTTTTATTTTTACCATTCTATAATAGGTGTCACACTTGGCATGCATAAAAATATAAAATAGGCCAATAATAGAAAGGTTTACCTATTCTAGGGCCACTGATGTCAGTCAACCCATGACTGACATCAATAGGATACTTGTTGACATCAGTGAGATCATCGACGTTGATAATATAAGCCAAACTCCAACATGTGCTTCAGGTCAGCAAAAATTAAGAAAATTAATTCTTACTCTGATTCAGGCTCTTGGCATTCTATTTTTTGACATTCAGGTTTACAATCACTCAGTATAAGTCAATCACCATAAACAATTAAGCTCTTGAGGACCAACAACATTTTCTTGTTCTTTATGTTCAAGCATTCAAGTTTGGACTCCCAGATAGAAAGCATCAACTTGGCACTTATCATTCAGTGACCACCATAGCTAAGTATATCCAGGTTCATTCTAATCACTTGTCCCCATCCTTCTCTCTATTTTCACACCTGGTGGGACCCTGGATTTTTTCTTGGGTTTATTTCTTGTTTTAAACATTCATATAGGTGTATTATAGTGAAATTTCATTTCTTGTCCTGCTTCCTCCTCTTTTCTCTTAAAAATAGAAAAGCCAATATCTTATTTCTTTGTTTAAAAGACATTAAAATTGAAATATTCTTTCTTTTTTTCCTTGCCTCTAAAAACAATGTCATTTTCTGTTTTAAAAAAAGAAAAAATAAAATCCCTTCTTTACTTCCTCTTGCATGCACATTAGGATAGTGAAATTCATATTGTATTCATATTTCCTTTTTGTTTTCATTTGAATCTCAACATTTCAAGATTTGGGTTTAAAATGTATTGCATTTTCATAATTTGATTGTTGCATATTAACACACCTAATTAAATACAAGCATTTTGAATAAATCATAGTACACCTATGTTACACAACCAAATCACATTCACATAAACAAACATCAAAAATCACCTGAGAAAAGGTCCATTAGGATTTCATCACTTGGTGGATCACCTTACCCTACCCAGCTATCCTAATTGGATTTCACCACCAAGGGGAGAGCCCACTTCATTCTCTGGTAGATTATAATCTCTAGACAGTAGGTATATTTTAGCTAAGCATCCTATCTCAACTCCAAGTTTGTGAAGTGTGGAGAGCAAGCTCCTATAACAAGCCACGTACCTAGTCTAACATAGATTCCCTCTTGAGCACCAAAACAAATATGAAACCAGATCTAGATGGTATTGACATGAGCTCAAGCCAAAATTCTTGTCAATTAAGCAAGCCGACAACCACTTCCACCTTCCCCTCTTACTTCCAATTCTATTATGGAGCATACTTTAGATACAGAGCATACTCCTAGCCCTAACCAAATTCCCATTGTGCCTAAGGGAGATCAAGATTTTTCTAAATTTTTGGATCGCAATGTGGTAGCCCCTCAGCATTACCTTACTATGATTTGAACCTATAATTTTGTGGGTGACCCAATCTATGGTATGCCAACCTCTTTGTTGGAGAAAACCTCAGTTTTGGTTGCATCCACTATTTTTCCCATGGTTACCCAAACCACCACTTCAACAAGTAACCCAACTATAAACAATGACCAACATGTGGCATCTCCTCTACCTAATTCCACCTAAACACTAGAGTAACTTCCCTATTTTCACAACCACAACCGGTTCAGCTAAGTCACACCCCTTTCCAAAATTTAGTGGTGCCTATTCCATCCACCCTTGCACCTATAATTACTCAATTTATGACTCACCCTTCATCCAGTCTAACAATGCCAATAATTTAACCTGCAGTAATAATAACCAACCAAGGCATAGTTTCCAACCCAATGGTACAAGCTCCTTTTCTTTCTACACCTTGTCCTATGACTCATTATCCTTATGTTGCCCTGACACAACCTCAGCAAGCTATGTCATACACTCCCCCTACTTCTTTTCAGCTTCCCTATAACTTAGGAGGAATCCCCCAAACTAATCCCCCTCCAGACCTCATTAAGATGCTAATGGATAAGATCTCTAATTTAGAGACATTTATTTTTGGTAAAAAGAATGTACTATCTTATGATTAGATATGCAATGAACCAATCCACCCTTCTGTGCCTATTCTCCCTTATCCAAGTCAATGGAAATTGCCTAAATTTACTCATTTTTAGAGTAAAGAGAACCCACAACAACACTTGTGAGCATTTATACATGCTTGTTATTTAATAGGACATGATGATGCATTACCACTTCACACTTTTCTTATGTCTCTTTTAGGTGTTGCCTTGGATTGGTATATCTTTATTCCTCATCACTCTCTTTTCTCATTTACCCAACTTGCACAAATATTCCTAGACCATTTCTCTATTAACATTTCTAAGAAAGTTTCTATAACGGACCTATATTATATTAGACAATTTGATGACGAGTTTATTACTAATTTTGTCGCTCACTAAAAAATATTGATCAATCAACTCTCCTTCTCCTTACCCCAACCAAAGCATATTGACCTTTTCTCAAGGGCATGTGCTAAGTAGATCTCATCCACACTTTGGGTACAAAATTTCCACACATTTGATGAAGCTTTTACAATGGCATGGAAACTCAAGGTTCACACTATTGATGAAGGTAAAGTCAATTTACGCAATAAG
Organism: Torreya grandis; assembly: GCA_037957365.1. Taxonomy (NCBI): domain Eukaryota; kingdom Viridiplantae; phylum Streptophyta; class Pinopsida; order Cupressales; family Taxaceae; genus Torreya; species Torreya grandis. Next base: position 4,240,709 of record JARHVA010000096.1, read on the forward strand.
AATCCTAATACTAAGACAAATGACTCCTCTAAAACCTCTCCCTCAAACCAAAAGGCTAAATTCTCTACTAACATGGTGGTCATTAAGTCATCCTCTTCCACAACCACAAACCAATCAAATACTTCAACTTCTCAAAATCTGACCAAGCAATTCCAACAACGGTATGAACAAAGATAATATACTCCCATTAGGGAATCATAAACATCCATTTTGGAGAAACTATTATAGCAAGGTGTCATAATCCTTCCTTAGATTAAACCTCCTATACATTTTTATCCTTCACGTCTATCCCAACCTAGTACAAGGAAGATGAGTTTTGCGATTACCATCAAGTTAAAGGTCACAACTATAATAATTTCAAGATGCTCAAGAATATTATGCAAGATATGCTTGATATCGGTGAAATTGTCTTAGATAATCCTAATGCACCTCCCAATCAAAGTATGGATGTGTTTAAACACCCATTTCCTAATCATTCACCAAACCAAAATATTATCCAGTCCACAACTAACTCAGGAGATCATAATATCCATATGGTTAATATGGTCTTTCCTTTATCTTTAGTTTAACTGACCCTTCAATAGGAGACATCTATTTCATCGAATTCTCCCCCACATTTAGTGGCACCTATTTTTCCCCTTCTTCCTCCTCAAGTAGAGGAGCCTATTTCACCCATTTCACTCGCTTGAGAGGAAGAGCCTCCTTTGCCACTCAAGGAGCCTATAATACCAATTCCATTTGCACCAATATTACCTATCCTCTTACCACTTGAAGACCACACCCTACCTATTCCTCAACCACATGTTGAAGGAAACATCATCCCTACACTATACCCTCTTGAGGAACCTTCTTCCCATACCTCTCCTCCACCTATAGAGAGTGATACCTCACGCACTTCACTTTTTCACCTAGAAGAGTCTATATCATCTACTCCCATTATAAATGAGAGACCTATTGTGCCTACTCCAATTGCACCACCCTTACCCCTTCTTTTACTTATGGAAGATCATATTTTATCCACACCTCACCCACATATTGAGGGAACCATAATACCTATGTTTTACCCTCTTGAGGAACCTACTTCACCTAATTCCCCTCCACCCATGGCAGATCAAGTCTCTTCTCCCATCTCTATCGAAGAAGACCCCATTGTGGTTCTTTCTCATCTTTGGCCCGAATTAGTAGAAACTAATAATTTCCCTCTTTCCCAAACACCACAGCTTTCTAAAAATGCAACTGTAAGGCCTACATCAGCTTCATCAAAACCCTTCTCATGTTTGGTAAAAATTCTAGAATTTCTTGACTCCACAAAACATGACCATGCAACATTTTGGGACTAGCTTAAAAATCCATATCCAATACAACAAATGTCAACCTTTACCACCAATCCTCTTACTATAATTTACCCTAAGGTCTTTGACAAAGCCATATCTTCTTCACCAAAAGCACTAAAATTTCAACCATATATATTAGAACCCTCATCCTTGTAGGAATTTGTTACATTAATTTTAGGTGTACACCCCATTTCTGATTTAATTCATCCTCAAGTAAAATTAGATTTGACTCCTTAACCACAAATTGGGGTTTCTGACCCTAAAACATATAAGAATGTTAAGCCTTCTATACCTCATCAATCTCTTCTTTAACCCTCAACTTTACCATCCATTTTTGGGCCACATCCTTCTACTTTAGTTGGAATATTGTCTAACCAAGCCAAACAAAAGGTTAAGCTACCCCCACTCTTGCCTTTTCCATCTGGTAGACCTCTCACATATGATACTAATAAAGTGATAGAAAAACATGTAACTATGTTGTCTCTAAACAAGACACCACATAAAATGACCTTTCTAACCTCAAAATAGAAGGTGTCCTCTCCTATTAGTACTATAAGCGTGAGCCCACTCATAGGCTCCCAAAGCTTTTTTTTAAGTTAGTTATTACAATATTTAGTAATAAATCTTCCTCCCATTAATCCTTATAGTCCTCTTGGAATGAAGCCATAAAGGTTTGATAATACACAAGTTTGTTTATATCATCATTCACCTGGACATGATACTAAGAATTTTAAAGCCCTCACAGTAGTTATTTAGCAACTCTTTGATGTTGACACCCTTTTCGATGATACTACTGTTACCCTTCCTATTATTCCAACTTTGTTACTTATAGTGCCTCATACTATTCCACCTAAACTCAAACCCAAAGATGTCGTTATAACCCCTTTACCACCTTCTTCACCAACCTTTCAAATCAACATAGTTAATGTGGCCACACGGTCACAAAACCAAAAGGATAAAGCTAAGGAAAAGGTCACTTCACCTTGGACCCATCCCTTCACCAAAGACACTCCCCTTATTAACCCTAAAATTTCCACTTGGGTGTTCCTAAAACAACATCTTTAAATGTTATTCAAATCTCAAAGGTGAAGCAGCTTCACCAAACTCCTATGAAGATGTCTTTGTATGATTTAATCCAAATCTCATCTCAACACCGTCAAGTTTTGACTAGTGCTTTGCAAGCGATTGAGGTAAAATTATATGATCCCCAACCTCTTGTAGCTTTGGTTAGCTCCCTTAATTTTGTCTCCCTGATTTCTTTCAGTAATTCAAAAATTCCACTTCAACATCTTGAGGATCAAGACTATGCTCTTTTTATTACCACATATATTGATCAAACTCATATCAAGATAGTTATGATCAATGGGGGAGCCAATATTAATATTATTTCCACCCAAGCCTACAAAAAGCTAGCCCTTCTCAACAATAACATGTCTCAAACTGATGTGGTAGTCTATTCCTTTAATGACACTACAACTACTATGGTGGGCACTGTTGTCTTACATATTCATGTAGGTCCCCACATAAATTCTCAAGATCTTTTATGGCATAGAAGGAAGGATAATTCTAATATAACATACTACTTAGATTACCTTGGATACATGTTATGGCATGTGTACCCTCAACTTTACACCACTGTGTCAAGTTTGAGCATGATGGACAAGTACATGTTATACCTACTTACCCACCTCTATTTAAAACATGTAGTATGACTTATAGTCCAAATGATGTTCTCATCCCATTGAAAACATCATCTTCCTCGCATGATTCTTGTGTAGCTTCCACAAGCTCCAATCTTGTAGTTATACAGATATTGACAACACAAATTCATGACAAAGATCCCATGGAGGAGACTTTTCAACATTTTTCACTTGGTGAATATCATTTGTTGACACTCGACATGTTCTATACTCCACAAGAATATGGAAGGCTTCACATGTAAATAAATTATGATCCCTGTAATGGAATGGTCATCCCTTATGCTCCCCCTAATCTTTGAACTAGTTTCACATATTGGGGAATTGATCAAGCTCCCACTATCAGCAACTCATCTTCTTCACCACAACCATTTACCTATGACTTCTCCTTCCTGAGTAACTCTAAATTCACTCACACCTACCTATATAAGTGTGCCTATAAAAGATTTAATTTGGGTCGTTATGAATAAGGTGTCCACATGCCTATTGAATATCCTCCTAGTAGCACCATTAAAAATGCCAAAAAGAGGCATGGGATGGAATATGATGAACCAAATAAACTCCCTAAAATCTCCTATGAACCAATTGTCAAAGAACTAGTCTCTCCTTCTCCACCTTATTCTCCACCATTACCCATAGAATTGGAGGTATCTATACCTCCTAATTTTATTTTGTTTTCAACAAATTCCATCCATTTGGGGCCTCTCACCTATTATTAGGGTAAGTTAATAAGGTCCCTTCTTCTCATTCATCTCGAAATAATTGATGAAGATTTTCCCACTATTAACACTATCTAATGTTAGGATGATGACATAATTCTCACCTACATGGGTGTGGATGATTATTATATCCAATGATTACTCCCATCTAAAACCTAAGCTATGTTAAATGAATCAACCACTAACATCAACTTGCCCTCCTATGGTAACCCTCGCATCCTAATGATTGGCCAATCTTTAGATTCTTCTAAGCAAGTTGATTATGCCACATTTCTTAATGACCATAGTAAATCTTTCATTTGGTCTTACAATGACATGCCTAGTATTAACCCCTCTATCATCACCCAAAACATTTTCACCAATCTAGATGCTAAACCCATTAAATAGAAACTTCACAAAATGCATCCTCATATCGCTCTCCTTGTTAAAGAAGAACTCCAACACCTTATTTATATTAACATTATCCAACCCATTGACTACCTGTAATGGATATCCAATATTTTTCATATCACAAAAGTGATTGAGGGAATCTATATCTACATCGACTGTCATGATTTAAACCTCTCTTGTCCAAATGATGATTTCTCATTGCCTAGTATCGACCAAATTTTTGATCTAACGACTGGCTATGAGATGCTATCACTTATGGATGGATTCTCTAGATATAATCAAATCCTATTTGCTCTTGAGGATCAACACAAGACCACCTTTATTACCCCATTGGGTAATTTTTGTTATCAAGTTATGCCTTTTGGCCTGAAAAACATTGGTGCAACTTACCAATGCACCATGACATAAATTTTCCATGATCTCCTACACAAAATTATGGAATATTATGTGTATGGCCTCCTCAACAAGTCTAAACTTCATCTAGAACACTTGATAATTCTCAAATCCATATTCACTCATCTCCTCCAATATAATGTGCCTTCATAATAATAGGAAAAGGGCCTTCATAAAATGTGTCGCTCGTTACACTATACTAGGGGGACTTCTCTACAAGTGAAGTTTTGATGGTCTTCTCCTTTGATTCCTAGCTAGTAATGAGACTCCATTTACTATTAATTAAGTCCATGATGTGATTTTTGGTGGTAATTTCAATGGTCACATAGTTGCTAAATGTATTCTTTGACTTGGCTATTATTTGCCCACACTTCATCAAGACTATGCTGACTATGTTTGGCATTGCATCAAGTGTCAACAACACTCTAACTTTATTCATGTTCCTATTCATGCATTGTAAGTTTCAAAAGAGTTTTGGTCCCTCTCTCAATGGGGATTAGATCTAATCAGAGAGATTAACCCTCATTCATCTCTCCATCATCACTCTATCATTACTGCCACTAAATACTTCACCAAGTGGGTTGAGGTGATCCCTCTCATCTCCACTAAAGCTGACAAAATTTCTGACTTCATTAACCACCACATCATCTATCATTTTGGTATACCTCACAAGATTATAATAGATAATGGCAAGTCTTTTAAAAACAAGACTGTTCAAGGTCTTTATGATGCATTTGGAATCAAATTAAGCTTCTCATCACCATACTATCCCCAAGCTAATGGACAGGTAGAAGCTTTTAACAAAAACTTGACCAAGATTCTCATGAAGATAGTCAATGATATGGGCAAGGATTGTCACACACACATTCCTTTTAATTTATGGGCTTACCTCACTAGCATTCAAACCCCGATGGGTGCTACACTATTTTCATTGGTATATGAGATAGAGGCTATTTTGCCTCTTGAGGTCCAGATTCCTTCTCTTTGCATTTATTTACATGACATACTTACTAACGATGACTTTCACCAAGAAGGTTTATCCCAACTTGAATTTCTTGATGAACGCCATCTCATAGCCCTCAACCACCTCCAAATATATCAAGAGCGTATCAAACATGCTTATAACAAAAACCTCAAAGAGAGAGATTTCAATATAGGAGATCTTGTCTTAGAATAAAATCAAAATGTCACAAAAATGGAGAAAATAAAATGGGGTAAATTTTCTCCTTATTGGCTTGGACCTTATATCATAACTCACAAGTATGGTTCAAGAACTTATCACTTGTCTTCTCTTGAAGGAAGGCCAAAACTTGAGCCTTTAAATGCCTTACACCTATGACCATTATTTTGTTAAACCAGCATCGCTTTACTTCATGTTTCACTTGAGCTCATCCCTTAAGCATTTATATTACATTAATTTCCCTTCTTATTCACCCTTACTCTTATACACCTCGATAACTTACATAGTGGTATGGTTTTATCCTCATAGTGAAAAAATCCTAAGTCTCTATAGTCTTATCCATGACTAAAAGTAAAAAAATGGGATATTTGAAAAAGTTCTAAAATCTTAGGTCATATTTTTCAATGTAGATTGCTCCCTTGAAAGACAGCTATGTAAATTCCCTCTGTTATTATCAATAGACTGATCCCTTGAAATAAAACTATTAAAAATTAAAATAAATGCTTAGACCACTCCCTTGAAGGATGGCTAAGCCAAGATTTATTCTCAAAGGGAAAACCAAATGCAAAAGGCTCCTCATCTTTTTGCATGACCTTAACTTATACAAAATCCCATTGTAGGCTTCCCACATTGATCATCTTACACAAAAACAAAAAAAACAAAAAAAAATTCATGGACTTACCTATATTATCTCTCGAGTCACCCACAAAAGGGACATATCATTTCTACTTGGTAGGTTATGCTATCTAAACATTTTCTCTCATTCTCCCATTTTTTCCCCTCATACTCTTTCAAGTGACTATGAAGCTCACTTAACATGAGGTAAACATGATGCTTCTCTAACAAACATAATGGTTCAAAGATATAAGGCATGAAAGAGGCTCATTTTCTTGAGCCTATTTATGTTCTAAATTATGGTCTTTGCCAATACATGAGAATTATACCTTTTTATTTTTTCCATCCACATCACATGTTGATATCTCTATTTGAGATGCAAAAACAATGCCATACCAACATTAACCTAATCAACCCATTTATTTTACACATACACCATCACAAATATGGAAAAATGCTAAAATAAATTAACCCACTCAATCTACTCATTTTAAGCATACACCATCACAAATATGGAAAAATGCTAAGATGAAACTAACCAATCAACTATGCATATACCATCACATAAATGGGAAGGCTAGTCTAACATCAAATAACATGATCAACACTAAAATTAACATAGAAATAAATGAGCATCATCCATACCAACATCATAAACATAAGCAATGCATTTCAAATAAATAGATGACAATGATTAAACATCTCATATATAAATATGTGATCAAATACATGTTTATCATCTACATTATCAAAATGTCATAAACCTCTATCAAAATGTACATTTCATATCTTTAGCTCATAGTCTGATATACATATAACATATATAAATACAAACTATAAAATACTGATACTTAGGGTCCTCAAGGTTCTCCTTGACATCATGAGGATGTAGTATCATCACCACTCTCTATCTATCTACATCGGCATGAACTAGAAGCTCTCACACATTACATTGACCTATCATGTTCTCTAAACTCTGAATATCACTCTATATACAAGAACTCTTTAATCTCCCTCTCATAATAAGTAATCTCATCTAGGGCAATTGAATACCTCATCATTGATACAATCTGTGTAAGACCCATGGCACCTGATGATGTCCCAACCTGTACTGGTCCCTATAGTGGTGGTGGAGGAGGAGTGGCCTGACCTATTGCTACTCTCAGACTATCTCTCTTAGCCATCACTACCATCATCTGACCCTGTAAAATAGTCATTTAGCCCTATAATACTTCAACCTGACCATGTAGAGCCCCAATCTAACCCTATAACATCACCACCTACCCCTATAAGGCTAAAACCTCTACTTGGGCTATCTCTCAAGCCTACACCATTGTATCTCAAGCCTGTACTATTGTATCTCATGCTTGTAGCATTACATCTCTCTCACTAAGTAACCCTTGTACATCTGTAGGTGGCCATTTGATCTCCACCACTAGATGCAACCCTACCCACCAACCTGTATAGGTAGTTGTACACCCTGGGTCCCAAACACTTGGCCTTACTAGTAGTTCCTCAAAATCTAGCCCCTTAATCTCTTTGAGCAATTTTAAATTTGTCTCTATGTCATACCTCCTATATCGAGAGAAGGTAGGCAAAATACCCTACACAAGCCCAAACTATCTCCTAACCCATGCCACAGGTACCATCTCTAGCTCACCAACTTGTCTCCCCTTGACCTATAATGAGCTCTACAACCTAATAAGCTACTTTGCCTACCCTCTAAAAACTAGATATGTCAAATATGATCTCTTCATGATATCTATAAGGATCAAGCCCTTGATCATGCACCTATAGTAGCTTATGTCTCACATGATGCCATTTACTTAGGTCTATTCCATCTCATCTCTCCACCATCTGAATTCAACCCTGAAGCTAGCTAGAATAGTGGTAGGTCACCCTAGTGGTCATATCACCATGATGTGCTCATATGCTCAATAGTGCAAAATATGATCGACAAACAAACTATATCATCAACGTAGCCTTAAACCCCATAGCTCTTTATATAACTATGCCAAAAATAATAGACCCTAGGTAAAAATGGTATGCTACTTTATCATTTTCATAAGTACACCAGTCAAAATAATCAAAAATCTCCCTCCATCTACATTAGGTAATGCATAAACTATGATCCTGATCATCATCAAGATGCTAAGATGATGTTACTCCTCATCAGCCATGTAGAGTGGCTCATATACAAAGCTCACAGAGTGGTAGGTCACCTCACTGACATGCTTCACAAATAAATTGACCATATGTGTATCATGCTCCTCTCTTGAGCATGTAAAAATATCTTCACCTTGAAGTGGTAACTATAAAATCTTGTAAACATCTTCTTGTGTCACTGCCAACTCTCTGGTCGATAGATTAAAGGTGTTGGTGGTATTATCCCACCTCTCAATCAATGTTATCATCAACAACACATCTCATGTAACATGATAGTATCATCACACTTCTCCCAAAATAATGGCTTCTATATGCTCCCACTCATCTAGAGTAACATCTCTCCTCATACGTGTTAATAACCTTAGTAGATAGTCTTGCAGTGTAAGCTCCATCTTCACCTACATCCATACACAAATGAATTAGGTCACTTCCCTTTTAATCTACTCCCTCACCACCTTTTTTCCCCTCTCATTAGGAGAACTAAATTGGTATGAGGTCCTAAACTAGACTATGTAGGTAGCAACTTAGATGACATGAGGTCTTCCAAGGCTAGCTCAGCCATTAAGCTAGTTAACAACTCCCACTAGAAATCAAACACTCAACCTTTCTCTTTTCTATTTCTTTTCACTACTAGCTAACATTAGCATTAATGCCAACATAAACATTTTATCAATCAATGTAGTGTCTAACATCAATAGCACACTGTTGACCTTGATGCTCTGTCAGCTAATGTTGGTTGAGCTTAGTGTCATGCCAGCCATCATTAGTTGACCATAAGTTGATGTCACTTGACCATCAGCTGACATCGATCGATATCACTCACATCGGTAATTGGTTCATCCCTAGGGCCAAACAACCTTTATCTAACCTTCCCATTTCCCTTAAAATAATACCCCCAAATTACCCTAACTTATCACTAGTAGTTGATGTTTATTTCTTTTCACTAGTAGCCAACATCAACTCTTTATCGGTCTATATAGCAACCAATGTTGGTAGCATATTGATGACCTTGATGCTATGTCACATGATGTCAATTGAGCTTGATTTCATGCTATTTGACATTAGTTAACCATCAACTGACATCGATCAATCTCACTAATGTTGATGACTGGTTTAGCCCTAAGGTTGAACCACCCAAACCCAACCTACCTATTTCCCCTAAAAACTAACCCCAAATTACCTTAACCTATCCTACACATACCCTAACTTATTTTTCACCCCCCTAATCCTATTTTCTACAAATCCACCTCTCATTTAACCTAAAACTTGCCAAAACTAAATCTAAGTAGTTTGGACTCTTACCTCATCTCATCATTTCCTCCTGGCTGGCACTGTTGGCACTTGTGGTACTGCACCTCCTATTGGGTCTCCTCCTTGTACTACCATCTCAAATTGCCCTCAAATCCCTATTTATTCTCTCTAATCACAAAGTTAAAAATGAGTTTAGTCAGCTACCAAACCCTTTTTTGTCAAGTTTGGTCAGTTGCCGACATCAGCAATCTTGACCTAACCTATCATCGTTAGTGCTTACATTCACCGACATCGGCAACGTTACCCTAAGAAATGTTTGATTAAATTGTCTATTTAAAATTTAGAGGAAAATAGAGAGAAGGATGGGGATAATTGATTATAATGAACTCAAATTTGGTTTTTACACTATATCCAAATGTTGTGAGCACTCTTATTTGGCTAGGGAGGACTACCTTCAAATAAGAAAGCACTACCACAAGATGTTTGTTAGCAGATAAATGAGTGGGTTGCCAAGCTACACACTTGTTCTAGGAAGTGTGAAACTTCCCTAGAGATGACAATCCACTTTTGAGAGGTAAAATAATAATAAATAACTAAAATAGAGGTAAATAGAGAGTAAAAGATAGATAAAAATATTGTTTTAAATAACCTATTTGTAGCAGAGAGTGATAGGGTGCAGGTGAGGTGTTTTTTTGGTGTTTTAGAATTTGTCTAGGTAGATTTTGAAGAGGTTATGAAATTGACAGTCACTGACATCGGTAGGATAATGACTGTTATCGATTAGGCTATTGAGGCTGGTAGGGAAGTGAATAATGTTGGTTAAACTTCTAACGTCGGTAAGGTAAATAATTATCTAGGAGATTGTAGAAAGCCTTTTCGGGTCTGGAAAATGGTTTGGATTAGGTCAGAGAGGTTGAGAGAGTTAGGACAAGGAGTTTATGGCTTGGTTAAGTTTGGTCAGAGGTTTGGTACAAATGTAAGAGGAAACAAGCAAGGAAGCCTTATAACTCCCTCACGGGGGTATGGTCAGAAGTGCATAAAGTATTGTAGGGTAGATATAAAGAAATAGAAGAATAAATATTTAAATGACCTACAGTATCAGTGACATACTTAGATATGTTGGTCACTGAATGATAAGTTTTAGGTTGATGGTTTTTATCTGGGAGTCTGAACCTAAATACCTAAATAGAGAGAACAAGCAGATGTTGTTGGTCCTCAAGAGCTTAGTTGCTAATGGTGATTGACTTACCCTGAGTGATTATAATCTTGGATGTCAAAAAATAGAATGCCAAGAGCCTGAATAAGAGTAAGAATTGATTTTATTAATTTATACTGACCTAAAGCATAGGTTAGAGTTTGGCTTATATTATTGACATCAATGATCTCATCAAAATCGACAAGTATCTTGTCAACATCAGTCGTGGGTTGACCAACATCGGTGTCCTTAGAATAGGTAAACCTTTATATTCTTGGCCTATTTTCTATTGTTGTGCATGCCAAGTGTGACACGCATTATAAAATGGTAAAAATTGAAGGTTAGGAAGGAAGTAGTTGTTTAGTAATTTATTTTGGAAGGAGGAATAAGTCTTAGGTAGTTAAGATGAGGGGATCGAGTCTTGAGGTGACTCATCAGGGGAGAATTAGTCATAGGGCAAGGTGGCCAAGTAAGGTGGTAATAGGAGTTTTTAATTAACTTAATTAAGTATTTTAAATTAACTAAATGTGTAAGGGGTAAAAGTATGGGTTAGGGAGATTTATTATTATTATTAAAATGGGTTTAGGGGGGTTTCGATATAGGGAGTTACACACGTGTGTGACATAATTTTTGTGTTTACATTTTCCCATTTTCGTCTTGTAATTTGTATTGACATATTGCAAGACAAAAATAGGAGTTAGATGTTCCAAGTATTGGATGAGGTATCCCCCCTCAAAACAAAACTCAATGGAGGAGAAACTAGAATCAGGTACTGATTTGATAGAAAAAAATTGGGTGAATAGTGGAGAATTGAGCATCACTACGTACAATGGGCTATAGTTGACAATGTTAAGAATAGGCAAGGTTAAGGAGGACTCAAATAGAAGTAACCAAAGCATAGCTTATAAGTGATAGCTAATTGGTCAAATCAATCAAAGTTGTAGCTCGAATGGTCAATGTGTCTTAGGTAATCAAGGTTGAAAGTGCCCCTAGGAAACACAAAAGGGGTTGAAGGTGATAGGACAGACTTGTTTGCCATCCACAATACCTAAAATACATGTGTATGAATAATAACCAACTACAGTTAGGACAATCAATGTATACCTTATGTAAAGGGGTTAATGAGCAAGGAAATATTTGTGATCTCTAAGCACAGTATTGAAGGTGAATATTTGAGTGATCTTCAATGTCACTATGTCATGGTTGGGGGAGATATATGTGATCTCCAATTGCCCCAATGTATGGTTAAATTTATGCCAAGTGGGTGTTTTTGTGTTGGAAAACATGTTTTGAAAGGTGTCAATGTTGGTAATATATGTTGATGTCAGTAATATAAAGTGCTAACATCAACATAATTAGGGAAACATTGCCAATGTCGGTGAACATAAGCACCAATGTCAACAGGTTAGGTTAAGATTACCGACGTCGACAACCAACTAAACCTGACAAAAGGGGGTTTGGTAGCTGACCAAACTCATATGTAATTTTGTGATTAGAGATAATAAATAGGGCTTTGAGGATGATTTGAGATGGCAATGAAAGGAGGAGACCCAACAAGAGGTACAAGACCACAGGTGCCAGTAATGCCAGCCAAGAGGAGACGATGAGATAAAGTAAGAGTCCAAACTACTTTGATTTGGTTTTGATAAGTTTTAGGTTAAATGAGAGGTGGATGTGTATAAAATATGATTGGGGGGTAAAAAATATGTTAGGGTAGGTGTAAGATATGTTAGGGTAATTTAGGGGTAGTTTTTTAGGGTAAATGGGTAGGTTGGGTCTAGGTGGTTTGACCCTGGGGCTGAACCAATTGTTAACATCAATGAGACTGACCAACATTAGTCAATGGTTGACTGACATTGACTAGCATGGCATCAAGTTTAACTAACATTAGCTGACATAGCACTGAGGTTGATAGTATGTTATTGATGTCAGCCACTATATAGATTGATAAAGTGCTAACATCGACTACTAGTGAAAAGAAATAGACAAGAGAAAGGGTGAGTTTTTAATCTCTAGTGGGAGTAATAAACTAGCCTAATCACTGAGCTAGCCTTAGAAGAACCCATGTTATCTGAGTGTTGCCTACACAGCCTAGTTTAGGGCCTCAAGCTAATGTATTTCTCCCAAAACTTAGAAAAAAGATCTAAAAGGTTGGTTTTAGTGAAAAAAGGTAAAATAAGATAGTTGAGAGGTATACATTTTAAAATTTAGGTTATAGTGTCAAGAGTCAAGAATATAGGTAGAGAGGCTGAGAGTTGGAATAGGCAGGTAGGGTAAGGTAAAGAGAGAGAGGTAGTGAAGCCTAGAGTTAGAATAGGCATGTAAGACTAGGGTAGAGAGAGAGAGGCAGTGAAGCCTAGGGTAGTTAGTAAGCTAGGTTTATGGTTGAGTTAACCTTAAAAGACCCCATGTCAACTGAGTGATACCTACATAGCCCAATTTAGGTAATCAAACCAATGTATTTCTCCTATTGAGAAGGGAAAAAAAGGTGGTGAGGGGGTAGATCAAAAGGGACGTGACCTTATTCATTTGTGTATGGATGTAGGTGAGGATGGAGCTTACACTGTGAGACCATCTATCAAGGTTATTAACATGCATGAGGAGAGATGTTACTCTAGATGAGTGGGAGCATATAGTGGTTGTTAGTTTGGGAGGAGTGCAATGATACTATCATGTTACACAAGATGTGTCATTGATGATACCATTGATTGAGAGCTGGGATCATACCACTAACACCTTCCATCCATTGACCAGAGAGTTCACAGTCACACAGGAGGATGTCTATAGTATTTTACAGCTATCACTTTTGGGTGAGGAGATTTTCACGTGATTAAGAGAGGATCATGATATAAATATGGTCAGTTTATATTGGGAGCATGTCAGTGAGGTGACCTATCACTCTATGAGATTTACATATAAGCCACTCCACATGGCTGACAAGGAGTAGCATCATCTTAGCATCTTGATGATGATCAAGATCATGGTTTATGCATTACTCAGTGCAATGTGTACTTACACATGTGATAGAGTATGAGACCATTTTTTCCTGGGGTCCAATATTTTTAGCAGAGTTATATAGAGAGTTGTGGGGTTTGAGGCTGTATTGATGATACAGTTTATGTGTTAGCCATTTTTTTCATTACTGGGCATATGAGCACATCATGGTACCCTTGCACCCCCACCATATTGACATTTAGATTCATCAAAGAACATCATCATTTGATAGGAGATGTCATTGGTGGAGAGTGTTGCAATAAATTCATCAAGAAATTAAAGGTTTGAAGGTTGGTTATCAGGTAAAGGGGCAACAACTAACTGGTCCACAATTATTTTCCCTTTAATTGAATTTTATTGAATAAACTCTAAATTATATTTAGTAAGAAGCATAAGCCACCGAGCTATATGCTGGTTGTGATAAGGTTTGGAATGCATGTATTTAAGAGGATCAATATGGGTGACCACATAATTTTTGTGATTTAGGAGATAATGGTGAAGTTTAGAGGTTGAAAGAACCAATATAAGGCAAATTTTTTTAGTTTACCGGAAAGAAACAATAAAACCTAAGAGTTTACCAGAAAGAACACCAAAGACACATTTCTTTGGGTTTAGTCCAATGTTATATTAGAGGAGATGAGTGAATATGGTTTTGGGAATTATCAAGTGTTATTGATGAAGTTTATACTTGTTCATTAAGTCATCCATGTAATCTTCCATAATTTTGTGTAGGATATTATGTAAAATGTCGGTCATAGCACATTGGTAAGTTACACCAGCATTTTTCAAGCCAAAAGGCATGACCTGATAATAAAAAGTCCCACATGGGGTAATAAAGGTGGTCTTGTGTTGATCCTTAGAAGCAACCAAGTTTTGATTATATCCATAGAATCCATCCATAAGTGATACCATATCATGGCTAGTCGTTAGATCAACAAGTTGGTTGATACTAGGCAATGGGAAATCATTTTTTAGACAAGTGAGGTTTAAATCATGATAGTTGGTGCAAATACGAATTCCTCTAGTCACTTTCGTGATAGGAACAATATTAAAAATCCATTGTGGGTAGTTGATGGGTTGGATAAAGTTAACAAAAAGGAGGCGTTGGAGCTCCTCTTTGACAAGGAAAGTGATACGAGGATGCATTTTATGAAGTTTCTACATAATAGGTTTATCATCTCGATTGGTGACAATGTTATGAGTGACGATAGAGGATTCAATACTAGGAATGTCATTGGAAGACAAAGTGAAGGCTTTGCTATGGTCATTAAGAAATGTGGCATAATCAGCTTTCTCTAAGGAATCTAAAGATTGGCCAATCTTCAGGATGTGAGGGTTATCAAGGGAGGGCAGGTTGATGTCAATGATTCATTCATTTAACATAGCTTGGGTTTTAGATGGGAGCGATCGTTGGATATAAGAATCATCCACACCCATGTAGGTGAGAATTGCATCATCATCCTAAAATTGGACAGTGTTAATAGTGGGATATTTTTCATCAATTATTTTAGAATGAACGAGAGGAAGGGACCTTATTTCCTTACCCTGATGATAGGTGAGAGGCCCCAAATGGATGGCATTTATAGAAAAAATGAGAGGTATAGATACCTCTAATTCTATGGGTGATGGTGGAGAAGAAGGTGGAGAAGGAGAGACTAGCTCTTTGATAATTGTTTCATGGGATTTTTTAGGGAGTTTATTTGGTTCATCATATCCCACCCCATGCCTATTTTTGGCATTTTCAATAGTGATACTAGTAGGATATTCAATAGGCATGTGGACATCTTGTTCATAATGATCCAAACCAAATCCTTTCTAGGTACACATATATAGGTAGGTGTGAGTGAATTTAGGGTCACTCAAGAAGGAGAAGTCATAGATAAATGGTTGTGGTGAAGAAGATGGGTTGCTAACAGTGGTAGCTTGATTAATTCCCCCATATGTGAAATTGGTTCAAATATTAGGAGGGCCATAAGGGATGGCCATTCCAATACGGGGATCATAATTTGGGTGCATGTAAAGCCTTCCATATTATTTTTGAGTATATAACATGTCGAGTGTCAACAAATGATATTCACCAAGTGATAAACATTTGAAAGTCTCCTCCATGAGATCTTTATTAGGAATTTGAGTTGTTGATATCTATGTAACCATAGGAGTGGAGCTTGTGGAAGATTCAGAAACATCATGCAAGGAAGATGATGTTTTCAATGGGATGAGAACATCATTAGGACTATAAGCCATATTACATGTTTTAAACAAAGGTGGGTCACTAGGTATAACATGTACTTGTCCATCATGCTCAAACTTGACACAACAGTGCAAATTTGAGGGTACACATGACATAGCACATATCCAACGTCATCCAAGTAGAATGTTATATTGGAAATCTCCTTCCATAACATAAAAGAGCTCAAGAATTATGAATTTACCTACACAAATATATAAGACAATAGTGCCCATCATAGTAGCCATAGTGTTGTTAAAGGAATAGAGTACCTAATCAATTTGAGACATGAAATTATTGGGAAGGGCTAGTTGTTTTTAGGAATGGGTGTAAATAATATTAATACGAGATCCCCAATTGATCATAACTCTCTTGATATGAGTTTGATCAATATATGTGGTAATAAAAAGAGCAGAACCCTTATCCTTAGGGTGTCGAAGTGGAATTTCTGAATTACTAAAAGAAATCAGGAAGATAGAATTAAGAGAGCTGACCAAAACTACAAGAGGTTGGGGGTCATCCGATTGTACCTAAATCACTTGAAAATCACTAGTCAAAACTTGAAGGTGTTGGGATGAGCTTTGGATTAACTCATACAAAGACATTTTATAGGAGTTTGGTGAAGTTGCTTCACCATTGAGATTTGAATAACGTCTGAAGATGTTGTTTTAGAAACACCCAAGATGGAAATATTATGGTTAATAGGGGGAGTGACTTTGGTGAAGGTATGGGTCCAAGGTGTAGTGACCTTTTCCTTAACTTTATCCTTTTGGTTTTGTGACCGTGTGGCCACATTAACTATGTTGATTTGAAAATTTGGCAAAGAAGGTGGTAAAGGGGTTATAACAACATTTTTTGGGTTTGAGTTTTGGTGGAATAGTAAGAGGCATTGTAAATACCAAATGTGGAATAATAGGAAGGTTAATGATAGTGTCATCGAAAAGGGTGTCAACATTGAAGTGTTGTTGAATAACCACTATGAGGGCTTTACAATTCTCAGTATCATGTATAGATAAACGATGATATAAATAAACTTCTGTATCATCAAACTAAGATGGATTTGTTCCAAGAGTAATATAAGGCTTAATGAGAGGAATATTTATTATCAAATATTGCAATAACTAACATAAGAAAAAGTTTTGGGAGCCTACGAGTGGGCTCATGCTTGTTGTACTAATAAGAGTGGACACCTTCTTCTATATCAATGTTGGAAGATCCCAAATAATCATAGAGTGGTAGGTCACCTCATTGAAATGCTCCCCATATAAACTAACCATATTTATATCATGCTCCTCTCTTGAGCATGCAAAAATTTCCTCACCCTGAAGTGGTAGCCACAAAATCTTGTAAACATCCTCCTGTGTCATTGTCAACTCTACAATTGATATATGGAAAGTATTGGTGGTATGATCCCACCTCTCAATAAATGCTATCATCAATGACACATCTCATGTAACATGATAATATCATCACACTCCTCCCAAACTGATGGCTTCCATATGCTCCCACTCATCCATAGTAACGTCTCTCCTTATGTGCATCAATGACCTCGATAGACGATCTCACAGTGTTTCTATGCTATATTCGCTTTCTACATTAAAAGAGAGAAATAAGAAACTAAGAATAATGGTCTAAGGCTTGTATGTACCTAGATGAAGTCATGCGCACCATTATCCAGACGTCGTGAGAACTCCTCTTTGGTTGTGGAGGATGACACTTGCAAAAGAAAGAGACTAAGACAAAGAAGGCGTTAGATGAGGAGATGGTGGGTTGCCAAGCAAAAGCTTGATCCCGAAAGTATGAAGACTTTCTTAAGGGATGTCAACCCACTAGTCGATAAGAAGGATGTCTAATAAATAGTAGAATGATAAAAGACTGCAATGATTAAACACTGAAAAGGAAATGGAAGCAAATACTTACCTGGATGATGCTGTCAGCCTGGTCACAGTTGCCGGCGTCAGTGGTACTACCGGCGTCGATTGCTTAAGGTCTACCGACGTCGGTTAGTCTGCCGACGTCGGTTGGGGCAGTGGTCTCTATGGCTGGCGTCGGTTGGGGCAGTAGTCTGTGGACGAGGTCTGGATGAGTTTTTGGTCTATGGACAGGTCTGAAAAGGGGTCTAGACGGGTTTTTGGGCTATTTGGATGGTCTGAGAGAGTCTGGTTTTGGTTAATGGTCTGTGTAGAGGTTTGGGCAGAGTTGCAGGGACAATGGACAGAGTGTATGGTCAGATAGAAGATAGAGGCAATAGGGAGACAGGGAGATAAGGATTTTGGTCTGGTCTGGTGATAGGTAGTGCTGAATGGGAGCTAACAACTAATACATTTCTAGATTATTGAAATGAAATAAAGGAGCTCATACTTGCTGAAGAAGGAGAGTTGCTGATACTTGTCCCCATTGTTGATGTAGCTTGTTGATGCAGAGTCCCTGTTGTTGTTGTAGCTGGTGTAGAAGCCCTGTGAGAGAGAGGGTGAGAGGTCTGGTTTGAAGATTGGTAGATTGATTGGTAGAGTGGCGGATGGTTGAAGACTGAAGATTGAAGGAGCTAATGATCAGAGGTCGGGTGATTGAAGGTTGAAAGAGCGGATCCATGTTCTGGAGGTGGAATGCAGTCTTGAATCTGCCAACGCTGGCAGAACCACCAATGTCAGCCGAATAATGACCAATGTCAGTGGCTTCAGAATGGGGACAGAGGCTAATTTTAGCCTTCTTCCCATTCTTGCACGCCACTGGGTCAAAAGGCCGTGGGAAAATGGTCGAGAGGGTCTAAATAGGCATGGGAGAATGAAATGGGGGTCATAAATGGGTCATAGGGTGGATGAAGGGCATCCTAGGGTGGTGAGGTGGCAAGGGAGAGGGAATTATTAACTTAAAATAAGATAATTATTTCAAATTAATAAGACATGGGTTAAGAGTGTCGAAGTGGACGAAGGGGACCAAGGGGGGAGAGGATGAGGAGGATGACCAAGGGAGTAGACACGATTTTGATGTCTATATTTGCCCCTTTTTGTCTTGTTGGTTGTTATAGATGAACTGCAAGACAAAAATAGGAGTTGGTTGCCCCAGTGGTGGGATAAGGCAGATTTCATCTTGTTGGTTGTTCAAGTGAACTGCAAGACAAAAACAAGAAGAGGGTTGGTTTCCCCAATTATGGATGAGGTATTCCCCCTCAAAGTAGGAGTCGAGGAAGGGAACCTGGAATCGGGTGCTGATTTGACAAAGAGTGGATGAAGATGGTGAAGATGGAGTGTGAACGTTGCAAAAGTCGTGATTGCACGTATACCACTTCATGAGATGGTCAGGTCAAATTGTTGTAAGTTGAGGGTTGAGGAGTGCCAAAATTGAAATAACCAAGCCCCAGCATGTGGTCGTAGCTGATCAGGTTATTTAATCAAAGCTGTAGCTCCAATGGTTATCGTGTTCCAGGTATCTCAAGCTCAGGAAGTGCTCCTGGAAACACAAAAATGTCACAAGTAATGGGGATCAACTGGCTTGCGATCCTATACTTGTGAGGGTCAAAATGGGGTCTACGCATAATTTTTCTAACCAGTCGTGAGGTAGCATACATGCAAAAACAACCAAGGCAACGTTTGTCTTGGAAGTGGTCAGAGTCTGAGGAGATAGGCATGATCTCCATGGTCGTTGGTCGAGGTGGATGGATGGACGAAAGGATGTGGCCGAGCTAACCTCAGAAGACTGAGTGCTGCCTACATAGCCCCTGTGTGAAGGGCCTCAGGCCAATGTAGTTCTCCCCAAAGGGAGGAAGGGTCGAAGGGATGGATTAGTCTTGGTCAAGGTCAAGGTCATGGTCAAAAGGAGGATAGGGTTTGTCCATCAGAGAGACAAACAAATGAGGGTGGTCGAGCTAACCTCAAAAGACATCGTGTCATCTGAGTGCTGCCTACATAGCCCCAGTCTTAGGGCCTCAAACCAATGTAGTTCAGGCGAAGGGTCCGAGTGGTAGACAGGTGGTCAAAGTGGTCGATAGACTGGTCTTGGTCAAGGTCAAGGTTGAGTGATGAAGAAAAAAAGGGGTTTGTCCATCTGAGAGATGAACAAACAAGATGGCTGAGCTAACCCCAAAAAATGTCATGTCAACTGAGTGCTACCTACATAGCCCTTGTGTGAAGGGCCTCAGGCCAATGTAGTTCTCCCAAAAAGGGAGGAAGAGTCAAAGTGGTCGATGGTCTTGGTCGAGGTCAAGGTCATGGTCAAAGAAAAGAAGGTTTGTCCATCAGAGAGACAAACAAACGGAGGTGGTCGAGCTAACCCCAAAAGATGTCGTGTCATCTGAGTGCTGCCTACATAGCCCCGGTCTTAGGGCCTCAAACCAATGTAGTTCAGACAAGGAGTCTGAGTGGTAGGTAGGAGGTCAAAAGGTTTGAATGATTGGTTTTGGCCAAGGTTGAGGTTGAGGTTGAAGAAAAAAAGGGTTTGTCCATCAGAGAGATGAACAAATGAGGGTGGTCAAGCTAACCCCAGATGATGTTGTATCATCTGAGTGCTACCTACATAGCCCCGGTCTTAGGGCCTCATACCAGTGTAGTTCAGACAAGGAGTCTGAGTGGTAGATAGGTGGTCAAAGTGGTCGATAGACTGGTCTTGGTCAGGGTCAAGTCATGGTCAAAGGAGAAAAAAGGGTTTGTCCATCAAAGAGATGAACAAACGAGGGTGGTCAAGCTAACCCCAGAAGATGTCATATCATCTGAGTGCTGCCTACATAGCCCCAGTCTTAGGGCCTCAGACCAATGTAGTCCAGATGAAGAGGCAAAATTGGTCGATGATTGGTTTGGTCATGTGTCGAAATGATGAGGAGAAAAAGATGTTACAGCCTTTTCCATGTTGTGTGATGGTGTATTTTGTAACATTGGTTGAGGAGTCTTTCATCCCTAGCAATTTTCCATATTCGTGATGGATGTATGCTAAAAATGAATTGAGGTCTATTTATGCTTCAGCAAGTATTGGTTTATGCTTAACATAAATTGTGTCTGGTCGATAGTTTCCATGTGTATTGGTTTCCATAAAAACTATGTGAAATGGACTATGATGATGTGATGTCATGATGTCATGTTGTTGGTCTGAAAATGTTTTGGGTTGGTTTGGTTTGAATTGGTTGGGTTGGATAGAAAAAGGTTTGGTTGAATGTGACCAAAGTGTGGAGGGAAGTGAAAGGTATATTGCTCTTTCATTGACAAGGACCAAAATGAGAGCATAGATAGGGGTTGTTAGAACAAAAGCCCCGTTCATGCGTTACATCGTTGACCAGTGGGTTGATGTTAGAGAAGTAGTTGAATCACTTGACATAAGTGAGCTTGAAGTCCCTTGAGTATGTTGGGGTGATAGGATGAATTATGTGATATGAGAGGATGGGGTAACCCCTTTTGTGGCAGGAAGAACCTTGCCCCTTTTATAGGTGACCCAAGAATGACTATAGGCATGTCCATGACTTTAATAGAATGTCAGTCATTTTTTTTATTTTTTTTGGTGGACTGATCAATGTGGGAATTCCACGTAGGGATGTTGTTTTGCTTGGTGGTCATATATGTGAAGCTGATCGATGCGGGAAGCTTCAGAAAAAGTGTTGTCTGTAGCAATATTTAGTCATAGCCATCCTTTAAGGGAGTGGTCTATATTTTGCTTTATATGCTTTGATATGTCTTTGGCCTAGCTGTCTTTCAAGGGAGTAGTCTAGTAATACAGCAATTATGTAGCTGTCCTTTGAGGGAGCAGTCTACATTTAGAGTTTTATGACCTTTGATATGATAGGTATCCCATTTTTGATATATGTTTTGTTGAATAAAGTTTATCCATGGACAAGCCTCTAGAAGTTTAAGGGTTCCCTTTTATTAGGACAAAGCATTATTGCTTGACAAAAGGGGTGACGAATGTTGGGAATCAGGGTTGAAAGGAATAGGAATGACAATGACAGGGGGTTGCTCAAGGGACGAGCTCAAGTAGAACGTCAAGTGATCGAGTACTCAACTAACAGTAGAATGGTTGCAGATGCAAGGCATAAAAAGGGGCTCAGGTTCTGATAAGTCCCTGGGCCATGCTTGTGCATTATGATAAGGTCCAAGTCAATTAGGAGCAGACTTGCCCCATTTGCCTCTTCAAGATTGGTCACATATTGATGTTGGATGGGTTGATGATTGATATGGTCGCTGATTGGTCGAGACTGGTTGAATGTTTTGATAACAAGGTTGGTTAAATGTTTGGGTTGAATGTTTGGTCGAGGTCATGATTGATGATTGGTTAGTGTCTGGTCGATGGTCATGATCAATGTCTGGGTGAATGTCTGGTCAATGTCTTGGTCAAGATTTGGTTGAGGTCTTGGTTAATGTCATGATCGAGGTCTGGTTGAGATTTGGATTGATGATTGGTCGATGTCTGGTTGATGTTTGTTGATATTTGGTTGATGGTTGGGTTGAAATTGGTATTAGGTCGATGATGGGTCGAATTTGGTCGAGACTGGGTGAAGCTTGGTTGATTGATTGGATGGAAAGTTTGGTTGATTGATTTGGTTGAGACTGGTCGAGGCTGGGTTGAATGTGTAGTCAAGGTTTGGGATTAAAAGAGTGATTGATGTTTGGTCGAGACTGGGTTGAAGGGTTGGTCGAGGCTTGGATGAGCGTTGGATTCCTCCAGTGGCTAGGAAGAATGTTTGACAGATTGGTCGAGGTCGGTTGAGGCTTGGTGATCAGATTGACTGTGTTGATGTTGAGTAAGGGGGTTAACGGCGGCAAAGGGACCATAGTCTAGTGTGGAGATCCCGATCTAAGTGATGAGGTATGTGAAGCATGGGTCGGTGTTGATGATTTGTCGAAGGGGTGGTCAAGAGGATCCTTGATGAGAAGGGTATCATTTTTCTGATGTTGATGAGTGACAGCTTTAAGAGTGCAACAATGCTCAGTGTCATGTCCCAGAGTGTGATGATAGTGGCAAAATTTAGAGTTGTCGAACCAAGATGGTCTTGATCCGAGAGTTGATGAGTGGGATGGTGTTGAAGGCTTGTTGATAACATGGTCGAGAAGAAGGGTGTCATTCCCCAGACATTGGTGAATGACAACCTTGAGGGCACAATAAAGCTCTATGTTGTGCCCAGGCATGTGATGATATGCACAAATCTGAGTGTCATCGAACCAGGGTGGTTTTGGTCTGAGAGATTGATATGATTTAAGAGGTGGGAGATTGATGCAAGAAGACAACAACAATTGCCATAACAGCAAGGCATAAGAACTTGCTAATGGGTCTGTGTGTCTTGTTGCAATGGGGGTTGATGACTTTGGTTTAGGAGGCATTGGTCGATGGATTGGAAGAGATATATGTCTGATGGGTTGAGAGAGTAATGGAGGCGACATGCCTCTGTGAAGTATGGGAGTGGGAAGCACTCCTATTAAAGTGGATGGATGCGGGCCCAAAATTGAAGGTAATGATGAAGGTGGGGGAGGAGTCCTCCAGTGTGGTTTAGTGGCCTTCTTTGGTTTGGGTTGAGGGCCACCTTTGTGCGAGGCGAGGTTAGATGCGGGTTTGGGTTCGGATGTGGACGGAGGTGAATGAGATGTAGCAATCTCTGGTAAAAGGCAAGAGGAAACCGTGACTGGGTCTCCCTCGATCAAAATGGGCAGAGAGACTAGGTCTTCTCTTGGTGGAGAAGAAATAGGAGAGTGCAGCTCCTCAAGAGGGCAGAGGGCAGGGATGATGGTGCCTTCTACTTGTGCTTGAGGAGTAGGCAAGGTAGGGTCCTCCATTGTAAGGAGGAAAGACAAAGGTGGGCTAACGGTATAGGCATGGTTAAGGCATCCTCCAGTATAAGAGAGGTGGATGGAAGACTAACGGGAGAAGAAGATTCTTCTACCTGTGGAAGAGAAATAGGGGAAGAAGGGTCTTCCACCTGTGAAGGAGGTTGGTCAGGGACAAGAGGCAAGACCGTGTTGATCGTGTGAATGTTATGGTCTTGGGGGTCATTGATCATGGTCTGGACATTATTTTGGGTAGGAGGATGGTTTGGGAATGGTTGTTTGAAGATATCGATGTGTTGGTTGGGTGGGGCGTTCGGGTTGTCCAAAACAAGATCCCCCTTGTCGATCATGTCTTGGACTATGTTTTTGAAAGTTTGGCAATTGTCGATGTCATGGCCGTGGACGTGATGAAAGTGACAGAAGTTGGCCTCCCTATACCATGTAGGGAAGGATTTTGAAGGGTCAAATTGAGGTGTTCGGATTGGAGGGAGATTGAGGATCTCCTTCTTGACGAGTTTTTCCAAAATAGAAGCATATGATTCTCCAAGCGGAGTGTATGAACGCTGGATGTACCATTGTTAGAATTGTTTGGTGATGCTTAGAGATGTAGAAGGTTGAGAATGATTAGTTGTTGTCGAGGATGGTGATCTAACGACCATAGTGTTGGCCACTCCTTTGGACTTGGAGTTGGCAGAAGAAGAAGGTCTGGAAGAAGAAAGGTCATTGGTTCTTGCGTTAGTATTACATAATTTGACCTTATCCTCTTCAATGGTGCGGAGTTCAAGCTTTTGGGCCATGGTGAAAGCTTCGTCAAAAGTGCAGAATGTTTGAATCTGCAAGGTAGAAGAGATGTGCCTGGCACATGCTCAAGAAAAGAGCTCGATGAGCTCAGGTTGAGGCAAGGAGAAGGTGAGTTGGTTAATCAAGCCTCTCCAACGAGTGACAAAATTGACTATTGATTCATCGTCAAATTGCCTGATGGAGTAAAGGTCTGTGATTGAGACTCATTTGGTGATATTGATAGAAAAATGGTCGAGAAATAATTGGGCAAGTTAAATGAATGAAAAGATAGAATGTCTGGTAAGAGAGCTATACCAGTCAAGGGTAGGGCCAGAAAGCGACATGGGGAATGTGCGTAAAAGTAATGCATCGTCATGCGCTATGAGGTAGCAGGCATGTCTGAATGCCCATAGATGCTATTGCAGGTCTTCCTTACTTTGAAAATGAGTAAATTTAGGAAGTTCCCACTGGTTGGTGTATGCCCTGATCGGGACGGAGGGATGGATGGGTTCATTGCAAATTTGCTCATACGAGAGAGCATTGTGTGAACCAGAAATGGAGGCTTCGAGACTAGACATTTTGTCCATCAGCATTTTGATGATGTCTGCTGACGGATTGGTGGGTGGGGCACCTCCTAAGTTATAAGGCGCTTGAAAGATATTGAGAGGGGCATATGACGTAGTCGGTTGCGCTTGTAGGGGCGCAACATATGTGTAACTAGTCGCAGGGATAGAAGTGGAGGCCAAAGGTGGTTGAGTCATGGAAGTAAAGGGCATAAGTTAACTAGATACCACCAAAAGTGGTTGCATGGTGGCATTGGCAAAAGGGGAGATAGACACTCCTGCATTTATGGGTGCAAGAGTGCGAGGGGTCGAGACAATCAAGTTTTGGTATGATGTAGAACTTGGTTGAATTGCGTGTGGTTGAGGGGGTAATGAAACCCTGATGGAGGTCGGTATAAGAATAGATGGGGAGGCCAAACTTTGCATATTGGCCATGGTCAGGTTAACGGTTGAGGCAAAAGGCTGGGTAGCGGATGGTGTTGATGTCATCGCCGCTTCACCCGAAAGGTCTCGCGTTAGGTTTCTCGCGAGATAGTTTTGGAGGGCTGTGACATTGAGGTCCAAGAATCTTTCAAAATCTTGGTCCCCTTCAGGGATAATGGGGGGTTGAGTTGGAGTCGGTCGAGTAGGAGTTCTTTCGGTCTCTGAGTGGAACTCCATTATAGGACTGGTTATGGACGGGGAAGGTAGAAGCAGTTGATGGCTAGCGTGGTCAAGAAGAGCCTTGGTTAGACTGCGCATCAAAACCATTCAAGGCAAGAAGGGGGAGGTTCCAGAAACTGTGTTTTTTTAGTTTCAGAAACTCAGAATGTGGTTTTGGCAGAAAAAGGGATTGGGTTTTAGGCTGGTGTTTTGAAAAAGGACTGTGACAATGACCGACGTCGGTTAAAAAAACCGATGTCGGTGGGAAAAATGGCTGACTTCGGTTAGATGAATGATGCCGGAGAGGAAGATGGCCGACATCGGTGATAAAGCCGATGCCGGTCACTGTGGTTTCCAAAAACTTAGAAAATTTGAAGATTCTTAGAAAAAAAAGGGAGAAGAACGTCCTCACTAGCTCAAACAAGTAGATGGGAACAAAAAAATAGAAGAACACAAACAGGTCCTAAGCATTAAATCCTAAGAATCAACTTTTAGAATCCTGTGGCTTATGCATTAAAGTGATGTTTGGGAGGTTGGCTATTAGAATGGGTCCTAGAAGAGGTAGTCTATGGATGGTTTTAGGTTTGTTTAGGCGCTCAAGAGTCTGGGTTAGGTTCCATACATGGCCTGGTGCTAAGGAGCAAGCTCCCCTCACTTCACGAGCCCAGTGATAAGCTGGTCTCGCTTAGCCAAAATATACTTTCCCTAGAGATTAGACTCTGCCAGAGAACAGAGTGGGCTTTCCCCTTGGTGATGAAATCCAAGTAGGATTGTCGGGATGGGTAAGGTATCCGCTAGGTGATGAAATCCTAGTCGGGCCTTGTCTCAGGTGAGTTTTGATGTTTGATTTGTGCAGGTGATTCGATTGTGTAACATAAAGTGGACTACAATTAATTCAATATGTGGTTTATTAATTACTAGGTGTGGACTAAGAAATGCAAGCAAGCAGAAATGAAATGCAATGTGTTTTAAGCCCAAGTCGAAATGTGAGTTTGAATGAAAACAAGTTGAGAAAGGGTTGAAGAATATGACTTTTGACTAGTTTGAAATGCAAGAAGAGAAAGAAAAGTTATTTTTAATCCCGCTTATGATGTCGTTTAAAAGAGAAGCAAGAGGTGAAAAAGGAGAAACCTAATGCACCTATATGAACAGAAAGAAAAGGAACCCAAGGAAGACCCTAAGGTCCCACCGGGTGTGCCAGAATGTTTCTATGCTATATTCGCTTTCTACATTCAAAGAGAGAAATAAGAAACTAAGAAGAATGGTTTAAGGCTTGTATGTACCTGGATGAAGTCATGCGCACTGTTATCCAGAGGTCGTGAGAACTCCTCTTTGGTTGTGGAGGATGACACCTGCAAAAGAAAGAGACTAAGACAAAGAAGGTGTTAGATGAGGAGATGGTGGGTTGCCAAGAAAAAGCTTGATCCCAGAAGTATGAAGACTTCCTTAAGGGATGTCAACCCACTAGTCGATAAGAAGGATGTCTGATAAATAGTAGAATGATAAAAGACTGTAATGATTAAAGAGTGAAAAGGAAATGGAAGCAAATACTTACCTGGATGATGCTATCGGCCTGGTCACAGTCGCCGGTGTCGGTGGTACTACCAGCGTCAATTGCTCAAGGTCTACTGACGTCGGTTAGTCTACCGATGTCGGTTGGGGCAGTGGTCTCTGCAGCCGGCGTCGATCGGGGCAGTAGTCTGTGGACAAGGTCTGGATGAGTTTTTGGTCTGTGGACGGGTCTGAAAAGGGGTTTAGACAGGTTTTTGGGCTATTTGGATGGTCTGAGAGAGTCTGGTTTTGGTTAATGGTCTGTGCAGAGGTTTGGGTAGAGTTGTAGGGACAATGGACAGCAGAAGATAGAGGCAATAGGGAGACAAGGAGATAAGGATTTTGGTCTGGTCTGGTGATAGGTAGTGCTGAATGGGAGCTAACAACTAATACATTTCTAGATTATTGAAATGAAATAAAGGAGCTCATACCTGCTGAAGAAGGAGAGTTGTTGATACTTGTCCCCGTTGTTGATGTAGCTTGTTGATGCAGAGTCCCTGCTGTTGCTGTAGCTAGTGTAGAAGCCCTGTGAGAGAGAGGGTGAGAGGTCTGGTTTGAAGATTGGCAGATTGATTGGCAGAGTGGCGGATGGTTGAAGACTAAAGATTGAAGGAGCCGATGATCAGAGGTCGGGTGATTGAAGGTCGAAAGAGCGGATCCGCGTTCCGGAGGTGGAATGCAGTCTTGAAGTCTATCGACGTCGGCAGAACCACCGACGTCAGCCGAATAATGACCGACGTCAGTGGCTTCAGAATGGGGACAGAGGCTAATTTTAGCCTTCTACCCATTCTTACATGCCGCCGGGTCAAAAGGCCATGGGAAAATGGTCGAGAGGGTCTAAATAGGCATGGGAGAATGAAATGGGGGTCATAAATGGGTCATAGGGTGGATGAAGGGCATCCTAGGGTGGTGAGGTGGCAAGGGAGAGGGAATTATTAACTTAAAATAAGATAATTATTTCAAATTAATAAGACATGGGTTAGGAGTGTCGAAGTAGATGAAGGGGACCAAGGGGGGAGAGGATGAGGAGGATGACCAAGGGAGTAGACACGATTTCGGTGTCTACACACAGTGTAAGCTCTATCCTCTTTTACAGTCATACACAAATGAATCAAGTCACATCCCTTTTACTCTACTCCCTCACCACCTTGTTTATCTTCTCATTGGGAGAAATACATTGGTTTAAGGCCTTAAAATAGGCTATGTAGGCAACACTCAGTCGACATGGGGTCTTCTAAGGTTAGCTTAGCCATAAATCCACCTTACTAACTACCCTAGGCTTTAATGCCTCTCTCTCTAACCTACGCTTACCCACCTATTCAAACTCGAGGCTTCACTACCTCTCTCTCTACCTTACCCTACCCACCTATTCAAACTCTAGGCCTCACTACCTATATTCTTGACTCTTGACACTATAACCTAACTTTTAAAACCTAGACCTCTCAACTATCTTATTTTACTTTTTGGTTTTCCTTACAACCAACCTTTTATATCTTTTTCCTAAGTTTTGGGAGAACTACATTGCCCTAATGCCCTAAACCAAACTATGTAGGCAACATTCAGATGACATAGGGTCTTTTGAGGCTAGCTCAGTCATTAGGCTAGTTGACTACTCCCACTGGAAATCAAAAACTCAACCTTTCTCTTGTCTATTTCTTTTCACTAGTAACTGACATTAGCATTAATGTTGATGTCAAAACTTTATTGGTATATATAGTTTTTGATGTTGATAGCATACTACCGACCTCAGTACCATGTCGATCGACATCGATTGAGCTTGGTGCCATGCTAACTGATGTCAGTTGACCATTGGATAATGTCAATTGATATCACTGATGTCGATTGATATCATTGACATTGGTGATTGGTTTGACCCCTGGGCCGAACAACCCTTATCTAACCTACCCATTTCACCTAAAAAACTACACCCAAATTACCCTAACTTATCCTACACCTACCCTAACTTATTTTCTACCCCCCCAATCCTATTTTCTACACATCTACCTCTCATTTCCCCTTAAAACTTGCCAAAACCAAATCAAATTAGTTTGGACTTTTACCTCATTTCATCATCTCCTCTTGGCTAGCACTGTTGGTACATGTGGTCCTGCATCTCTTGCTAGGTCCCCTCCTTGTGCTGCCATCTCAAATCACTCTCAAAGCCCTATTTATTCTCTCCGACCACAAAGGTGAAAATGAGTTTGGTCAGCCACCAAACCCCCTTTTTTCAGGTTTGGTTAGCCACTGATGTTAGCAATCTTAACTTAACTTGCTGATGTCGATAGTTATGTTCACTAACATCAGCAATGTTTCCCTAGATATGTCAACATTGACACTTTCTCTTATCGATATTGGCACATATTACTAACGTCGACACCTTTCAAAACATGCTTTCCAACACAAAAACACCCAAATTTACACAACTTTACCCATAGATTGGGGTAACTAGAGATCATATATATATCCCCCAAACACAACAAAATGACATTGAAGATCACTCAAATCTTCACCCTTGATGATTGTGCTTGGAGATCACAAATATTTTCTCACTCATTGACCCTTTTACACCAAGTGTACATTACTTGTCTTGATTTTAGTTGGCTATTATGCACACACATGTATTATAGGTGTTATGGATGGTAACCAAGTTTGTCTTGTCACCTTCAACCCCTTTTGTGTTTCCTAGGGGCACTTCCAACCTCAAATACTTGGGACACATTGACCATTGGAGCTACAACTTTGAATGATTTGACCTATTAGCTATCACTTACAAGTTGTGCTTTGGTTACTTCTATTTGAGTCCTCCTTAACCTTACATGTTCTTAACATTGTCAACTATAGCTCATTATATGCAGTGATGCTCAATTCTCCACTAGTCATCCAATTACCTTTCTATCAAACCGGTACCTGATTCTATTTTCTCCTCCATTGATTCCTATTTTGAGGGGGGATAACTCATCTAATACTTGGAGCATCTAACTCCTATTTTTATCTTACAACATGTTGGTATAAATTATAAGACAAAAAAGGCAAATGTAGACACCAAAATTATGTCACATACATGTGCATAACTCCCTGTGTCGAAACCCCCCTAAACCCATTTTAATAATAATAATTAATCTCCCTAACCCATACTTTTACCCTTCACACATTTAGTTAATTTAAAAATACTTAATTAAGTTAGTTGAAAACTCCTATTGCCACCTTACCTGGCCACCTCACCCTATGACTATTTCTCCCCTAATGAGTCCCCTCATCCTAACTTCATAATACTTATTCCTCCTTCCAAACTAAATTCCAAAACAACTACTTCCTCCTAACTTCTTACTTTTAACATTTTATAATGGGTGTCACGTTTGTCATGCACAATTAAAAAAATAAGATAAGAATAGAAAGGTTTACTTATTCTAGGGCCATCGATATCAGTCAACCCACGACTGACATCGATGGGATACCTGCTGACATCAGTCAGATCTCCCCCATCAGTAATATAAGTCAAACTCCAACCTCTAGTTTAGGTCAACAAAAATTAATAAAATCAATTCTTACTCTGATTTAGACTCTCATCATTCTATTTTTTGACATCCAGGATTAAAATCACTCAACGTAAGTCAATCACCATCAACAACTGAGCTCTTGAGGACCAGTCACATCCACTTGTTCTCTCTATTTAGGCATTTAGGTTTGGACTCCTAGATAGAAGCCATCAACCTAAAAATTATCATTCAATGACCACCACAGCTAAGTATATCACTGATACTATAGGTCATTTAAATATTTATTCTTATATTTATTTATATCTACCATGCACTAATGTATACACTTCTGACCGTATCCCTATGAGGGAGTTACAAAGATTCCTTTATTATTTCCCCTTACATGCATACTAAACCTCTGACCAAACTTAACTAAGCCATAAACTCCTTATCCTAACTCTCTCAACCTCTTTGACATGATCCAAACCATTTCCCAGACCTGAAAAGGTCTTCTGCAATATCCTAGATAATTATTTCCCCTACTGACGTTGGCAACCTAACCAACATCAGTCACCTAACTACCGACCTGGATAGCCTGACCAATATCGGTCAATATCCTATCGACATCAGCAACTGTCAATTTCCTAACCTCTTCAAAACCTACCTAGATAACTTTTAAAACACCAACAAAACACCTCACCTGCACCCTGTCACTCTCTACTACGAACATGTTGTTTAAAATGGTAATTTTATCTCTTTCTTACTCTCTATTTACCTCTATTTCAGTTATTTATTATTATTTTGCCTCTCAAAAGTGGATTGTCATCTCTAGGGAAGTTTCACACTTCCTAGAACAAGCTCGTGGCTTGGCAGCCCACTCATTTATCTCCTAACAAACATCTTGTGGTAGTGCTTTCTTATTTGTAGGTAGTCCTCCCCAGCCAAACAGGAGTGCTCACAATGTCTGGATATAGAGTGTAAACCAAATCCAGGTTCATTCTAATCACTTATCCCCATCCTTCTCTTTATTTCCCTCTAAATTTAAAATAGACAAAATTTAATCAAACACCCTTCTCACACATGTAAAGATAACTATCACATTAATTGTATATTTAGTAATTATGTACACATAATAAATCACACCTTGGTAACACATCTACCTAAGGTTTTCTTCACATCGAATATGAATATGATACACTTCATCAAAAAATATTTATTTTTTAAATATTATTATAAACATTACAATTTAAAAAATAACACATGTATCTAAACAAATAATTTCTATGATATGAAATAAATAATTTTAATGCCATATATTAGGACTAATAAATAAACATTAAACACAATATACGTGTTTGGGATGCCCCTTTATAATTTATATAACTAAAAAATACACACTTTGTAAACACACACACACACACACACACACACACACACACACACACACACACACACACACACACACACATTGAAAGTGTATCTAAGTGGGTTATTGATACAAACATTTATAATCCTGTAAATGAAACCTAATCAAAATTATTATGCTAGATGCATTCTATTTTGAAGAAGCCTCCAAATATTCATCGATGGATCTTAATATGCCAATCACATCTTTGATAGTTGTTTCTAGATATCATTTTTTATACCCTTAAGGTTTTTGTTTAGATGGTGTTTATGCCAGATGGGTGGGTGATAATTTCATTTAAATTTTGTAAATTTTAACATCTTTCGTGACTCTACACTATGATGGGATGCTACCACCAACTATCTATTCAATAGATATTCTTGGCCATCTATTCCACCACCTCTAATATTATATATACAATTGGCACAAAGAGATTACTATCCAGTTATATTGACTACTGACTTATGAAAATCAACATCCATTGATTGATAGTAAATGAAAGTTTAATTACATGTAAAAAAAGGGAACACATTGGAGGGTTAGTTTAATATTATATAATAATAAAATTATATAATAATTACATATATAATTATATAATAATTATACATGTTTTAAAATATAATATATTATATTATAATAATATGTTATTATTAATTATAATAGTAATAATAATATATATAAATAAATAATATATAATATAATATAGTATTCATTGTGTGTGTGTGTGTGTAGACACACACACAAGTAAAGTGGGTATTTATAAAGTGAAAGAGTGTAAATCAACATTCATGTCACACTCCAAACTCATAACCATTGACCCCATCTCAAATTTTGTTCACAAAGCATTAGGAAAAAAAAATGATATTTTTTCGTGAACATGACAATGAAAAATGAGGTTGTGTGTTTCTTCATATGGTGTGTCAATATGCTATGTAGGGATGAGATGTTTTATTTTAAAATGAACTTGAGAAATGGTGAATTATAGGGGAAGGGGATAATCCCATACAAAAATTGTAAGTGGTGAAAGATATCAAGGTGAGTTGGTGGTGATGGTAAGGGGCAATGATAAGGTATTTCAACGAGAGACTCAAAGAAGCCCAAAAAATACATGTATAGAATTTAATGATAGGTCACATATGACAATAATATTTATAGCTTCCACACAATTATTTCAATTACCCATTACACGATTGAAATAAGTGTGAGATATATAATGAATAGTATAAAAATACATAGAATGCAACATTTATCAATTTAGACAAGTCTAAAACTAAATTGACAAAAAATATAACTATGTTAACTATATACAACCTACTTAGATGACTCTAAAACTAATTAAACAAAAAATGGAAAAGTCTTATTCAATGAAATATGCTTCTTATATAATCTAATTGAGTGATGCATGATTTAATATGCAAATAAATATGGAGATAGATATTTGCAAGCTTTTATATTCTCAATCTCAATAACACTAACAAAAACTATTGTATTCATATCAATACTACTTATTTATCTTTAATTGGTCAATGGAATAAAGGTACAATTTACATGAGGAGCATAAGTGAAATGACTTTAGTGTATATTATTGGATGAGGGTTTGAATATCCACCAATTTCTATATGCTCTCTCCAAACACTATGGCATTTTGATCCCTTATGACATAACCACACACAATCTGATTAAAAAAGGACTTTCTCAAAATATTTGACCCAAAAAAAACTCTAAAACATATGGTCATCATCACAATATATGGTTGAAAAAAATACCTCAAAGATACACCTGTGTTCGTTAATATGATGATTATTTCAATCGTGTATTGAGTAACTGAAACACTTTGGTGAAAGCTACACATTGCATTCAAATAAGTGACATATCACTAAAATTTACATGTGTCCCTAGTTAGACTTTTTTAAGCCCATCAATTAGAATAACATATCATTTCCCATCACCATCACTACCCACTCACCTTGAAATGTTTCATCACTTTCATATTTCTATATGGCTTTGCCCTTCCCCTCCAAACATGGTCAACAGTCATGGGTTTTGTGTGAATCACAAATATTAGTGTACTCTATTTCATGCAATTGTCAAATACTTTTTTACAATTGTCTTAGGCCTGATATTGATTTTACCAAGTGAGAACATTGATTTATTTATCGCAAGCCAAAATAATTAAGTTTTTGAGCATTCACTTAAGCTATGACTTCGCAATTACCAATCTAGAGGAGAACATGGATTCACTAATGAGCATATCAAATGAGGAAATTTAAATGGACAACATAATAGTCTATTCAGAGAAGGACATAATTGGGAGATGAAAAAATAAAGATATGTTCAAAGAGACCTGTTTTACATGAGTATGAACTTTAAATTTTAAAACATAAGATCCAAGGTATGGGCATATAATCATCATTAGAGGTGTAGTTTATCGATGCAAAAATGATAGTAAGCAATGATCATGATGCCTTCATCCATGCTTGATAATATAAAATAACCAATCAAAGATGTTGACTCTATGTAAGCTGTGAACCCCTTTGCAGTGGGTGAAGGGCATGTAAAGTCTAGAATATTTTTATTACGACTAAGATTTATACAATTACTAAAGGTTCTATTTTATGATTTTTTTCATTTAAAATAAAATCCAAGTACTAATGCACACGAATGAATCTAATATGCAAATGGTAGTGATAGACAAATTGTGCCTAAGAACATGGGAGATTGCAAAAGGGTTTCTAGGTCCTAGGTCTACCAATATGTGATTAATTAGTCTCTTGGAAGACATATGGAATGGTTTGTATGTGATGTGTGAATATTTTATTGGTATTCAATCATGTTGTAAGTCATTTGGATCATAATGTGTATGAAATTTAAGGTTTAATGTTTCTGGTTTCAAGCGAAATAAGGCCTCACAATGGAAAATATTAAATTCATCTTATATGGATTTGGCATTATTTGATACCTATATAACTCTAAAATAATATGTCTCACTCATGAGATTTCGATGTGGAGAAACTTTCAAGATTTATTGTATGAAGACAACTCCCAAACTCTAGAGGATTAATGATGTGGTGATTGTCTTCCCTATGAGAGCCTTGGTGAAGATACATCTCCAGTTTATTTTGATTGATATCAAAAGTTCCCACTAAATGATAACAATGCATTTGTATTGTTACATAGAATCAACATATGACTATTGACATGAGGAGTGAAACCATTGACAAGTAGAAGATTAAATTTATTCACTATACAAACAAGCCAACACACCACCCAAAAAATTAGTGCATATTTGTCAAACATTTAGGCTTCAAACAAAATATTGCTCCACAATAGAAAACATTAAATTCATCATGTTTTGAATATGACATTGTTTGTTACCTACATAGCTTTAAAATGTTATGTCTCACTCATGAGTTTTAGCATTTTATAAAATCAAAATATGTAATAAAAATAAGTCATTATGTACCTTCGCTTTACGAAACCTAAATTTTTTAAAACAAAAAATTGCATCCCTTATTTTGTATAAATAAAAATAAATAATAAATTTATTATATATTTTTTAGAGTTATATATACTATTATACATATTTTAATATTATATTATAAAAGAATATTATTATAAAATAACAATTAGTAATTTATAAATATAAATATTATATTATTATTACTATATAAATATATTTATTTATATAATATAGTATTACTGATTATATATATATATATATATATATATATATATATATATATATATATATATATATATATATATAATATTAATTATATCATATTTTATTATATTATAGTATACTAATAATTAATATATTAAATGTGTTTAATAATATAGCATATTACTAATAATTACGTTAATGAGATGTGGGTGAGTTGGTTATGTGGCTTGGTTGTTTCAAGCCTCGCCCAGGTTCAAATCTTTAGTATCAAGTACAAATGATCAATAAAAAAATATTTAAATATTTGATTACATATATTATTAACATTATATAATAGTATATATTATATACAATAGTTATTTATTTAGTAATAGTAATTTGCATATTACATTAACATTTAATATATATTTATAATATATTGGAATTATAGTGATGCTTCGATCAACACCTCATATGTGGAGCTTACCATAATTAAATTAGTAATGATGACGTCCTCATCCACCCTGAAAAATAGAAAACAACCAAACAAATATGTCGACACCTTGTAAATTACAGACCCCTTTGTAATGGGTTCTTGTCATGTAAATTCATTGGAATAAGGGGCAAGGCAATAGAGAACATGGAAGTTGAGAAATATTTTAACTTGCACTGGGTGGTGATAGTGAGTGGCAATAATAGGGCATTTTAGGGAATATTATATGTCAGGGGCTTGTATCATACACCAAACCCAGATTCAAGGTAGTGGTTAGTTTACATGACCTGCATCACCCATTGCAAATGGGTTTGTAGCCTACAAGGTGGCAATAACTTTAATTTATCATTTTTAATGTTGAGGGTGAATGAGGATGTCATGAGCATTGATTTGATTGAAACATGACTCCACCTCTAATGTGCATCTCAAATCAACAATGCAATGTTCCTAATATGGGGACAAGAGATTGAAGTCCAAAAATCAATCTTGTTTAGATTCTTTTCATCCATGTTGCCAATATATTTCCCCTTAAAAATGAAAAAAATACATCTCCTCTGACATTCCTTGCACCATCAGAGCAACTACTAATTTAAGTTTATTTCTTCTTGCTCAAGTATGCAGTATCTTAAATGAATAAGCAATATATTTTGTTTCAAAGTGGATAAGACTTCCTCTAAGCAAAACCAAATCTAAATTTATTTTACCATAGAAATCATAACTCTGGCCATACTACTATTTATATTGACTGAATAATAAGCTCATATAACTTTAGAAAAAAATAATTAAATAATTAGATATGTTTGTTAAAATTATTCTCCAATATCAATGGCCAGCCTATCATTGTCCATTATGACTTGTTTCTCTTTGATCATTCTCCTATCTCCTACAGAGTGGAATGGGTCATGGGGTAATACAAGGTATTGCATAATTAGTTCATCTTCAATAATTCTATTATATGACATGTTATCACCATTCTCTTAATTGCTCAAATATGGAATTTGGCCCCTCACACTTCTTATGCTACCAACTAGATTGAGTGGTAGAATGAGACCATTCTACACACCACCACTTTCCTCTGCCACTATGGGAAATAAGTTGTGGGTATCAAGAAACACAATGAGGATGCTTTTCTCAAGGAGTTTTAAAGGGTCTCCTCTAGGTCCTTGAGCTCAATCCTTTTGGCACTACTTTGAAGAATCTTATTGTCTCTCTCTCAAACACTACATTAAGGTGGTAGAATATCATTCTTCCAGAGGGGTACAATTATGCACCAAGTTGTACTGGCTCAAGGTTGGTGATAAGGCCTCCAAGGACTTATTCAAATCCCTTAGATCCAAATAGGTGCACGATCAAATCAAGGCCATCAAGCCAACCCAAGATAGGCTCACTTCCCTTCATGACATCTCTTCAACATTCATGGAGTACTACAAGTTAGCATTCCAAGCCTAGGAGATTATATTTGAAAGAGCTTAGGCTTTGCGGGAATGTCTTGATGTGGTTCCTTGTAAGGTTAAAGTAGATGACTAGTGGATTTGAGAATCTCGCTTAACCCTCTAATAACTCACAAAGGCTCTCTAGTGCATGAGTAATGACAAAGCCCCAAGCCTCGATGGATTTCTGTGTAAATTTTATAAAGTCACATGGGAATTTGTTGGGCATGACCTACTTTAGGTGTACAAAGAAGCCCTATATAACCAATCTTTAGGAGATTTAATTAATCGAGATAATATTAAATTCATACCCAAAGTGGATGATCTGGATCATCTTACCAATAGGCAACCTATTACCTTATTGAATGTCTCATACAAAATCCTCACCAAAGCTTTGGCCAATCAACACCATCTTATCCTTCATGTCATTATTTGACCTGAGCAAACTGGCTTCACGAGAGGGATGTATATTCTTGACAGACTTATTATAGTCTGAGAAGGCATGGAATGGGCCAAAGTTTCTCATCAGAGAACCATTTTTATCAAGATTGACTTTGAAAAAATCCTATGATAGAATTGATTAGCATTTTATTTTGGCCATGCTAAAGGTTCTAGGTTTTTGGCTAGTTTTTTTATTTTGGTAGTCTAGACTTTGTTTTTAGATGCCTCAGCCTACCTCACCATTAATGGTTTCAAGTCTGATAGCATTGACCTAAAATGCTCCATTCGGTAGGGATGTCCTCTAGATCCAATGTTATATGTTCTTTCCATGAAAGATTTTGGTTATCTCCTTGCCTCCATATCTGAACAAGGTCTAGTTTTAGGTATCTTTTTCCCTAACCACTCTTTCCATCTCATTAATGGTCACCTTGTGGATAATACTTTCCTCATGCTCGAAGAACAAGAGTGAACCTTCTGGAAGCTATGATATGCCTTGATACCTTTTATTTGGCATCAGGATCTAATTTGCAGTGGAATAAGACATGATGTTTTAGACAAAGTATAATGCCTATGCCTAAATGGCTTCTCCATTATAATTGGAAATGGATTGCGTGTAAAGAATAGTTTAAAATTATTAGCATCCCTTTTGCCATTGACAGTTCTTTAATTGAGTTGTGGCAGTATGTCATCAAAAGAGTGGGAAAGAAGGTTGAGTACTAGGTAACCAAATAGTTATCCTTAGCAGGAAAGTTCTGAATTTGCACCAAGATTATGGTGGCCACCCATGTTTATTATTCCTCTTGGGCTCCTTCTAAAGTGGCTTATGAT
This sequence comes from Torreya grandis, assembly GCA_037957365.1. Classification (NCBI taxonomy): domain Eukaryota; kingdom Viridiplantae; phylum Streptophyta; class Pinopsida; order Cupressales; family Taxaceae; genus Torreya; species Torreya grandis. The sequence continues at coordinate 4,279,861 of JARHVA010000096.1, forward strand.
AGTTTAGCCAAAATCCTTAGGGAATTCCTCTTATCTAATTTTAATCATGTCTCTTGGGACATGTGTTGCTTCCATCTAGATAAAGGAGGCATGAAAATTATTAACCTTTATAGGTAGAGTGCAAATTTGTGTTAAATAGGTCATTTGGGACATTGTTTGCAATGAGGCTTGGAAAAATCTGCCAAGGCATTGTATCTCTTCTAGCGGCCCCTATGCATAGCAAGACTAGTTGGAAAAATATAGGTTTCCACTCCCTTCTCATCACTATATCCCCTGTCAAAATTAAAGATTCCTTTGTTGCCAAAATCATATGGAAAGCCTTCGAAGTTGTCAAGCCTCACATGATTGGGGATGGTTTTTTTAGAAATGATTTGGGGATGGGAAAGGTTTATATTTCAATGATTATAGCATCTGGTGATCTCCTATTTGTTTATCTTTCATTGAAAATATATTTTATTCATGTCCACACTCATTATATTGTTCAAATGTGTAGACTGCAGTCTACAATGCAATCTTATACATGTGAATTGATGGTTTTTACCTTGCTAGTAAATTAACCATCGTACGATAGTGTAGTACTTTAATGCTTCTAGTGTCCTCATTATACTACAATTTGTAGACAAATGTAAATCCTACCAGTCGTACCATGATACATACTATTCTTAGAGCTATGGATATGGATAAAGACAAGGACAACTTAAAATTACTTACTTTCTGTAACACCATGGTACCTTCTATCACATATTTTTTGGGTAGTTGGTTACGTAAGTGCTATTAAGTTTATTGGAACTTATAAATATATTAATTAATAAATGAAAACATAATATATAATATATAAATAATTACAATAAAAGGTGGCAGGTTAGATTTATGGCCCAATATTTATTGGGATAAAAATATTGTTCAGAACAACAAAAATTAAAGGCTATGTAGGTATATTTAGAAGTAACATCAAAGTATTATAATATAAAAAAGTAGATACATGAAGTAATTTTAAAAGGTAGTGGAGATGAATTATTCTTAGATGATTATATAATCGAAAAAAAAGAATCAATGGTACCACCCACCCAACTTGTATGTGAAATCTCTATTGTATCACCAACTTGTATAGGAATTTTTTTATATCAAAACTAGCTAATAGAGATTTTTGACGAGTGTTATTAAATTTAACCAAAATGCAGATAACAATATATGTTTAATAATACCAATAAGATGTGGGTGAGTTGGTTAAGTGGCTTGGTTGTTTCAAACTCTCTACAAACCATCTAGACTAGTGGTAGTTGTTATTGGTAATAGTTGGTATACATCAAATAATATTTTATATATAAATGATATTCATATAATTAATAAATTATATGAAAATCTGAACCTTCGATTATATCTCAAACCGGTCCACATTTTAATTCAAAGCCATCATCAATCCAAAAAAAAATCAATAACATACCTATTTACCATGAAATATTATTCAAACTTTAAGTTTTCTTTCCAAATGTATGACACTTTTATTGTTTAAAAACAAAATTTTAACCTTGTAACAAATTACATTTTTCTCGGCTTTCACAACTCATTGATTTGCTTTGTAATAAAATCATAATCCCTTTACAAAAGCATGTAAGTTAATTGCAAAAAATATTTTTAGAATTTAATTCAATTTTATTTAAAAGTCTCATATATTAAAAATATATTTTTTATTGATAATATATTATCATATTTGTTAATAAAAATATATAGAAATATAAATATATAAAAAAAAATTACAATAAAAGTGTATTACGCTGGTATTTGAGTTCCAATTAATCAGAATTCAATAAATTTATATTTTTTTATTTATTATCCACATCAAAATATTAAAAATAATTATAAAAAGAAAAGGTTAGCATCCATGGTTTGTTATACTATTAATATAGACATATTAATATCTTTTTAAAAATATTTCAGAATTATTTATAAAATATTTTAAATAATAAAATAAATAAACATAATCTCAAATTTTCAATTTAATTTTACTTATCAATTTAAAATTTGTTAATTATTTTTTACCCTTTTTTTAATGACTCGGTTATACTATTAATTTTTTTTTAAATTAATAAAAAAATGTTTTTTCAATAAATTTTTTAAAAACAAATTGTTAACTCCACCTCTTTTAATAAACTGTCAATTACATTATATTTATAATTTTTTATTTTTTATTTAATATTAAAACTATATATTCCATTTTTAACCTATAACAATTTACAGCCGGCTGAAAATTTTGCGAGTCTTATACGATCTAAACAGAACAAACATGGTCAGACATGCTTCCAAAATATAATATAAATGATTATTTAAATAACATTTGATAGTAAGTAATCTAATTTGCCTTGTTGGTATTAAATGGTTAACTTTAATACCATGCACACATACTTTAATCACTTTTCTAATTTCTCAAAATACCTATTATATTATCTAATTTAAAAATCTTAGATCTTTAATATCTATGAATGTTTAAAACTAATATTTAAAGAATGACATTAAAGACTTCAACTTTAAATCCTATACCATTTACCTTGAACTCATTATAACCTTCTATTAATTTATAGTTTAATAATGTTTAATTATTTAATTATTTGTGTTTGTACAGGTTTCGGGTAAATTTCCATCCGAAAATGTTGAGGTTTGTATTATGTAAATTTATTTATAGAATTAGAGTACTCAGACAAGGATATGGCAAGTTGTTTTATTTATAGTTATTAGATATTATATTATATAAAATTTATTAATTTAGATTATACAATTTCATTATATTAAATATGTAGATTCAAGATAAAAAAATATAAAAAACATTTAACGGAATTATTAATTGATCATATGTTATTGTATTTTGAAGTTAAAATTATTCTTTTTTTATATTACACGTAATAATACAACCTTAAAGAGACTCTATCGCTTCACATTTTAGACCTTTCACTTTCATCCTAAATGAGTATTTTCATCATTTTATAGTCATTCTATATGCAAAGACATGTTGAATTACATACAATTATTCTTTGACACTTTGCATTAATTATTTGATTTGATTTTGGCATTGTTATCCCTTCTCTTTAAATTCTAAAGGTCATTGTGATGTGAACTTTGACATTTTTATGAATGGATTTAATGTCCATTATAACAGTCTTCAAGGATGTGACACATTACCTTTTATCTTCTTAAAAGTTTTCTTTATTACGCCTTAGCTCTATTTAATATATCTAATTGTTTTATAAATACCATAATATTTGTTGTGATTTGCCATTAATTACCTTAGTAGTTATCATTTTGTACCATTCCACCTTAACATTTCTTGCACTTATCGCTCCCAGAAATATTTTGTTGACACCTATAATGATCGATTTATATTTCTCAATGCTCTATTATTTCCCTTTTCATGTTCAACAATATTGAATTTGACACATGTTTTAGATGTCTGTGATATAGATGTTTCACTATACACATCTACACTAAAATAGGTATATAAAAATACATAGAAAAATGTAAAATAAATAAAATTTTTAACTACATGGAGCTACTCAACACCCACTCTTTTTCTGCATGAGAGTGATAAAGTTCACTAGCAGTACAAAGTAGGCCTACAATGATGTAAACACCCTGAAAGGATGGTTCCTTGAAGGCCCATAAGAATTAGAGTTCCTTCTTGTGATACATTATGGATAGCATATTGGTGTTTCCATCGAATGTGAAGTTTACCTAGATGTGCCATGAATCTATTGTTATACAAAAAAAAATGTCTTTTCTCCATTAAATTCTTTTGATTGCAAGTTATGATCATGACATGCTTTATGGATCTATTTGTTAACTTCTTATGTTTAAGTTGTTCTCTACCTAATTTCTTCCATTCAAGTTGTATCCAACAACCTTGCTCTAAGTGAGTGATATCCCACTCATATTATCAATGCAATACACAAACTAGGAATTATATATTCCATGGGCACGACTACTTCTATCCCATAGACCAAATATAATGGAGTGAATATCATTATACGTTTATAGTTTGTTTTATTATCCATAATATCATAGGTATATGATCCTCTCAATAATTTCACTACACATTTTTCATAAGCTTATTTTCAAGAATTGTGTTTGATACTTTTTTCTATCCATTGGATTGAGGATGATAACGCATGATTTTATGGTGTGATATCATGAATTCCTCAATTATATTTGTTATGGTGTTATTCAGAAAGTGTTTTCCTCTATCATTAACTATCTTTACAGGACACCCAAATATGGTTATGATGTTTTCATACAAAAATTTAACCTCTTTAGCACTGCAACTTAGTGTTGCAGCAACTTCTACCCATTTTGTAAAATAATTCATTGCAGTGATTATATATCTAACATGACTACACTTGCTAAGCAGATTAATGGGTCCTACATAATCAATTCCTAATTATTCAAATTGTTACATAGCTAGCATTGGATTTAAATAAATTTCATACCTTTGGTTTGCCCTTTCCACTCCTTGATAGATGTCATATTGTTTTACAACTCTACGTGCATCATAAAATAGAGTAGGCCACCAAATACCACTTTGTGGTATTTTTATCATAGTGTATTCTCATGTGAAATTCCCTCTTATGACTCCTTGGTTCACTTCTAGCATGTGTGGCCTCTCATGGTCTAAGACTACTCTTTGTAACACACCATATTTACCCATTTTGTACAAAATTCCATTGATAATATTAAATGGTAGAGCTCATGTGAACAATTACTGTCTTTTTCAACATAGTGTGCTAGAAAAACCCCTTGTTCTATAAAGTTTGTTATATCTTTCATATTTTATGGAATCACAGATACTCAAAATAGGTGAGCATCTAGTGACTTGTCTTGTATTTCTTCTCAATATTCACCATTTCATATGCAACTAAGATGATTTGGAGCCACATTTTATTTTCCTAGCTTCACATTGATATTGGACTGGAATTATTGAAATAACATCGATCACCTAGATATTCATCCTCCTAGAACTAGATTATTCACCAAGTATTACAGGGCTTAGTGATCTATAAATAACTCAAATTATGTATCTAATAGATAATTCTTAAATTGTTGTAGTGAGAACACCATAACTAGAGCTTCCCATTTAGTAGTGGTATAATTCTTCTCAATCACTAAAAGCTTACGTCTTTTGAAGAGGATAGGATGATCTTGGCCCCAGTTTCTAGAAGCAAACCTGACCCCTATTGGTATTCCCGAAGTATCTACATGTAATTTAAACAAATTAATCTAGTATAGGAATACCTAAATAGGATATGCTACTAGAATTTATTTTAAATTAATGAAGGTTGACTTAGATTCTAAGGTCTATTCAAACCTTGTGTCCTTTTGTGGTAATATTTACAATGGTGTCGATATATTTGTATACCCCCTAATGAACTTGCAATAATATCTAATGTGTCATAGGAATGATTCAAAATATACAAAATTTATAAGAGGTGGTAGTCTCATAATAACTATGATCTTGGCTAGGTATATTAGAATACCATTGTTATAAACTACATGTCTTATGGGAACACCAAAAGGTGTAAAGAACAAGCATTTATTCAAATTAAGTGAAATGCTTCTCTACATATTTATAACATAGGTTATAACTTTGAAATATGGTCTTTAAATAAATAAAACACAACCCAATCATCTAGGTAAACCTGTATAAATTCATGTATGAAGTCCTTAAAATCAATGACTACATCTTTAGAGAATACAACAAGAGAATTTTTAAGACCAAAAGGCATTACATTATATGCAAAGGAATTTGAATATGTTGTAAAAGTGGCCTTTGTATCGTATTTTATTGTGATCAAAATATGATGATAACCATTGAAACAAATTTGGACAAACTTCATGTCCTATGACTAACTCAATAACTTTATATGTAAAAGGAATTGAGAATGGCTCATTTACGCATGAATAATTCAATGACTTGTAGTCACCATAGACTCTAATTTCCCTTTACTTATTGGGTTGAACCACTAGGGGACTTACCCAATATGATGTTTCTAATGGACATATCATCATTGCTTCTTACATATGATATATCTCTACTTTAACTTTCAGCTTTATATTAGGATTTATTATGTATGGGTGCTTCTTTGTAAGCATTGTGTGCTCTTTGAGTTATATGTGCATCTCCCCTAATGAAGGGTGTACACCCTTAAATTTTGCAAAAAAATTGGGGAATACATCCTAATAATCTCACAACAATTATATCACCTCAAAGATTTGGTGTTGCATCTAGTAATCTCATATAGTCGTAAGTTTTGGTACATAATCTATATCAATGTTTTCCATTGATGTCTTTACTCGGTATTGATATATATTATTGAGCCTTGGGTAAGTGCACAAAGTTGGGGACTAAAAAGTGGCCTACTCATAGACATAATTTTCCTAAAATTTCAAAAATTGAAACTTCTGTAGATAATTTGAAATGTCTACACTCCAAATATGAAGATGGTGTAAGAACATGAAACATATCATTTCGAGTCTAGCTTCCAAAACACTAATTTGTTTTAAAAATAGTTAAGTATAAATAGGTAAAACATATAAAATTTGAATAGAAACTCTTATTTTTTTTCTAGAAAATGTAGTAGATAGACGGCCATACGGTGCACCATTTTTTGAGTAGTGTTTAATATTATTTGAAACCCTTTGGGAAAAATTTAGATAAGATATTCTAGTTTGTGACCTATATTTTTTATATTTTTTCAATGAATACTTTTTTTTTATGAATGTTTAAAGTAAATAGATCCTAAAAACTGACAAGAAATGGATAATCGTCTATGCAGTGTGCCTAACTACCTCAAAAAAACTATTTTGTTTTTGAATGTGTGTATAATTAAGCCTAATTTGTGATCATGTAACTTGTTTTTCACTTGGATTAATGAAAGATAATTACATGAACATGTATATGTATGTATGTTTATGGCATGTAGTGGCCTAAAAAATGTGTAGCTAGAAATCAACATAGTTTAAAACTTTAAATTAGTCCAAAAATTATAAAAATCATATTTTTGGAAAGAGGAGAGCATGCTCATCGCAATGGTGTTAATTTTTTGAATTTTCATATTGAAATTCTTAGTGTATTTGGAAATTAAAGTTAAATTTTTTTTTTTCATAACTCTCAAAACTCAGCTGTACATTAACAGTCCAAACCTTTGGCTCAAGAATCTAAGCCAAAAGGTGCGAGAACAGAATTTAAATTCAAATAGTGTGATCATGTTATTAATTATATAATGCAATCATATTACTTAATAACATGATCGTGTTATGTATTCTCAACACCCTAAAACATGTGGGAGTTGCACATGATGGTAACTTTGGCCAGAAGCTTATATTTACTACTCTAAATGTTAAAGTATAAGTTTACATTTATCTTGTTACATTTATTTTCTTACACTTTAAATTTATTTTAGTAAATATAATATATTAGGGTCATTTAACATCTGATAGAGTTGGTCTCACAGTTGCATGCCTTACAATGTGGAAAATAGTTTTTAAAAATCTAATATGGTCAATACTTAGGCATTTTAGGGTCTAGGTATTAAACCTAGGGTTTTTAGTACATAACTTTTGTAATTGATATCCATTTTTGATAAACATATAGTCATTTTTTAGTTTTTTGTGATTTTTGAATTGATTATTCATATTTATAAGAGTCCTAGGTTTGTCAAAATTAAAGTTTTAAAACTAATCACTTTCAACTTGATCCAAAGTGGTGTGATTGGGGTGGTGTAGTTCATATTGATGACCTATAGACATCAAACGACCACTTTTGTGTTAATTTCACTTATTCATTGCCCCTCCCTCATCCTTGATCACTTCCTACTCATACCTCATTACCCATAATCACTCTATCATAATTCTTCATTGTCCCTAATCACTCCTTCATTGAACCTCACTATCCCTAGTCATCTCTAATCACTTCCTTATCATCCACAATCACTCTTTTATTGACCCTCACTATCCCTCATCATTCCTAATCACTCCTTCCCCATCCTTCAGCATCCCTAATCAATATTTCCTCATCACTCATCATCCCTAATATCTTATTCATCCCTGTTCACTCTCTCCTCATCCCTCCTCATCCCTAATCACTCCTTCATTGACTTTCATTATTTATCATCATCTCTAATCACTCTAGATTATCATCCCTAATCACTCCATTGATTATCACCATCCCTCATCATCCCTAATCTTTCCCTCCTCATCCCTCATAATCCCTAATTAATATTTCTTCATATATCATCATCACTAATCACTCTCTCATTAACCCTCACCATCCCTCATCATTCCATCATTAACCCTCACCATCCCTAATCACTCCATCATATAATGTAAGTATATAATCTAAAGATATTTGATTCTAATCATATGTTTTTTAATCCATTATAATATAAATTAACTCTATTCTAGGACTTGTGTTGTCAATACCCATTTGTGATAGTCAATTTTATTACTAAATGAATTGGATGATCTTTCAAATTTATAGTCAAGTAACATAAGTACTAACACAAAATATAGTCTAAATTTTAGTTCAAATAATTATCTTTGTTATGTAGTTGACTAGATGAAACTTTATTCGGTTCCACCTTTGGTATTTTGGTTCAAAATATAAAAAATTAAACACAAATCTCTTGTATAATTTTCTAATTCTAAGAAGATTTGATTCAGATGCAAAGTTATTTAGTGTTTCCCATTCCTGTATGACTTGAATATTGGTCAGGTTCACATATGCACTCTTTGTGTGTTTACCATATCCTAAATATTTTATATCTTACATGAAAAATGAACATTTACTCATGTTATTATAAAAATATGTTTCTACAAAATGTGAAACACTATTTTAGCATGGTGTAGATGTTCATCCCATGTTTTCTAAAGATTAAGATGTCATCAAGGTAGATTTTTAAAATGGCATACGTAAAGGGTTTGAGGATGTCTTTCAACATATTGAAATGAATGAGTTTGTTACATGAGTTAACATAAAATTCATAACCAACTAGTCAATCAATCCTTCCTTTGTTTTTAAGACAATATTCCAAATGTCTAGATGTTTAACATGAATATGATGATACCCAAACTTAAGATCAATTTTGGAAAATACTTAAACACCATGGATATGTAATAAAAATGTATTATTATTTAAATGAGGATAATATTTATTCACTTTAATCTTGTTAATATTTTTTTAATTGATTCACAACTTTGGCACAAACATAATTGGGCTTCTGCAAGGTAATGATTTGGGCATGATGTGTCCATTATCTATGATTTCATGGATCTACCACTTGATCTATTCATTATTTATAAATGATATGTTTTATAAAGAGGTTTGAGATAGAGGTAGCTAAGGGATCAAATCAATATTAGTTTTTAGTGTACAGTATGTAGGAACTTATTTAGGTGATTGAAAGATATCCTTGTATTCATCTAGTTTATGGTTAAATTATTTTGTCATTATTATTATTGGATAAACCAAACTATGATATGGTGACATAAGGATGTTATTAAAATTACTTCTTACCATCAAGAGTATACTTCTTACTTTAATTGACAAGATTCTTGCACTTCTTGGCACTAATGACTGAAATCTTATGAACTAACTATGATATTTGTTATTTCAAATCATGACAATCTATAATAACATTTCAAGGATTTAAATAATTGACTACATGTCAATGGTAAATATATGGTTTAACACATGTAAAACATCACACACCTCTAATGGTGAGATGTCACAAAGGATTGAATCTTTTAAAAGTTTGATTTTGTACACTAAGTGACACTACTAGGTGATCCATTTCTCAAGGCCTACACTAGACCATACATTATCATATGGTTATGGATGATGTATAAATTTCAAGTTCTTTTTTTGAAAATATGCTTTAGGATTAATTAAATTACTTCCATTGGAAATGATGAAGTATATTGGCTCACCATTGATCTACATTTGTTAATTAAACAATATTTTTAATTCATATAATTTTTTGTTGGGGGAAGTAGAGATATTTTTAGTACCGACCATATCATTGGGTTCATAATCTATTATCTACTTACCTTTTTATAGTGTTATATAACTTGTACTCACTTATTGATATGTGCAAGTAGAGAGCTCATAGTGTGACACTCTTCGTTGGATTGAATATTGAATTTATGAATCAAGCACCAGTTTCCAATCTTGGACTACTTTTTCTAATCATTTGAAAATTATTTTACACTCTCTGGTATGTTGAATCAATAAATAGACATCCAAATAGAAGGATTTCAATGTAATATTAAGATCATAAAATGTCCTCATATGGAAAACAATTGATTGGTTTCAAGAAATCACATAGCTTGGTTATTCTCATGTATTTACTACCCATTTTTGGTGCTATGGTGGTTTTACTTGCTTCTCTTTTTTTGGAAGATTTTCAATTATGAATTACATCATTTCTAATAGGCCCATATTTTTTCATAGGTGTTAGATATTTATGTTTCAAATTTTCCTCCACATCATTTTGATCACTATGTCTTATATTTTATGCTAGCACTCAACTCTCCACTTATAACTCCTAACATTATTAAACCCCAACAAAATACCACCATCAACTTATTGTATGGAGTGATTAAGGATGAGGAGGAACTAGGTAGAGATGATGAACGAGTCAATAGGGATGGTGAGGGTCAATGAAGGATTGATTAGGGAGGATGAGGGAGTGATTAAGGATGATGAGGGCTGGTGAGGATTAATGAGGGAGTGATTAAATGCTATGAGGGTTGAGGAATGAGTGATTAGAGATGATTAGGTATGATGAAGACGTGATTAGGGATTATGAGGGAGTGATTATAAATGATGAGGAAATGTGAGATTAAATAAGGAAGTGATTAAGGATGATGAGGGATGAGGAAGGAGTGATTAGGGATGATGAAGCAGTGATTAGGGATGGTGAGAGCCAATGAAGGAGTGATTAGGGATGATGAGGGATGGTGAGAGATAATGAGAGAGTGATTAAATATGATGAGGGATGGCGAGGTTCAAAGAGGGAGTGATGAGGGATAAGGAGTGAGTGATTAGGGATGATGAGGGATAGTGAGAGTCAATGAAGGAGTAATTAGGGATGATGACAGAGTGATTAAAGATGACTACGGATAGTGAGGGTCAATGAGGGAGTGATTAGGGATAATGACTAATGATCAGAGAGTGATTATGGGTGATGAGACATGAGTAAGAAGTGATCGGGGATGAGGACGGGATGATGAACAAGTGATATTAACAAAAAGTGGTCATTTTATGTGTGTAAGTCACCAATGTGACCTATGTTACCCCAATAACACCACTTTGCATTAATTTCAAAGTGAATAGTTTGTAAACTTCAAATTTGACAAACCTAAGACTCCTAAAAATGCTAGGAATCAATTTGGAAGGCACAAAAACCTAAATAATGACTATATGTTTACCAAAAATGGACATCAATTGTAAAAATTATGTCCTGAAATCCCTAGGTTAAATACTTAGACCTTGACCAGATTGGATTTTGAAAAACTATTTTCTATTTTGTAAGGCATGCAACTATGAGACCAACTCTATCAGATGCTGAGTGACCCTAATTTATTATATTTACTAAAATAAATTTAAAGTATAATGTAAACTTATACTTAACATTTAGAATAGTAAATATAAGCTTCTAGCCAAACTTTCCTTCATGTGCAACTCCTACATGATTTTATGTCGCATTATTAATAACATGACCACATTACCTATTAACCAATATTAACTCCATCTACATGTTCATTTTTTTAATATGCAAGACAATAGTAACATGATCACATTATTATTTTTATAATAACATGATTGCATTATCTATTAACGTGATCATGTTATACATTAACATGATTACGTTATGGCTCGATAATTATTGAGCCATATTTTAAATAACATAATAATGCTAATTAAATAACATGATTGTGTTACCTAAAATGTCCATGGAATTGTCCCCCAAATTCATGCACTTACCCCCTTATTGAAATAAAATATTGCAATTTCATTTCTCCTTCTTGTTCACAAATATTTATGTTTTAGGCTATGTATCTTACTTTTTCTCTATGTTGTTGGCTTTTAGATCCTTTACCTCTCATTCAGGTTCAAATAATCCATTCAATCTAAATCTAATTCATTGTCACTAGATTTTACCTACCCTAGGCTGTCTAGAATTTGGTTATAGGATTTCAACAAAAAATATTATTTTTGTTTGTTAGACTTGTAATTTTTTATGGCTTTTTTCAAGTCCATAGATACTTATTCCTATGAACTTTGGTATTCTGTAGTAAATATGTCTTCTTCTCGCCCATGACATAGAAAATTCTTCATCTTTTGTAATTCTTTTTACACCATTACATTTTCATCCTCAAACACAAGTTTATGTGTATATTTGTATTGGACTTGTGGCCAATTTTTGGTCTCATGTGTTTTCTCCTAATGCATGTACTATGTCATGGTAGAGGTGTTAAAGTATGTTGGAATGATGAATTGTCTACCATGTTGTATAAACACCTTTCATCACATAGTTTAACACACTGACTCACTTATCTATATTGGTTTCATGGTGTTCTAACCTAGTAATGAACTGCACTAAATCCTCAATTTCAAAGTATTTTGACAAATATATTTTATGATTTCAAACCATTCTCATTGGCCTTACCTCATGATCTCCACGTGCCTAGTTTGGCATATGTGTGTTTGAGTCACCACTTACATATGACATAACTTCCCATATCAAAGTGACCTCATGGGTGGGTTATATATGGTCCATATCTAGCAGAGTCACCTTGTACAATAGATCCACTTCTGACCTTATTGGATATCACACATATGGAGATGTGCATTCTTACATGTAGAATTGTGGAACATGCTCTATTATTTTGACAAGCTGATAGAATAAATCTCTCATATGTTTCAATTATGGAATTGGTGAATATTATTATGTGAAAGTAGTGAACTCTCTACTTCATAGAGCTTGTAACTTTAGTTATATGCCAACATTAAATTATTTGATACTTATATAGGCATATGGTGATGCAGGCTCAATGGGATCTATGTAAGGATTACTTTCAACCTTGTTCAAGGGTATGACGATAATATTGGCCCCCTTAAATCATCTCTAGTTAATTATATATTGTATTGATGGTCACATGACCATCATATGCCCATATGTATCTAATTAATGTAGGGTAATACATTTTGTTGATATTCATGTCAATGAATTTTAAGTCTCCTTGTAGGCTTAGATCATATAATTTTAAATATACATCCTCTAACCATATAAAGGGTTTTACCCATATATATTATGCAAGAATCAATGTGACAGGGTTGTAGCTAAGGGTTGGTCGTTCAATGACCTCCCAAGTAGACCTATGAATCATCTTTACATTACTCTTGAAATTAAAAACAATGTTGGGGACTTCATATCCTGAAAGATCTATTTCCATTCTAGAGTTGACATCCCAAGCATTCTAGGTCTTCACATACTGGACTATCCTTTCATTTCTTTGTTGTCTCATTTTTTTTGCATTCTAACAAACTACGTAACATGTTAGTAGTATTCTATGATATGTCCTCATTGAAAAAAGTACTTACCAACTTAAGAATATCCATTAAATTTGTAACTAATCCATCTTACCTCAGAATGCTAAAAATATGACCATATATTTATGCATTCGTGATTATAATGTATCCTTTAAAAATGATCTAATTTTGTATGTTATGTAGTAATTGTGTTACTTTAAACATTAAGAGTTTTTATCTGACTAGATATATATGTTTTCCTACCAAACCTTATGAATCAGAGGCTCTTGTGGAATCTCTAGGGGTGGAAATCATTACTCTTTATACTAATTTCAAGTCATCGCTTGCATAAATGTAGGTTTTTTGGGTGCAAAATCACCATATTAACATTTCTCATTGGTTTTTCATTTCTTTGATTTTCAAGAATAAGATAATATTTTGTATTATATTACCCTGACATTCTACAATAAATATAGTATGTCCATCTCTAGGGTTTGTAGGGATAATTTAGAGTGATGTGATTGTACCCACCACACATTTATCAAATAATTAGTTCTATAGCTTGTATGTCATCTTGTCTCTAATTTTGATTTCATCCTTGATACCCCTCTCTATATCCTCCTCGATATCATTCATGTCTTTGTGGAGAACCCTACCCCTATTATTGTGTTATCATCATATCCTCCAGACTTCCTCTAAGAGGAAGGTGGATCCCATCCTAATTATTCTGGTGGAGGCATAAAGTTCCAAGGTTGTTGGTATTATGGAGACTGATGTGTCCATCCTGCCTAGTATTGTGGAACTATGGTTTCCACCTTGAGATACCCTAACATTGATATGTTTTTTATTATGACATCCACTCAGGAGTAGATTGCATTTTTAATGCCATTTCCACATCTAGACTTGGTACTCTTGGTTTCATATCTAGAACATACTACACAAATATTGTGAAGACATTCCTAATGATGTCTTCCTTCAACTCCTAAAGGGCTCAACAAGGATTTTCATCATGATTATGTCATTTAAAAAAATTATGATAATATTTTGTGATTGTTGTATTTATTACTGTAGTATATGATAATTGGTATTAGGTTGTCCAACTATGCAACAAATACCATTGAATTCCATCTTGATTTTTGGACAATTAATCCTATGTTGTCCTTCTTTATCGCATTCAGTGTACCATATATATATTTTATGTATGTCAATTTCATTCAGTTCATCCATTTACATAAGACATCATCTATCTTGAAATTTTTTATTGTAGTAAACTGAGGACTTTACATATAATCTTCTATCTGCTCAACCTAGATCATAGGAGCTCTAACATCAGATTTATTAGTGAATTGATTTTGTGTAATAACAAAGCTAATCCTAATACTATGTTATATGGCTTACAAAATAAGGGGATTTATCTATGTTTTGAAACTAAAAATTCACTCGATTCATCACATTTGAGAACCTATATTTGTAATCCCACACTAATTCTTCTTATTTATGATGAATCTTCTGAAGGGCTTGAATAGGCTTACTCATTTTTGAATCTTGAACTCCCCAATCAATATGATTCTACATCTTGATCTTTTCAACATTTTACCTTCCATAGGTTGATAATGATGTTGAATTGATCCTTTAGACATTTTACCTTCCATAGGTTATAGTATTTTCTCATCTATTTCAACCAAATACCTTGGAGTTTATCATATTATCCTTAGAGGTGTGGGTCTAGGAGCTATATTTTGTATTAAATTGGATGGCATTACCACTTTAACCATAGAAGGTATATTAGAGTGTTGGCTAGGTACATCAAACCCTATAGGTGAATTGAATTCCTCTTCATTATGAGAGAGATACATTGGTGTCATTAATTGATGTTGATTATCATCATGCTCACAAATTTTATTATGGATGGATGTTTCACCATATTTTGTTTCTCCACATGTTTCATCAATCAATGCAAATTCATTAATTACACATTTTACATTTTGAATTTCATCATTCAATAAGGATTGATTAAATTCTCTTATCTTATTTGAAGATATATTAAATTCAATTTAATCGAATTGTGCACGTTATTTTCATTTGAAATATTACCTAGTATGGAGGAAGTACCTTCACCTTGCCCAGAAGTTCTTATGGATGATATCCTATCTTCTTATCTTTTTATTTCCTTTTCTCTCGTCACTTCAATTTCTTCAATTTTTATCTCCTTAATTCATTTTTAGCAGTGACTACCTGATGCCATTACTTATCTTTATTGAAAAAATCTAAGTGTAGAATAAAATTTGAATAATTTGTGGTGATTAAGATAAAGTGAATGGAGAATTTGCAGAATTTACATAGTTTTAATAGTAAAAATGAATTTGAAGTTTATATTTATGCAAAATGAATGAGTCAATTTCATGGACAAATAAACAAAATTTGTGAACCATAAAGGGCATGTGTGTTTTTAAAAAGCACACATGCTCTTTGTGGTGGTAGGTATAAATGGGTAAAGCCATCAATGCCCTATGTTGAATCCAAAAGGGCATATATAGTTTATAAAGGGTATATGCCCTTTAAAGATTTACAAACTTTTACTTTTTTATTTTTCCTCTAAAATAGATTCGATTTTAGGATTGGGGAGTCTGAACCTACCCTGAACCCTGTCATGAATCAACCCAATCAAATTTTTATAAATTTATGTGTCTTTTTCATCTTTGTCAAACACATCTGATCAGTCATATTTTAAAATTATATAGATTTTTAGAGGGGAAAACATGATATATATATATATATATATATATATATATATATATATATATATATATATATATATATATATATATATATATATATATATATATATATATAACTATTATTTGTAGTTATTACTTAGTTTCTACACTGCATACCTCATTATGGACTATATACGTATCGTTACAAATACATTTATAAATTTTTGACCATTTATTGAAAGTTTCTAAAACTTATATCTCAACAATATATACATTGTTAGCTATGTTAAAAAAATTATTTTGAAGAATTTAAGGTCAAAAGGTTATGTTTGTACACTTATAGTTTCAATTTTGTAACTTTCTCAACTTGTAAAATTATTTAAAAATATATATATTTAAAAAATTAATAAAAATACTCTCAACAATCTTCAACATTTCATCTATTCATATATGAAATTTCATACCATAATTCTTTTCATTTACTCAAAAAAAGTGTGTTCGTACGCATACAATCTCTTTATCTTTTCACAAAAGGGTCAAGCTATTGTCATAAATGATTCTATTCTGTAGACTTTTATCATTTGGGTATTAAAAATAGTTATATATTTAAAAATTACATTCAAAATATCATAATTCATATTCTTGCATCATTGTCAAATTCTTTTTCCAAGTGTCTCTAGCATTCTCTCTAAATTCAACTATTATTATTTTTAGAAGAAAAAAAAAGTGTCGATTTAAGCCCCCCTTTTGTGCCCCATTATCCTACATCTACCCTTTATATGTCATAACATTCACATTATTATCATAGTTGGAATTCAAAGAAGAAACATGGAAATCAACATTATAGCATGAATCTAAATCAACCTCATTTCATATAGTTTATGTTATTATTTTCTCATGATCTACAAAGGAGACAATTGGTTAAGGAGAAATAATTTGTTGTTTGCACCTAAATCTAAATCCATATATCTCTTTATTACATTCCACGAGGCTAATAATTTTTCCATTACTAATGGTTTTTATGTTAGATCAAAATTTAACATTCCATAATCATCTCAAAGCTTATGTAAAGGTAACCAACACCAAATACACACACTTCATTTGTATATTCACATGGATCTATTTCGGTAAAACTTATTTTTCTTAAACATACATCAATGTTATCCTCATAATCATAATCATCGGAATCACTAACTTCTACATCACTATGCAAATATATGATATTCATAGGATAATTTATAACATCTTGAAAAAATATATGTAAAGGGTAAGCCATTACAAACATACTAGGGATTGAATTATTTTTATAAATCAGAATGTTCTAGGCCTCAAGTTCATGAAAATTGAACATAAGGAATCTTAGGGAGTTACTGGATCTAAGAGCATGGAATGAAATTAACCCTATTAAATTATTTTAAAAAATCATAATCAACACTATTTGAAATAAGATATAACCGTAGGGGAAGGCATGAAAAATTGAGATTTTATGAAGCACTAAAACAACATGCCAAATAATTAGTTGTAAGAAATCCATATCTATCACAATTGGTGCAAGATCTACTAACACTAGAAGGGGTATATGATAGCGTAGATTCACTAAAAGATGAAACCCTAAGTTTATCTAGCAAGACAATGCATGTTAACAAAAATGTAATATGGATAAATAGTATTGCATTAAAATATAATAAAAATACCCAATAACTTATAAGTAGGCTAAAAACCATGCATAAAAAAACAATTAACAAAGCTAATCAATTTCTAAAGCTTGAGAAAGAGCAAGGCACACAAGGTTTAGGCTTATTTAATTCTTTAGAGTGATCTAAAGGCAACCATTAGGATCTAATAGTGGAAAAAAATGCACAAAAATGATTAAAAGGTGACCTAAACAATTCATAAAAATTAGAGAAGAATTTTCAAGGCATCAAGTTATGTTTTAGATATGCTTGAAGCATCAAATTTTGCCCTAAAAAAAAATCAGGGAAGTATTTTTTTTCTGAATGTGTTCACTTGATTTGGACCTCCAAAAATATCACTTAGGTTTTTGTGCCTTCACTTCAATTACTAGAAAAATGGACTTCTTCTTCTTGACCTAATTTGGAATTCAAATCTAAAACCATAATTGAAACAATCTAAATTTTGGAGTTTGCATTACACTAGAGAACAATTTAGCTACGTTGATATTTGTTAGGCCCCTTTATGGTATACAAAATCGAAAATAACAAACTAATAATCATAGTAATTCATTGGCCATGTAAACTTATGTTATGTTACATGTTTCTAAAACTAACTCATGTGCTTTAATGAATTCTTTAATGATTATTTGGTTGCTATAAAATGTTTGTAAATGCTCAATAGATTCACTTGAATAATAAAATAGATTTATTAGCTTTTAGTGGATTCTTCTTGAAATCTTTAGATGTCTAAATGTATTAGGATACTTTTGTATTTGTATATGATTTGAATTTTAAATAAAACTTTATTGAAACGTAAATTGACATGCAATGGTCAAAAAATAAAAAAAATGATATAAAAATTATACACAGCAAGAAGCAAGGATCCAAAAATATATATCAAAATCATAATTATATTATAAACAAAAATAAATAAAATGATATAAACTTCAAGTAAAAAATAAAAATATCTTAAAAAATGAAAAAAATACTATTAAAAATTAACAAATATACTAATAATATTTAATTTAGACCAATAATCTTTAAATATTGTAAAGATTATAAAAACATCCCTTTATAACTAATAAATATCTCGAAACCATTTTTATGTCTATATCTTGTTCTTCTTTTCCTTAAGGAGAAGGGCCATCTTTTCACTAGTACCTATTTGTGGCAAAAGCTAATAATATTCGAACAACAGACCCTGGTTTTTTTTTTGGTTTTTTTAAAAAGGGTCCCTTCGCCACCAAATATATTTTAAAATACAAAAAGTTTTCCCGTCTTAGACCATATTTCTCCTCGCGCGACATGCTCAGCATATCGATGACACGCGCGTCAAAACAAAACGTGCATGTTTCCATGTGTCCTATTCCCGTCACGTGTCTCAGGCCACGTGGATGAATGAATTCCGCTATCTAAAGCGGTGGCTTGCACGTGGCATTTTAAAGCAGTCTAGATTCATTGAATTTGTCCCGATTCAGTGAACGATGAAATCTACGTGGATATGCCATGTCAGTTGGTGATGATGATTATGTTAAGCAAACGTATCACGTATGTATGTATGTAGGAAAGGGTTGATGTCATGACAATTGACATGTAAGCGGATAAAGACCGACATTTTGTATTCATTCAAACGTAAATTAAAATTTTAATTATTATGTTTTTTTCAGTGTTCTTTTTAATGTAAATGTTTAATGTTAGTTTGAGAGTATTTTTAATTGTTAAAATTGTTTGTTTTTTTTTTTTAAAATTATCATTTTATATTAAACTTTTTTTATTATTATTATTTTTTTCAATACTTGGTTTTATTGTTTTTGCTTTTTTTAAATTATATTTTCTTTTTTTCTCTTCGATTTTCTCTCTTCTTTTCTTATTGTTATAGGGTTTTTGATTAGAAACACAGCATTGTGGTTTTGTTTTATTATAATGGCATTACTATATTTTTTTCATTTTTTCTATTTGGGTTTTTTTAACTTTTGTTTTGAGTTTCTCATTTTTTATGTTCATATTTTTTTTAGTTTTTCATGTGCATTATGTGTGAGTTTACGTGCCACTAGGGTATTAATTTGAATTTTATAAGCCTATACATATATGTCTTAATGCATATGGACATAAAAGTAAAAAAATTGTGAGCCATAAACTGAAAGCAAGAGTCTATCATAATATTGAAAAATAGAATTTGAGTGTTTAAAGAAGAATTTGATTCAAGATTGAAGTCTTCATTTGCTTTGTGTCACTTGTTCAAGACTAGTGTGAAAAATCTTATAGAGATTAGGGTTTGCATCCATAAGTTGCTTGTTGAAGTGCATTAAGTACTAAATTTCAAACTTGTTTTGGAACAGGGGTATGATAATAATGAAGGTTCAACACATGCCCCATTGACTCCCTTATCTTTTCTTGGTCTTTAATGCACTATTAGGGTTATGCATAAGGAGATCAATTTCTCAAATATCTATGTAGTAAATTTCAGAAAAGCGAGCATGTATTTCAAAGTCCAAGCATTGAGGAGTAAGGTTTGCAAATTAGTTTTGCAAAATCTCACACTGGCCATAAATGTAATGGTACAGTTTTGGTTGTGTCGATAAAAGAGTGTTAAGATTCAAGTCATCTGAAAAAAAATTCTTTGTTTGCTACAAGTTTTTTGGGTTTTTTTTTGTGTGTTGCTATCTAAACTATTCTCCATTTTTTTCTTCCAAATGTCTCCATATTCATTACAATTTAAATATTGTAATATGATCTTGTCTTTACACATTTCAATTAGGCATTACCTGCCCTAAAAAAACTATGCAACACCTAGTATGCATTGAGTGGGCGAGCATTTCCTTCTTTAGACCCTTCATTTTCTCTGTGTGACCATAAGTGTGATTATGCTCGTGAGAACCACATTTTTCCTCACCTTCATTGATGTTCTAGTTTAGCTTGGAGCTCTATTCCCCTCTTTGCTTAGTCCAATAAACATTTTGCATTGAAACCAAAAGGACCCATCTTGATGAGATTTTTATATTCCCTAATTAATTGAAAGGATATGCTTGCAAAAAATAACCTCTTTCCTCCCTCATTGCATATCTTTGCGATAAATATATGGAAACACAATGTATGAAGGCTTCATGATATATATGATGATCTCAATAATATGATTATCATTCTTCTTATACTCTTAGTCTCAATCTTTAAATTGAAATAAAATATCGTCAACACGAACTTAATAATTCTCAACACTCTAAAATACCAATAAATTAATATTATTTATCTCTCAATTATAAATTCTCAATAAATATTTTTTTCCATAACATTTTATGAAATCATCATATCTCTCTTTTACATTCATTTTATCTCTAATATAAAAATGAAATTTAAAGATATAATGTAGGTCATCATTAATCCAATAACTTACTCTTCCATGTCAAAATAAAAATACTTCTCCAACAAATAAAAGTTTTCAAACCTTAAAATTAAATATCCCAGAAATATCTAATCCTCAAAGTGATATCAATAGATGACACTCACAAATAATAATTGTGTGTTGCCAGCACCAAAATGAATTGAATCATCTCCGCCTTCTCAAATATAAGACCATTAGATAATTGTAGAAAATCTCGAAACAACAATTCCATTGTGAAAAGTTCTAAAAACAATTCCCAATGGTTTAAGAATGAGCTTAAACATAGTCCTTATGCAAATATTATGGCTATTTGAAGTTCAATTTCCATTTTTCTAAAACGTACAAAATCTTCTAAAAATAAATTTGTCTTGATATTGATAAACAGTTCTTTTTTGACCTCTAAAAATAAATTTGTCAAAAAAATAATAAAATTTAAGAATTTTTTAAAAATTTTAAAAAAAAAAAAATCACCTAAATGTGGCACTTGTCACGTCTTCACCAACTATCCACTAATTATTCTACTTTGTTGACATCCATCCACTAATCGGAAAAAACAATTTAAAAAAAAAAAATGCATAAATAAAAAATGACATCTAATGACACTTAAATGTAATGTTGGCCAACTCGACCCGATTTTTGGAAAATTTTACTAAATTTTCATATTTTTTAAATTTTGAGATCATTAGTACAAATGTTATAGCACTAGCAGATAATGTGAAAGAAAAGCATGGTTTAGGCTTGAATGATTAATTAAAATACCCTTCATACCGCGTTTTGTTGGAGCTCCGATCCATAATGAGTTCATTTCGGATTTGTGCTTACAGGTATTAATTTTTTTTTTAAAAGACGCTACCAGTGAATAATGGTAAATCAAATTTAATATTATCAATTTAAAAATTATATATGAAATAAGTTGTCTTTTTTATATTAAGAAACTAATTAATATATTTTTGGTTTCTTTTAAAAATTTAATCATAAAATATAAATATTTTTTCTTCTAATTTTTTATTAGAATGTAGATGGTAAATAATGTGTGAATCGACATTGACATAACTGATGTAATTGTGAAGGGTTGTAGTTAAGTTTTATTCCATGTACATAAACTACATTACATCAATAAAGCACACTTTTCAAAAGGAGTACAAACTTCTCATATATGCAAACTAATAATATTCCGTGTAGTTAGAAGGGGCAAAATATTTTATCGGCATCCATCCAAGGTCAATACCTCCCAACCCTACGGAACCGGTTACCCTTTCATTTACACAACCCATTGATTAAAAGATGCTCACCTTTTAAACTGAATAAACTCGAGGTCACTAGACCATACCTTGATCCCTCTCCCCCCCCCGCCAAAATAAAATCCATGTAATAATTCTTAAGTACACTTACTAAATCAAATCCAACATCAAACTAGCCTAAACACCGCTAGTGGTCACAACTTAAAGATCGTTACCCTTCAGAACTATCTGTGGTCAGGGCTCAAAAAAATCAACAAATTACTCACGGGGAGGAAAGGGTAGGAAACTAGGAATTCCATGCTCTGAACTTCAATACCTTGGGCGCCCTCAATCGAGTAGGTCATGTCTGCCTCTCAATGTTTATTAAGTGTTGCACAGTTTGTTATATATATATATATATATATATATATATATATTGAAGGATGATTACTAATATATGCATCAAGGATGCCAAAAATATACATAGTATCTAGCAAAACAAAAAGCAGTTGAGGGGCATCCCCCACCAATAGTCATAGTAATTGACGGTTCAATGTAAAAATGGTTCCAACTAGGTAGCCCAAAAAAAGGAAAAGAGTGCTATCAACAAAACCGGTGCCAAACAGGTAGCCGATGAAAGAACACCAACAATATCAACTAAGATAGCGCCAAACAAGCAACCAAAGAAACAACATCAACAGTAACAAAAGTCCAATAGAAACAACCACTAGAAAATAACCAGAGGCCACCCCACATGATTACATATACGGGTCCAACACCTTACTAGAAGCAATGCCTTCTCCATCACAACTGCCATCTAAGCCAGTCAAAGCATGCCCTTCCAAAGAGCTTTTGTCACTAACACTTCCCAACTGGATATGTCCAAAGCTTAGCTTAAGAGGGTAGTGGTCGACTTTATCCAAAAGTCCTTTCATATTATTCTGCTTCACATAATTAAGGACATCTTCAACATCCACCAAGTTGCCACCTTCAATCAGCTTCTCTAGCATGCCAAAAAAGGTGTTTATGTTATCATCAATCTGTCTCCAAACATCTTGTGTACCTTGAGTAGACAAATCTATAAAAGGACCTCGAGAAGAAAAGCAATGCATTTTCATCCCTAGTTTCCAAAAATAGATCTAGGTCAAATGGAGTGAATGATTCCCTAGCCTCCATGATAATATAACTACCATGTTCCTCATTGCGAAGATCCTATAGAGCACTCTCATTTGCATCCACCCATTCACCAATGCCATTATTGTCAGACTCGGATGGGGTGATCCACTCCTTCACTGGATTATCTACCTGGTCAAAATAGGCATCTTTGATGTTATCCCATTCAAACTTAGAGATCTTGACCTCATCAGCCATCTGGTGAGACACAACCCAATCTAGATGCGGGCTCATTCTAGGGTAGCCTCCTGAATCTAGTAAGTAATATGATGTAATCTTGAGCAAACCTGTCCTTAGAAAATTCTCTAGCTGGTCCTATGGAATTTTCAACTATAGAAAAATCTGCAAGGACAAAAAATGAAGGATGATTTCAATTATGAAGTCAGTAAGCACTCTAGCCTTACCTTGAAACACGTCCAGATTCCTTTGCTTCCACAAAAACCAAAGAATTTTAGTAGAAAAAACAAACCATAATTTGTGGAAAAAAATGGACTTTAATCTTAGGGCAAGCATAGCCAAAAGCAATGTTTAGCCATCCAAGCTCAAACCCCAAAAAATTATTCCAAGGCTTAAGACATTCTTGCCAAAGCTTAGTAGCATACAAACAAGAATAGAAAACATACTCAATAGATTCAACTTCACTATAGAAGGAACAAAGAGGAGTAGCAAGCCCACAGTTATTCAAAATAGCCCCAATGTCCAACTTTTTAAACATTAGTAACCAACAAAAGCAAGACTTCTTGGGTTTAAGACAAGAGGACCAAATCACTACAACACATGAAGGACCAAGCATGCAAAGGATCAAGCAAAGACAAAATAGGATTGAGGGTGAGGTAGGGGACATTGGAAAATTAAATTTTCTTGTAGAGCATTTGAGTAGAATACTCAAGTAAAAGCAGGCATTTTTTCCACTTCACATTGTCCCAAAACTCATCCTCATCTTCCATAAACACCACATTGGTTTTCCCTTTGAGAGTTATTTGGAGCAAGGTAAACATTCTTCTCTGAGAATCCAAGAGCTAAAATCTATCTTTGAGCTCTGACCATGAATCCCAACCCCCATGGGAGTAGAGATCCTTAAAGCTACTCAATCCTTTAGTGTACCAGTCAAAGGCAGAGCATCCCCTAGTGAGGACTAGCGGAGTCCTATTGACACTCAAATTCCACCATATAGATCTATAACCTTAACATGAGGTCCCAAACCAATTGATTTTTTTTTTGTATCAATGAAAGGCTTGACTGAGTCCCAGGCAAAACAAATGGATAAAAATATAGGAGAACCAACAACTTTGATTGTGAAAGGCCCTAAGATCATATCAACAATATTTAATCCTTTCCAATTTGGCTTCCCTTTTGGAAAGCCTATCAAGATATTATGTCTAACAAGTATTTTCTAGGGCTCATTCCCAATGGAGGCTCTGACAATCCATTTAACTACCAAAGTTATTCCCTACAGTCGAAGGTCCCTTAATCCCAGACCACCAATGCTTTTGGGTTTCGATCAGAATTGCCATGAGACCACATGGCTTTTCTTTCCCCCTTTCCCATCTAACCATAAGAAGTGCCAAAATTCCAATTATGTGGAGCATATTGACTTGTGTTTTGCCAAAATTCCAACAGGAGGCATAATATATACTATATGAAGAAAAAAATTTCTGGCATACTTGGATCCTACCAAGTAAAGAAAGGAGGTGGCTCTGCCATTTTCCAATTTTCTTATTTATTTTATCATAAACCCATTCCCACATATTCTTGAAGGATGGGGTTATGGCAAATGAAATTCCTAGATATCTAATCATCTCATCTGATCCTCTCTATTTCCATCCAAATGTTGCCAATTAATCAAGCGGCTGATCATTCCAACCCAAAATATGTGATTTATGCATTGCAACTTTAGAACCAGAGGTAGATCAGTAGATATCAATTCTTTTTGCTACCTAAGCCAAATTCTTTTTCTCCAAGGTAACAAATAATGATGTATCATCTGCAAATAGGACATCAATTAGAGATTCATTATTTTGGAGCGAGATACCTTTAACCAGAGGCCTAATGTCTAATAACCTAAGAAGGTAATGCAGTGCATGTACTGCCAACACAAAGAGTGACAGGACAAGTGGACATCCTTGCCTTATGGAACGTTGAAGTATGAGGGAGTCTATTATTTCCCCATTGACTTCAATGATATCTGAAGCATCCTTGAAGATTACATTTACCATTCTGTAGAATCTATCTTGAAACCCAAAGGCACGCAACATTATCTTAATGAAGGGCCACTCAATTTTATCATAGGCCTTCTCAAAATCAAGCAATATCATTCCCTCATCCTAATTCAAATATCTTGCCCATTATATACCTTCTTAGCCAGTGATTAGATTATCTAAAATATATCTCCCTTTTAACAAATCCAATCTGAGTCTTAGAGATAATAGAGGGCAAAAATGAAGATAGTCTTCTTGCAAGGATTTTTGTTAGAATCTTGTAGAAGATGTTAAGGAGGGTAACTAGTCTCCAATTTTTAACTGGTGATAAGTTACCATCCTTCGAGATAAGCTTGATCACCCCTGTATTAATGTTTGAGCCAAGTGTGTCAGAAGCAATGGCCTCATTGAAAATCTCTAAACAATCTTTGGTAATCCATTCCTTATTGACTTTGTGCAATTTTGTGGGGAATCCATCCAACCCAGGTGCATTATCCTCTTTAATGAACCAATAGTATTTCTGACTTCATCAATTGAGATGACAACCTTCAGGAAAGAGGCCTGAGTCTGTGAGACCTTCTTAGGAATGCATGCCTCACATAAGGTTTTATTTTGTGCAATACATTCATTGGACCCATCGAAGCAAAAAAGGTTAGAATAGAACTAAAAAAAGGCTCCTTTTATACTAGCAGCATCCTACATATATTGCCCATTGACTTTGATTTCTTTAATCTTGATTTTAGTATGCTTAATTTTTAAAAATTTGAAGAAAAATTTAGACCCTCTATCTCCGAGCTTAAGCCAAGTTAGCCTAGATCAGATCTACGCTCTTTTAGCAATGTACTACTGCTTCTGGTGAGTTTGGTGCTTCAAAAGGTTAATTTATTCAAGAAGAGCCCTATTGGTCAGGTCAAGCTACAATAATTCTTCTACTTGAATGAGCTTCTCTTGAGTATCCCTTGCAATATTTCTATGTTTTTTAGCTTTGATCTGTCCATAGGTCCTTGCAAAGTTTTTGGAAATCTTCATACTAGAATTCTAAAGGTCAACCTTGGAGCTGAAGTTACAAATAGATTTACCAATATTCCAGGAAGCTTACAGACCCTCCAAACATACCCTATCTGCTAGATGGGAGACATTGAATTTATACAACCCTTTGAAGTCTGATGAATCTTTCTTATCCTCACTAACCAATGAGAATGTCATTTCAATAGGGTGGTGGTAAAACATAGTAAAGAGTAACACAGTCACCCCATTGCCATTCATGACTATATCAATAGCCAATGACTTTGTGCTCAAATAAAATCTATCCAACCTTGAGTATTGTCTTCTATTACTACTCTGATTATTACACCAAGTATACCAAATTCCTCTACTAAGGTTCTTTCTCTTTTCAATAGGATCTTCAATTTTGTGAATTCCTTTGAATTTAGATTAGAAAAAGAGCTCATTACCTTTCCATGCAAGATGATCACCTCCAATGCTTTCCTCTTTATCTTCCACCATGTTGAAATATCCTCCAAATATCTAAGGGACATTTTTGAGGTTGATGGATAACCAATTCCACAAGTTAGCTCTCTCCCTATAGTCATTCGGGGCATATATGTTACACAAACCAAAGGTCTGGTTATGAGATTCTATCAAAACCCAAACCGTTCTATTGCAGGGAGATATAGTATGGTTAACAATGCAATCTTTCCATATAGGGCTAATCAGGATAGAGCCCCCCCCCCCCCCCCCCCCCCCCCCCCCCCCCAACCCCCCGTTTACCTCTACCATGATTAGTAAAAATTTGAGGAATATTAGGCCAAATAAAATTCAAGATCAGGGATAACTGAGTATTGATATCCTTCACTTCTTGTAGGAAGAGAACATCAAGATTCTCTCGAGAGAGTTTGAACTGCCTTACCACTAGTTTTTTGTCTAGGGATTCCATCCCTCTCACATTTCAACTAAAAATCCACATAAATAACCAAGGGGAGTGATCAGAGGTCAATTAGATTAACCATGGGGCTTAGCCCCACCATTATATAGCCTGGCAAAATAATTTAGAACTTTATTTTCCTTACCCTTCTTTTTAGATGGGGGTTCCTATACATTGTGATGCATCTCTTTATCCAACTTATTTTTATCCTTGGGCATGGTGTGTTCAACTCGAACAGGGTTCAAGTTTGTTTTAAGTATTTTACCTCCCCCTTTGGACATCTAATTGCCCACCCCTGTAGATTTCTTGTTCACCAAATGGTCTCTATCTGAAAGGTCCATCTCACTCATGGGAAGACCAGACTCCTCTTTCTATAGAGAGATAGCCATTGTAATAACATCACTAGAAGGCATGCCTAGCATGTTTTCAGTTAGGGTAGTGGGTGAAACATTTTGTTAAACAAGGGAATTATAAAGGATAACCACATATTCCTCTGAGGATTGGTCCTCAAATGATTTTTTTATCTAGAAAAGCATCATCCAAGCTATCAGGTAGGTAGTCAACCAGGTCTGGCAAGGGATTATCACCATCAAGCTACCGTGGAGTATGCACCTGAGAGTTGAGGGGGTGTTCCAAGCCATGTTCACATTGAGTTTTAAGGCCATGCGTGTCAACAACCTCAATAGTGGAGGCACTATCTTTCAATGGTACACTTGTGAATAAAGGATTTTCATGCACCTTCAAGTTATCCAACATAGTCTCATCTTTTGTGGTGTCCTTCTCATGTTGTCTGTTAGGGATATTGCTTTTATTAACCAACAGTGGAAAATTTTTCCTAAGATAACCATCCTTTTTACAAAAGAAATATGCATTCAATCCACCCAAACATCTGAGAGTACAAGTGTGAGATTTCCTTATAATTTTGAAATTGAGTGCTTTCGAGAAAAAATATAGGGGTTCCAAAGAAATTAAAACCCTAGCAGTCATATATGCAAGGGATCTTCTAGTATCCTCAATTTTCAAAACTTCATTTAGGGGTTTTAGTCCGTGTGGAAGAAAATTCCATATCTAAATCGACATTTCCTCAATATCAACCCATCTAGGAGAAGTTTTGAAAACAAGGTTGTTAGGAAATAAACATCCTATAGATACAAAATTAACAAGCTACAATAAAAACATAATAGGAGAGAAAACCACAACATGAGATACACATGGAAACCCTTGAAAAACTAGTAAGAAAAAAAAACCACAAGGCAAAGGCAAAAACAAACTTCATTATTTCATCAGCAACTATCTCTTACACAGTTCCTCTCACAGTAGCTACAAACAAGTGCTACATTCAATCACTCAAGTGAGCAAATGTTATACCAAGCTATCCATGCTCTAACCTCCAACATGAGCTAAGATTATGGTCTCCAAGCTCTAAGATGCAACAAGAAACAACCATGATAATCACATAGCATTTGAGGGATCTCTAAAGATGTAACCTCCTCCATGGATCCATCATGCATCTAGGTGAATAAAGCAATCTAGCCTTCCATGATTCAACCTATAACCTGCATCTGATTCTTACAACCCAAACATGTAGGTGAGCT
Organism: Torreya grandis; assembly: GCA_037957365.1. Lineage (NCBI taxonomy): Eukaryota > Viridiplantae > Streptophyta > Pinopsida > Cupressales > Taxaceae > Torreya > Torreya grandis. Next base: position 4,309,316 of record JARHVA010000096.1, read on the forward strand.
AAGATAATCCTAAGCCTTACAAGATATAACCTCTAACCATGGATCCAAAATGGATAACCTCCAAAGGTTCATCTATTTATCCATTAATTGGACAAAATTACAATAAGAGAACTAATGCCTAATTAATGCATTTTACAACATGAGATAAGAGAGAGAGAAAAGGGGGAGATAACTTCATGACTACTCAAATAATTTTTACCCATTTGAGTGGGTGTATAGTAATCCATAGTGGTGGTTGCCTCCATGTGCTAAAATTCATCAAAAATGACCCTCCACTTAGACAAGAACATGTGCCACATTCATGTGTCTCCAAAACTTGCTCCCCACTTCCACAAATGAGTCCAAACACTCTATAGTGTTTTTCTTGTCTTCATCTCCAAGGGTCAAAAAAATGTATGCTCCACTTTAGACAAGATCCAAGCCACCCCATGTGACTCCTATAATTATGCCCCACTCACACATGTGAGGCCAACCACCAATAGTGATTTCTTGTCTTCTTCCACATGCTCACACAAGTCCAAAAGGTGTTACAATCACCTTTTAACTTTATCTACACATGTGAATCATGGGTCACCTAAAAAATTTGACCCATGCATGGCCCTTTGTCTTTTTCACCATTTGACACCACCTTGATGACACCATAGGACCCTCCAAAGGGCCCTCGTACAACTTCACCATCTTGCTACATCATCAGCCACATCACCTGCATGCCATGTCACTTGAATGTCACATCACTTCACACCACTTGGGACTCTCCATGAGGCCCACATCTTAGGACCTACCACTTGGGATCCACCATGGGACCCACTATGAGACCACTACCATGTCACCATGAATAGTGATCGATAAATAGTGCCTATGATTAGTACTCATGAATAATACTCTATGAATAGTGATTTGTGAATAGTGGATTCACACCCTTACAATATCCCACTTAAAGTCATATGCACATGAATTTAAACCACCTGTGTCTTCATGCTAACCTATTGTCATACAGCTACCTACTAGATATTATCATGCCCATTGTTTCTCACATGCAAACCTAGAAGAAGTTTTTTTGCACTACTAAAACTTCTCTATCCTGATAGCTTTGTCAACATCTTCTCCTCCTGGTAGAAATGCAACAACCTAAAGTGACTCCCACTTCACCACATACCTGATCCTCTATCCAGGATCCCACCATGAACCACTCATAACTCCCACTACTTGGAAGTATTCAGTTTAGTACATCATGATTCCATGAGGCTTTTCCTGCTCCTGATGAATATAATACATAGGACAACCATCTTCTCCTCCCTTGCTCTAGGATACTCTGGAAGATAATTCACAACCACAATAAGTGGGATACTTCACTTTCTTGCTTTCATGTCCACTGTGAATCTCCATTATGGTTTGCTCCTTTAACCACCTTCATCACATCCTGAAAACTAGAGCCATCGTACCATGATCATGTTGGGGCTTGTAACCAACATGTCATAAAACATAGTAGCATCCTATACTAACCATGACTCTCCATGAAGGTACCATTGTACTCCATTTTCACATCCACTTTAGCCCTTACAGTATTCAATCTACAAACTAGCAACTCTACCTCATCCTCATATCCCTCCTAGATATTCTTGTCTCATCATGAGACCGCCATGTAGTAAATGATGTCAAAGAGACATCCCATTTCTCTAACTCTTGAATAACAATAAGTGCATATCACAATCACATCTATATTCTACAATAAGAGAGAAGAACCCATAGAAGTCAACACATAACTTCTACATGTAGAAAACCACTACCCACCATGATTACCATGGTACCCATATAGTTCTTGGGAAGTCATTGCACTACTTATTGATTCACAACACCTATCGAGTTTTTGATCCCACAGCCAAAATTCATCTTGCTCTATCGCATGTCAAATCAAACTCATGTGTAGAGTTACTCCATGCATCGGTTCACATGGTTACTCACATCAGCTACACCACAACCACTGAGCACTTCACTCAATGCATCTTTAAGCTCTAAAATATCCAACACCAACCTTCTCCTTCCATAGAACCTTGGGTCTCAACTTGTTCTTGTCCATCCATCAACTATAATAGGCATAAAATCAAGTTTCTGATACCTCCTCCTCTACATGGATTTTCTAACACATCTTGGACAACAACATGTGGTCAATAGGATACCACATCATTCACCCCTTCTCTATCTAAGAAACCATAACAAGGTAAGTTCCTTGTCATCACCCTCCATCTTCACCAATGGAGATTAGCTTGCTTTACCACAAGCTATGCAATTACATCTTCAATAAGAATGATGTGTTGGTGTTGATCCACATGGAAAATATTTTAAGATTTTTTCCTCCATTCTCCATCTACATCTCCATCTTCCATAAAGAGAAACCCTACCATGCAAATGTTTTATTTTTGCTTCATATCTAGGTCTCTCCACCTGTATCTCCCACTTTCACAAAACTAGCCAACCTTGGATCTGATACCACTTGTAAGGAAATAAACATCCTGCAGTGAAAGTAATAAAATATGGAATTAACAAGCTATAATAAAAACATAATAGGAGAGAAAATTAAAACACTAGATATATGTGCAAGCCCTTGCAAAACTAGCAAGGAAAAAAACCACAAGTCAAAGGCACCAACAGACTTCATTATTTCATCAACAACTCTCTCTTACATAGTTCTTCTCACAACAACTACAAACAAGTGCTACATCCAAGCACTCAAGTGGGAAAATCTTACACCAAGATATCCATGCTATAACATTCAACATGAGCTAAGTTAACAGCCTCCAAGCTCTAAGATGCAACAAGTAACAACAATTATAATCACATAACATTTGAGGGAGCTCCAAAGCTACAACCCCGTCCATGGATCCATCATGCATCTAAGTGAGCAAAACAATCTAGCCTTCCATGCTTCAATGTGTAACCTACATCTGATGCTTACAACCCAAGCATATAGGTGAGCTAAGCTAATGCTAAGCCTTACAATATCTAATCTCTAACCATGGTTCCAAAATGGATAACCTCCAAAGGTTCCTCCATTGATCCACTAAGTGGATAAAATTACAATGAGAGAACTAATGCATTTTCAAACATGAAAGAAGAAAGAGAAAAGGGGGAGCTAACTTCATGACTACTCAAAGAAATTCTCCATATTTGAGTGGGTGTATAGTAATCCATAGTGGTGGCTGTCCCCATGTGCCAAAAGTCATCAAAAATGACCAACCACTTAGACAAGAACATGTGCCACCTTCATGTGGCTCCAAAACTTGCTCCCCACTTCCACAAGTGAGTCCAAACACTCAATAGTGTTTTTCTTGTTTTCATCTCCAAGGGTCAACAAAGTGTATGCTCTACTTTAGACATGATCTAAGCCACCCCATGTGACTCCTATAATTTTTCTCCACTTACACATGTGAGGCCAATCACCAATATTGACATTTTGTCTTCTTCTTCCATGTGTTCACATAAGTCCAAAAGGTGTTACAATCACCTTTTGACTTTATCTACACATTTGAATAATGGGTCACCTTAAAAATTTGACCCATGAATGACCCTTTATATTTTGAACCATGTGACACCACCTTGACCACACCATAGGACCCTCCAAACAACCCTCCTTCCACTTCACCATCCTACTACATCATCGACCACATCACCTGCATGCCATGTCACTTATATGCCACATCACTACACACCACTTGGGACTCTCCATGATGCCCACATCTTGGGACCTACCACCTGGGACCCACTACCATGTCACCATAAATAGTGACTGGCAAATAGTGCCTATGAATATTACTATGTGAATAGTGACCTATAAATAGTGGCTTCACACCCTAACAAAGTTTGTTGCAGTCCATTTTTGGGTTCTAAGGGACTGCTTTGACAATAGATTGGTTCACATTCCATAAGGGCTTCCTAATTGCCCTACGTTGCATATTAGATTTTTTCAAACAAAATCATGAAAACCCATGTCTACAAAATCTTGAAAAAATTAATATACAAACCTAGTCTTTTGCCCCAAACAGAGTTTAGCCAGTCATAAAAAAAACACCTAGAAGGGAGTGTATTTCTGTTTAAGAAAAAAAATAAAATCCCTACATTTTTAATCTTGGTTTCTTCTACCTATAAGTCAAACTCCATAGAAATATTTAGAGTGATGGTTAGGGTTTTATGAGGGCTAGAGAGCTTATAGATTTGACCTTCCTTGTACTGTTGCTCACCATAGTCCTCCCTACTTGCCATAAATTTTGCACCTTCTGAATGCCTTGTCACTTCCTCTTGCAGGATTTTGTTGAACAATCATTTTAGAGGTCTAGTCACTTTAACTTCCACCTGAGTTGAGACAAAGCCACTAATTTTATTATTGCCACCCTTATCACCTTGCACAACATCAATTGATTCATTAACATCACCATGCCTCTTCTCCACACGCTCTAACCTGTTAAATCTGAGGGTTTTCATAAACATTCAATTAATACATGCACTTTTACAACCCAAAAGCCATGAGAGTAATGGCAAGGAAAGGACGTGTGTGGTAATCATGCGTTTTAATATAGATAGTGGAGACACCCCCAGAGATAACATAAACATAAATCAAACCAAACACAATAAAAACAAAATGAGAAAACAAAAATTAAATACCACCTCTAACACATAGAAAAGAAAAGCAATAGGAACCAAGGAGGAAAAGGTGACCAAGGTGATCAGTAAGGAGAAAGTTTGAAGCACCATTAATGGAGGATGACTCTTCGTCTCCCCATTATAGAGATCCAAGCTTCTCCTTCACAGTCCTAGCCAAAAATTATGTTTCACATTTTTTAAAAACTATTCTCAAGTTTGTAAATTCCTTGGTCACACGTTTAAAGCCTCAGATTTAAAATCATCTCTACGTCACTCCATCCCCTTGTGATTAATCACTCAGAAAAATTTGACCACTTGTTATCACCCTATGCTCAAGCATTCAGGGGCCAATGTGACCGCTTACTTGCAACCTACCACTGTAGACTTGGAAACCTTGAAGCTAATTTTAAAGGGCATACTAAAACAATTTGAAGATTAGTAAAAATACAAATTAACAATTTTTTTTAATTGAGAATTTAAATAGGGTAAAATTTTTAGTAGTGTGACACCTACTAATAGTAAAATAGGGTTTTTATTCAAGGGTGTTCCATTGATATAATATATTGGTGTGTATAAATATTAAAGTGCACAAGTAGTGGTGCATGTAGTATCTAATATTTGTTCAACATTTCTCTATATAATTAAAAGTAACCAACTACATCTTGACAAGTAAGACTCAAGTATTAATACTCTAATGTATAGTTATTGGTATTCCAAAGTTTAATTTTTGGTCATAGGTTTAAAAAATACATTTTATGACCTTTCATGATAAAATCCATTATATTATAAAATGTATAATGAATTAGACATTGAAAATCTAGTTATAAGTAGTTAAGATAACATATTAAAATGGGTAAATTTTTTAGAATTTATTGTGATATTATGACACCCTAATTCACTATCTAAAGTTAGGGCGCACCACTACTGTGACCTTTCCCCAATACAATCATATCTTTAAAAAAAACTAGACCAAAGAAAACTTATCTTAAAAACGAACATTTTTTATACAAATAAAATATTTTGCCATAAAAAATCCAGAAAACCATTTTTATTAAAATGAGTTTATATTGAATTTAAATAACAAAAGGAAGATAAATATATGAAATCAAAATAATTCCACTACCTAAAATTTCATGATATAATCTACTTGGCCTTGAAATATTCTAAAGATAATTTTAGTTGTAGATTTGAATTTTATTTTACTTTGTGATGTAAGATGAGGAATCATATCACACCACCAAAAATTATCCAAAACTCACTTTATGTTAGAGTAATTAACTCTAAATTTTAAATTAGATGCCTCAATTTCTCTTCGATAATTTAAAAAAAAAAACAACACTACTCATGAAATCTTTTTTGGATCCCTCTTCATCTTCAAAGATTCAATGCTTTGTAAAGTAAACAATTGTGATAAAATCTCCTCATCTCTTCTCCACATATGCTTGCATTAGTCAAAGCAACAAAAACATACTTAGAGGGTTTTAATTTGAGACCTTTATCTTTAATGCCACGTGAAATTATAAATGCAAGTCCATAGTTATAAAATAGTAAAATTTATATAAGAAAATAGAAGAAACATATTATAATTATTTGATGGTGTTATTAGATTCCAAATGATAATTGAGTATAATATAATTAAATGAATAAATGAGATTGTTGAACATGTGAAAGGTATTTCATTTATATATGGATCTATCAAAATTATTACCATATTAAAAAGTTGACCTTCAATAAAACACTAATCTTAATATATTATAATTATATTTACAAGATATATACATATTTACAATTCAAAGAGATCTTAAAATGTAGGTTTTATATTCTAACATAGATCATATTTTATATGTAATTTTTATATTTAGATGTGCTTGAAGTGATATATTTTCACCTGTAGCTTCCAGAAGCATAAATGTAAGTTGGAAGACAAGCACTTGTCTGTTCACTATAAAAAAGTTACATTTTAAGATTCATCACTATAAATTATGTCATAGATTGGTCTTGAAGGTTCCATCGATGTGCTTAGGGGTGAGAGTATAGGGCTTAAACACAACTAGGAGGGTTCTTCTAGTTCGTGCCAATGACTTATGGTTTTCATTTTACACATGTTCTTGAGGTTGAAATGGGTGGTGGGTCTTTCAACCAGGCATGATTAGAGTCCAAAATTTTTTTCCTAGATATTATTATCCACCTCATACATGTTGGCAGTGCCATTTTTGAGACACAAAGCTCTAGAGGTGGATTTCTACAATTGCAGTTTCAACTTTGACAACATTTGTTATAAGTGTTTCCATACTCCTAAATAATAGTGAAAACATGTATCCAGATGGATTTGGATGTTGTGGTCATGGGAGTATGTGTTATTTTCCTATCTAGACATGCTTGAAGTAATGGGTGGTGGGTCTCTCAATTGGGTGTGATTGAAGGCCAAGGATACTAAAAGTGACAACATGTCCTATGAGGCAGAGGTAGAGACAAACACGGTTGTTGTGAGTGACCATGAATCTAGTAATTATATATATATATATATATATATATATATATATATATATATATATATATATATATATATATATGACATGCATTGCTTCATCAGGGTCTCAACCACCCCATCTAATGGTTACATTAATCCAAGTTAATAAATATATATTAAAACATAACTAAATTATTTTTTTGCATTTTCATGATGCAAAATTCTATTATACCTACACTAATTTATATGTTATATATGTTTATGATTATTCTCTTGTTTCATATTGGAGGGTCACAAATCTAACTTATTGAATGCATGTTAACCATCTCTATACAAAGTGTGCATGTATGTGTATATAGACATGGTTTTTATATGTTAGGTATATGTATGCATTTGTTTGTGTGTGGGGGCATGGTTTTAATATATTTAAATTATTAAAACCATGCTCAAAGAGACACACACATACACATAGATACATTAATATATGATTTTTTAAATTGCATATACATATTAAAAATTGGTATATTTGAATTTGAAACTTGATGGAAATTGAATTATTTCTTATTTTTTCTTAATTTTTTGAATCATGTAATGAAATATAATCCTTTATATCTTATTATTTTATTTCAAATACTCAATGATAATAACCAAAATTATATTAGTTTTTATGATATGAAAATACGTGAGGTTGTTTGAACTCATTGTTTTAATCTTTAGATAAGGAGCCTACCATGAAAGTAGTAGCTTCTACTAGAGGTAACATAAAGAATCCAAATGCAATGCATGATAATAAACCATCAAATGTAATTATTGAGGTGATTTTGAATCAAAATGACATGTTTGGATTTGATGCAAAAGATCGATATTTTAAACTTTAAATTAAATCAAGTGAATATGAGCATGGATATTTATCAAATGGTTAAGAAAAAATTATCTCAAGTGATAGAGAAACATGAAATGGCCAAGCCAAATGCAGCAGAGAGGGAGAATTACAAAAGAGCTATAATCACCAAAATATTCCAATGCCTAAAGAGACATGAGAATTACAATCTTGCACTACTTCAAAGGGCCAAATAAGAGTCTCCAAACAAGAATACAAAATATCACCAAAGAGAGGACATCCCAAAGGAGGAGGTAGAACATAACCAATTCATCAAATATGCACAAGTAAAATGTATAAGGGCATCCAAAGAAGGTATGCAAGAGATGAATATTTAATTATTTATTTCAATAAAGTAATTAAAATAGAAATGTGGTATGTCTATAAATTTAATGAATTTACAAAATGTGAATATCAAGTCCCAAATGATATTAAACCAGTGTAACAAGGGTATCCACATTAGAAAAGTGATAAACAGTGTAGCCTAATCATGAGAGGTACTTCACATTAATATATCACTCTATCTCAAACATTATACTCTTTTCTTCCATTTAGTTTTAATTTTAACATATGTTGAAAGATTGTAAGTTAGTATTAATAAATTACATGAAGGAAATATTAAAGACAAACATATCTAAATAGGGCCATACAACCATCAAATTTAGTTTTGTAATAATAACATGAGCTAAATTATATGGGAAATATTATCACCACAAAATGTGAATATATATATGTATGTATATATGTATGTATGTATGACATAAAGGCATACAAAATAAAAACATAATAGAATGTCTGATGAATGCCATATACGTATACAGTGCCAATAACACATACATTGTCATATAGGCGTACAAAAAATTACATTATCTAACAGCATAATAGAATGTTAGGTGATTGTATTATACAAATACAATGCCAAAATTACATACTTTGCCATATAGGCATCCAAACATGTACATCATATAACACATCCTAATCATCAAATAGTCTCCCTCTCTTTACCTTCCTCAAATAAGACTCTTTATAAGATGTCATGCTCATAGATGGAAATCTCTCAAATGCCTTGAATTCTTCCAAGGTATGACTACAGGTCCTATGCTCATAGCTCATAGCTCATAGCTCAAATGCCTTGAATTCTTCCAATGTATGACGGCAGGTCCTTCTATGCCTTGAATTTTTTGCATGTTAGCTGAACCTATTCCAATACAAAGATTATGAAAAAAATTGCATACTATACATGCAACCAAGTTTAAAAATTAATTTTAAACTAACAAAAATAATTTAAACATGCACTCAATACAATCTTGTGGTCATGCTCAATCTATGTCTGATGCTCAATAGGGTTAATGAGATGTCAAGGTGCATGAATATGCATGTGAAATGGGGAAGAAACATTAGAAATTTCTCTACTAATCATCTAAATGAGATGTCATATGTCATACAAACACCATGCATACATAATACACTCAAATTTAAGAGTTATTTTCCTAAGTATGTATTAAAATTATTGAAATAAATCTATTTTTATAATTTAAAACTAAAAATTAACATGTACCTCGATGAGTGCCTATGCATATAAAATTGCATCAATAATGGTTGTCTATCACTACTCATAGAGACTGAGGAGTGTATATTGTCATCAAGAGTTGAAAAAACCACCTCGCTTAGTTTTTTAGAGGACTTAAGATGTTGCATAACATGCATGATTCACACAAGGGAACAAACTTGAGGATTTAGAAGATAAGTAGTGGCATTACAGGTAGCAATGAAAATATTGAGTACTTAAGAAACCCTATGAAGAAGATATGACAATCAAGCAAAATGTGAAGTATTAAAAGAATTTTGAAAAGATGAAGTAACACCAAAAATATGATTAAAATAAATAGGAGGAAGAATATATTTTGAAAAAAATATGAGAAATACATCATTAGACATTGAAGGAAACTATCTAGAAGGTTGTTCATTATTAGGTTATGTATTCTTTCAATATATCTTTCAACACATCTCACACATATAATTTGTATTCATGTCATTGTCATTAAAATTTTGATTTGAACATGTATGGTTTTTAGTCAAGATCATATATCTATATAAATAAAAACATGTACATAGAGTATAATATTAACTCAAAATTTTACCTATGTATATGTAACAATGGCCTGTAACATTGACAGTTGAAGTAGTGGATGGCCTACGAGCTGGATCTGCAAAAGAATATGTAGGCACCATCTCCTCCTGTAACATAAAAATTACATATATATTATTAGATTTATGTGTAAATTAATTTTTAGATTTTAAATACAAATATAACTTAAACTTAATATGACATTATATAAAATATACTTGCATGTGTGTAGTGACTGACATGTGCACACCAAATGTACATGAAAAAAACTCATCGCTCGTGAGTATATCATCTAAGACCTCAAAATTACTACCACCATCATCCAAAGGTATAGTGCATATAACACCAAAACATCTACAATGGTGAGGTTAAGTATGTATACTGGGTGGAGTATCTCTAGAATCAGTCTTAAAAATCCTACTTATAAGTTGAACGAGTGTATCAATAAGTGCACTAAGCACATGAAAACTATCAATCTTCATGACCTCCTTCACCACAGATGGAATATTGGGCTGAAGTGGCTTTTAGGTAGGGATCCTTATAGGTCAATTAGACACATGATGTGTACTTAGTCAATCCTATATAGAGCCTTTCACTTGACCCTAAAACTCACTATAGTCAAAATAGTTGGGAATCTCCTTAAGGATAAACTTACAATAGAGTTATCTCAAAAAAATATAATGGGACCTCATGGTTGTTACATGGTGGGTAATCAAACACTATCCACAAATGGTCTTAAGTAATTGTTTCTAATCAAATTGTGTTGGCATCGATGGATTGGGAAAGGTTTAGTGGTTATTGAAAAAGGTACATAGGTGGTTGGGTCGATGAATACGGCACAAATTTGGCCTTTTGATATTTCTTTGTCCTTCACCTCATGTGTTGATAATTTATCAACATAGTAACCCCTACATATATCCATATATGATTGCCATCATCAATTTGAATTTTTATCGAGTCAACTTGACCTAATACTAACTCTAAGGTATTGGTCAAATAGGTACAGTGGGTGTTGATCAATGTGGGGTCCCTCATTCTCATAATTATTTGTTCAATTTTTATTTTTATTTACACTATGTGTGAAACTAGATTATCCTAATTGCCTAGGGGATCTTGTGGAACTATAGGAGGGCTAGGAGAATTAGGAGGGTTAGGCAGAGGGTTAGGAGGATGATTTTCATGATGGTATCTTGGAATAGAAGGAGTTGTTAAAAATAATAGTATATATGAATTAAACAATGCAAATAAAAAAATTGCCAAAATTTAGGGTTAATAGGTTTAGTTTTTGATTAATTACCTCCCCTCTTTGGTGACATTGCTGACTTGGTGAGGTTTCAGGTGATCCAAGCATGTTTTTGGCCTCGTTCAAATGGAACACAATCATGGTATAGTAAATAAAAGAGAAGAACAAGTAGGAAAATGAGAATAAATGAAATATGCCTATGAGTGAGCATTTTTTAATATTTTAAATAACATGTAGATGTCATGGAAACATAATGTGTACACATTATTTTCACTAATATTTGTGATAATAATTTGCACATGTTATTGGAACTAAACTTAATTCCAATAACATGTATGTGTTATATTTCCATAATGCATAAGTGTTATGGATTGAGAATACTGAGCCTAAATTCAAATAATGTGTACACATTACGGTCTTAATACATATGCATATACATTGGGGAATTTTTCCATGGAATTGTCCCCCACCTCCATGCACATACCCACAAGCTATCCATATGAGTTGAGCATGATGAAACATAAGAATAGATGGCTGCAATGTTTGTAAATAGTTTGAATTTTTCTATTCGAGATGAATTGAGCATGCATATAATAAACAACATGGAAAAGGATTACCAATTAGCTTTGAATGTAGAAGAAAAACAAAATATAATGTATTTTAGAAGATTAAATTGTCCAAGAAAGGGAAAATCACCTCCAATAAGGGGGAAAGGTGGGATTAATCCCACTAGAGGAGGATCACCCCATGGTGCAAAAAAATAAGTGGATAATAGACAAGGGTTTTAATATCAACAAAGAAGATGAAGATTTTAGATAAGTGGAGGTTATGGTGGTGGTAGATAATGAAATGGTCCACACAGACCTTATGTTTATTACATATTTGGAAAATAAGGACATAAAGCATTTTAGTGATCGCACTATCATGAGAAAGAAAGGAGGTAAGAGGATAGACCAAAAGTGAACTTGGTTGAAATTGAGATAAAAGAACATAATACATAAGTTGTAATAGTAGACACAAGAGAAAATATCATGATGAGAAGAACAATGATAACTCCAAGGAAATAACATGTGAAAAAAAAATATGGTGGTGATTCATGGATACATATAATTATTTTTTGAATAAGGTGTACTTTAGGAGGTAAGGAATGCGAAGTTATTATAGATGGTGGTAGTTTTGAAAATATGGTTTCTAAGGAAATGATAGAGAAGTTAGGCCTGAAATGTAAAAACCATCCTTATCCTTACTGAATTTCATGGTTTGAGAAATAGGATGAAGTTACAATAGATAAAATATGCTTAATCAAGTGTTTCATAGGGATGAAATATGATGTGATGTTATCCCAATGGATTCATGGAATGTGTTATTGGGAAGACCATGGTAATATGACAAAAAATATAATTGATGATAGAGAAAAGAAAACATATACTTTTTGGAAAGGTGGTATAAAATTAGTTTAATTACATCTTAAATATCAAGGGCAGGTAGAAATCATGTTATCCATAAAATAATTTATCAAAGACATGAAGATTAAAGGTTATTTTTATGCATTAATAAAAAATATAGAAGACATAAAAGTGGTGTAAAAACTAGTAGAAGCAACAAAAGTGTTGAAAGAGTATGCATATGCTATACTTGATGAGTTGTTAGATGGTTTACCACCAATGAGGGACATTCAAAATCATATTGATTTGATTCTAGGATCAATTCTACCCAATCAAGTAACTTATAAGATGAGTCCAAAAGAACATGAAAAGTTGAATAGACATGCTATTAAATTAGTGAGAAAATGTATAGTGAAGGGTAGCATGAGTTCATGTTGAGGGATAGCATGAGTTCATGTGAAACCCCAACATTTATAACTCCAAATAAATATAAAATATGGAGAATATTTGTAGATAGTTGATAAATCATTAAAATCACCATAAAATATAGATTTTATATACCTTGCTTAAATGATATGATGGATGTTCTTGTAAAATAAAAATACTTTATTAAGATCAATCTAAATAGTGGTTACTATCATATTCAGATTCGTGAAGGAGATGAATGGAAAAAAATCAAGACTAGGGATGGCTTATATGAGTGGATGGTGATGCCATTCAGATTGTCCAATGCACCCAACACATTTATGAAGGTGATGAAAACAATGTTGAAAGAATACATTTGTAAGTTTGTAGTGGTTTATTTTGATGATATTTTGATATTCAGTAAGAGTAAAGAACACTTAAAGCATTTGAGGATGGTGTTAGAATTATTAAGAAAGGAGAAGCTCTATAAAAATCTAAAGAAGTGCAAGTTTATGAAAAATATTTTAACATTTTTTAGATTTTTAGTTTCAAAAGATGGTGTTAGAATAGATGAAGAAAACATAAAGGCAATTTTTGAGTGGCATATTCCAAGAAACATATCAGAGGTAAAAAGTTTCCATGGTTTAGCAAATTTTAGTGGTATTGTTACATTAATAACATATTGCATGAGGGTAAAATAATTTGTGTGGATAAGGGTAGTAATAGTAAACTTTGAATTGTTGAAGAAGAAGTTGACAAAAAAACATATTTTGCATTACCATATTTTTGCAAAGAGTTTGACATAGATTGTGATGTTTACATGTGGGTATTGGTGTTGTGTTGAGTCAAGAAGGAAGACCCATAAAATATTTTCATGAGAAGTTAAATGAGGTGAGAATGAATTATTATACATTTGATGTGAAATTTTATGCCATTATACAAGCATTAAGACACTGGAGGCATTACTTAGTGCCAAGAAGTTATCCTATTTACAGGCCATGATCCTTGAAGTATGTTAACACTCATAAGAAGTTAAATAGGAGACATGCAAAGTGGGTGTCTTTCTTGGAGGGACATAATTTTATTTTGAATCATAATTCAATAAACTAGATTCATGTAGTTTATGCTTTGAGTAGATAAGTGGCACTGTTAACTATTATGGTGAATGAAGTAATTGGATTTGAAGTTATTAAGGGATTTTATGATAATGATTCAGATTTTGTGAAGATGGTTGAAAAATGTAGAAATACATTAACATGTGAGACATGTACTATTCATGATGATTATCTTATTCATGATGGTTATCTCTCCAAAATAAAATATTTATATATTCGAGTTGGGTCTATGAGAGACAATATTATAACAGAGTTATATATTATTGGTTTGTGTGGACAATTTGGTAAGAGTAAGATAGTATATATTTGGTGGAGGATAAATATTTTTGTCCATAAATGAAGAGAGATATGGCAAGGTATGTTTTAAGATGCAGAATATGCCAAGTGGACAAAGGCCATTCACAAAGCACATGGTTGTACATTCCATCATTAGTTCGAAGAGGACCATGGGTAGATTTGAGTATGTACTTTGTGTTGGGGATATAAAACATGCATAGAGGTAATGATTCAATTTTTGTTGTTATGGATAGGTTTTATAAGATGGTTAATGTTATTGCATGTAAAAAAACTAATGATGCCATGTTATGGTCCTGGTGGGCAGACTTCACTAACACCTCGAGGTTTTGGTGTAGTGGTTCATTACATGTGGTATCAGAGCCTCCACCCGAGTTCAAGTCATAGAACGGGTGGCTACGCCGGCATGGAAGTGTTCATCCAGGGCTTGTACATGTAGGTAATCCTAGTGGTATGGGCGCAAATCCAGCCCAGAGTCTGGGCTTCGAAAGCGTGGTGGGATGTTATGGTCCTGGTGGGCAGACTTCAATAACGCCTCAAGGTTTTGGTGTAGCGGTTCGTTACATGCCACTAGAGTAGCATATATAATTTTCAAAGATGTAAGATTTCATGGTGTTCCAAAAATCATTACATTAGACAGGGATACAAAATTTCTAAGTCATTTTGGGAGGACTATATGGAATAAATTGGGTATTAAACCTATAATTTAGTAGTACATACCACCCAAAAATATATGGATAGACAAAATTAGTAAATAAGAGATTATAAAATTTGTTGATATGTATAGTTAGAGAGAAGCCTAAGCAATGGGACTTGGATTGACCATAAGTTATGACAATTATGTGAACATATCAATAGGAAAATCACCATTTGAAATTGTTTATGGAATAAATCCTAAGGGTGTTTTAGGAGTCCAAAGGTATTTGAATAAGGAGATTTGGTGATGGTGTATCTAAGAAAATAAAAATTTACATAAGGAACATATAATAATTTGAAGTACAAGAAGATTGGTCTATGAAAAATTATGAAGAAAATCAATGACAATGCTTATGAGGTGAGTTTATCATAGAATTTTATATCTATCGAATAATTAATGTTTTAGATTTATATTCTTTTCATGGAGAAGATTACGATGGGAAATAAGATTAAGAAGTAGATTAAAAGCAACATATACCAAACAAGAAGAAGAAAACAGTGCATGTTTTGAATAAGAAGATAATGAACATGATACAAGGCAGCTATAACAAGTATTTGGTATAGTGGGAAGGACTGAAATAAGAATAAAAAACTTGGATTTCATAATAGGAATTGAATAATCTTGACAAGAGTAAATTATAGGAGTATAATCAAGGAAAATCATAGGTTTTGAGTTATTTTCAACTAGAGGAGAATGATGCAAACACCTATCTTCAGAAGACCATAAATTTTGACTTAGGAACTTGTTTAAACTCTCATTCATGTTAAATGAATATTAAATAAATATGCATGCATCCAAAAACTGCTACTCCATTCAGGGTTGATTCCAAGATTATGGAAGATGATTTGATACCATCTTAGTCATGCTTAGAAATTTAAAATTTGGATAACTTTCTAACTAGACATGAACTTGAGTTGAAATTCAAACATAATCATGAATTTTGTGTTTAGGGTATATGTTTAAATTTTTAGGCCCATCCAAGATTGCATGTAAAATTTACTATAAAAATAATATTTAATATAAAAGAATGGTCAATTAACTCTAGGTAGTTTATATATATATATATATATATATATATATATATATATATATATATATATATATATATATATATATATATATATATATATATAATTTTGCATGTCAACCCCAATTTTGAATTGAGGTTTATTTAATGATTTTTATTTAATTATTTTAATTGAATAAAAATCAATAAAGATTATTGTTTCACAAAATTTTGAGTATTGTGCCTATTGATATTTTACTTTGTTATTTTTTAGACTCTTCAAACACATTGGGATTCTTAATCCAAAATGCCTTGCTTGTTCTAAACCTTAAAAAATTGGCACATGTTTCACAGTTTATCTAGAGCTAAGAAGTCTTATAAACCAAAAAATATCATCCGTAGAATGGATTTCTTTGGGAACAATACTCAGTGGTCTGCATATGTTTATTTTCTATTATTTTTTTAGATTTATTATTCTATTTCAACAATGAAAGTTTGGAAATTTAGCCATCTTTAACAATGAAAAACTCTTTAATTTTATGTTAATGATATTTTTTTGTTATATTTTCATTTTTATTTATTTCTAAGATTTATTAGAGAAATTGGCTTTAGGGGAACACTCCCTTATGTGTTGAGTTCTTCTAGATTAGGCATTGCAAGGCATCCCTCCATTAACACCTAGACATCGATGGAGTCGATCTCATAACAAATTATCCACCCCTCCTCTTTAGTGGTAGGGATGGAGCCCTCCAATACAAAAATATTATTTTTTTGACCCATATCAATGGAATTTACCTACATAGTGTGGCAAGCTAATGGGGTTTTATGTACCTCCCCCTTTTATTTGGGTAATTATAGTTTTATTGGCTCTTTCTATGACTACACATGATGGGTCATTGGAATATGATCCTCCTTCAAGAGAGATATCTTGTTGTATTTTTAATCCTCCTAAAGATGATTCATCTTCACCGCCTTCTAGTGTTTCTACCTATTCCTGATGTTCTCACTTTCTTTGGTGATATATTACTCTGATCATGCTTTTGTATAAATAAAAATTTACATTTTGTTGTTATGATCTATGTTTTGTGTTGGCATAGATAATGATCTATGGATACTAACCGGCCACATTTTTATCATAACCATATTTTTAATATTATTTTGATGTAAATAATAGATATATTGATGTGTTTTGATAATAAAATGAATTTGGTTAATTTCGTTTAGATCTACCAAAGTTCAACATCTTTGTAGTGGCTTTTTGAATTATATAGGCCTTCTATCCCATGATTTTGTTTTTCAAGAGTAAGGGTTAAATTTAATTTATAAATTGCATAAATATTTACATCATTCTACATATTGAAAAAAAAAACTAAATTTAAAATTCATAATTTTGATCTTATCAATGTTTACTCTCAAACTAAATTAATGTGACTAACACACCTCATCCCTTAAAAAATGGAGACCCTTTAATTATAATTGTAAAAAAAATCACTTTTATGATCTTAATACATTCATAGTTTAATAATGAACTCTTTAATTTTTTTATTTAATTTAAATTGGCCTCAAAGTCTATGTGCATAATTTTATAGCCATAGACACATGAAATTAACACTTATAGTTTAAGGTTCATTTTAATTTTATTTAGGTCCATACATATCTATTCTTTATCTCTTTGTACTTATAAGTCTGTGACCCATTTAATATTTCCTAGGTCCTAGTGGGTCACTTTAAAAATGAATCCTAAAGACTTAACCGGGCCATGCATCTCTATGAACCTCATCAAGGTTAAAATGATGCTTCATTATCACGTGACTCTGAGAGTACGTGAGACGACCACATGGAATTTGCTAATCTATTTGATTGAGGTTATACGCTTGTTTTTTAGTCCATAATATTGAATGACATAGTGACTCCACTGAATGTGCCTTATGATTTAATTATAAAGGGTAAGACCCATGAATTTCCAAAGTTGGATTTTTTTTGATTGAAACCCTAATTTTACATGGATTAGGTGTACAAAATGTTTCTTTGGCTTAGAGTTAAGGATTGAGGAGTATCTATTTCACTAAATTCATCTTGGGCATAATCCCAATCTCATCCATTTTTGGTATCTCCTAAGATTTATACATTGGTGGATGGCTAGACAATACCTTTTACACCATCATCCTTACTGTTGGACTATAACCCACTTGACTGACATATCTAAAACTCCAATGGAGACCAATTTGAATTACTTCCCAACCTGTGACCCCATGTCCTTATTTTATTTTAGTTTAATTTCATTTTGTAAGAATTTAATCACTTTATATTTTATGTGATCACAATTGTATTATAAGTTAGTCTCATATGGTTTTTTTTGTTTCTTTAAAAGGGGCCACTATTTATTTGTAGGATAGACACATTAGCAAAAGTAAAGGTGATTTTATATGATCATGGATATGTGGAAATCTAATGAAGCTAAAAGTGATCCCATGAAATTTTGAGGATCCCATGATCATAATCCAATCAATAGAGGCCATATGCCTAAAGAGAATGCAATCACATGTCACTATGGAGGGACTCACGTAACTACTAAATCCAAAACTAAAAGGATGGTTCTATGGGAGATATTAGGGTGGAATAAAATAAAGTCATGAATCTATAGTCCTTACTCCAATGAAAGGAGACCCCATGTACTTATTGTATTCTATATCCTATGGCCAATGAAGTTTTTCCACATGGATCCTTATGAATTTGACATGATAAAACATAGTCACATATAGACCATGGCCACTTTGTGAGCTCCACAACCCTATGATCAATATGAGGCTATCATGTATACCACTTTCAATTGGATGTAAATCTTATCACACTCAAATTCAAATCCTTGGAAATCCACCTCGTTATTATCACAATAAAAAGGGAATAAAGTAAATAAAAAAGAGGTCACTCTTTAATATTTAGATTAAAATCCAAATAGGTAAGTAAAGGTGAAAAAATAAAAATTCAATGACATATTAGGCATTTATTTTGCAGCAACCAATTAGATTCACAGTGACAAAGAATATGACAAAAAACCATGCAATTCTTAAGTGAGATATATCAATGGCCAAATTTAAAATCAAAGGATGGTATGGCATGCCCATGTGGAGTAAGGGTGAAATAATTATGATTAATTAATGACATGTGATGGTGGATAATCATAAATATGAAGATATATTGTGATTTGGTCCTCGTAGTGATATTATAAATAGGTTATTCTGACCCTATCATAAATTTAAAAATGATTTTCTTTAGGAAGCTTGAAAAGGAATTCTTTATGAAAGTTCATATAAAGTATTTTTTTAAATAAAAACTCAAAATAATATTGGAAATCATAAGGATTAAATATAATAAGCAATTTAAGAAATCTATGAGAATGTTTTGTGGCCCTGTGGTTGCTCTAAAAGTATGTAATATTTCTCCTTTGTCATTTAGATTAATGCAATATTGATCATTTGAGCAAGTGTTATATTATTTTATATTTGTTTGTCTTTGTAGACATTTAAAATTGGATACTTCATGTCAATTTTAACTATCTAATAATTTTGCACTAACATCATCCTTAAATCATAAATTAATCTATTATTTACACTAACATCTCTAGACAATTCACTATTCATCCCCCTAATCAATTAATCATTTATTCCTCAAACATCCAAAAAAATGCACATCCCTCTTTATTAGTTAATTAACCTATATTAATTAACTAACCTTCTAATGATAAATTCCATAACTTTTAAAAATTTATATTTGCTAAAATATAAAAAATTAATATTACTCACATCTTTACACTTTCCCACAAAATGAATTTTTAATTCACTTCTCAATCCCAAGGCAATATATTATCTCTCAAGGAATGTCATAATTCATAAATGGTAGGTCTTACACCTTTTCCAACCTCTCTCATCAATTTATCCACCTCCTATTTTGACTCATCCTCCACCATTCATCTTGATCTTCATCCAATGGCTCAAATTAATCATGAAAACCTATAAATTTAGGGGTTATCCCTCTCATTTGATCAATAATAAATAATACAAAAAAGTGATATCAAAACTCTCAACCAATATTCAATTAATCATCCATAAAATTAATCCAATCTTTAATCTTTACAAGGGTAAGTGCCACCAATTTATGCATGTGGATCCCATGACTGTAATCTAATCAATGGAGGTTATATGTCTAAAGAGAATATAGTCACATGTCACTATGGAAGGACCCACTCAGCTACTAAATCCAAATCCAAAAGGATAGTTCTGTGGGAGATATTAGGGTATAATGGAATGAATTCATGAATATGTAGGCCTTACTTCAACAAAAGGTGACCCCATGTACTTAGTGTATTCTATAGCCTATGGCCAATGAAGTTTTTCCATGTGGATCCCTGTGACTTTGACAAGATAAAACATAGTCACATATATACCATCGCCACTTTGTGAACTCCACAATCCTGTGATCAATAGGAGGCTATCATGTATGTCACTTTCAATTGGATGTAAATCATATCACACTCAAATTCAAATAATTGGAAATCCACCTCGTTATTATCACGATAAAAGGGAAATAAAGTAAATAAAAAATAGGCCACTCTTTAATATTTAGATTAAAATATAAAAAGGTAAGTAAAAGTGAAAAAATACAAATTCAACGACATATTAGGCATGCATTTTTTAGCAACCAATATTAGAACTGGATTCACAGTGGCAAAGAAGAGGACAAAAAGCCATTCAATTCTTAAGTGAGATATATCACTAGCCAAATTTAAAATCTAAGGATGGCATGGCATTCCCATGTGGAGTAAGGGTGAAATCATTATGATTAATTAATGATATTGATGGGATAATCATAAATGTGAAGATATTTTATGATTTTGTCCTCGTATTTATATTATAAATAGGTTATTCTGACCTTGTTGTAAATTTAAAAATGACTTTCTTTGAGAAATCTTGGAAAGGAATTTTCTATGAAAGTTCATAGAAAGGGTTTTTTTTATTTATAAAAACTCAAATAAAGATTGCAAACCATAAGGAATAAATATAGTAAGCAATTTAGGAAATCTATGAGAATGTTCTGTGGGCTTGTGGATGCTCTAAACGTCTAATTTTTCTCCTTTCTCACCTAGATTAATGCAATCTTGATTTTTTGAGTAAGTGTTATACTATTTTAGATTTTTTTTTCCTATAGACACCTAAAATTGGATATTTCATGTCAATTTTAACTATCTAGTAATTCCACACTAACATCATCCCTAAATCATAAATCAATCTATTATCTGCACTAACATCTCTAGACAATTCACTATTCATCCTCATGAACAATTAATCATTTCTTCCTCAAACATCCATAAAATTGCACATCCCTCTTCATTACTTAATATATTAATTAACCTTGTAATGATAAATTCTATATCTTTTGAAACTTTATATTTGCTAAAATACAAAAAAGTTAATATTCCTCACATGGTCACACTTTCCCACGAAATGAATTTTTAATTCATTTCTCAATCCCAAGGCAATCTCTTCTCTCTCAAGGAAGGTAATAATACCATTCTTCATAAATCAGAGTCCCAAAACCTTTTCCAACCTCTCTCGTCAATTTCTCCACCTCCTAGTTTGACTCATCCTCCACCATTCATCTTGATCTTCATCTAATGGCTCAAATCAGTTAGTAAAATCTATAAATCAAAGGGTTATCCCTATCATTTGATCAAGCTTAAATAATACAAAAAAGTGTTTTCAAAACTCTCAACCAATATTTAATCAATCATCCATAACATTAAGCCAATCTTCAATATTTTCAAGGGGAAGTGTCATTGGTTTGTGCACGTGCTACAAAAGGTCTTTGCAACTACATCCAATTACAATCCATGCACAACACATACAATCGAAGAAAGGATCAATTTCATCTTGGTAATATAAATTGATAATTCTACTTGTTTATTTTACTTGAGCTCATCCAAAGTATATGTTTCATTGATTTAGTTATAAATTTTGTTTGTGATTTGTTCTGATTTATCTAATAATTTTCACTATACTTTCTTGAATATTTGTTTTATGTATACATTTTGGGATACCTTATGGGACACATGAGATAAAATATTCAAACCCTATGACACATATTTTGGAATACCAAATTATCATATCACTCAGATTGGCTTGTATCTCTATACAATGAATCCTAATGACATGTGATATAACACGTGAACATGTAACCCATGTATAGTTGATCCTCAACCCATTTAAAATACATTCACTTGTATGCCCTCCAAATGAGGGCCTACTGTGTTAGATCATTGATTGTAAATCTATTATAGGCAAGGTCACATAAATTCCCATTCTAAACACCTAATAAAAGCTCCCATATGTATGCCATGGGGTCATCAAATACATTGTGCTATAATTGGTCCACTAGTCTCTTGATGTCAATGTGCTCTTATGACCACACTTATAACATCCAAATTTAAAAATGGTGTGTGTGACTATTAATTATAATTTCCCTTTCATCTCAAGACATCTATACCTCCATTGATGATCACATACTCCATCTGAATCATGTATATTACCATCAAATCAGAGCCTTAATCCAATGTTTATACTTTACCCTCCTCGGTTACAATCTCTTTTGTAGGAGCTATGATGACACCTTATTAAGAGTTTTAGAAGAATAAGAATCAAAAGTTAATTAATGTCATAACAACATCAATAGATACCACATAAACATTAGGATCATTGTATAAAATCTATATAGGATAGGTATGGAATAAATAACGAGTAAGGGGTCAATATCATGTATCTTGAAATCCTCCTATAAGTTGAGATGCCAAAAAATAAAAATCAAAATTTAAAACAAATCAAAAGAGAAAAATAAATAATTTATCCAAAGGTGAAAACCATTTCTATGGCATCTTGGGCAAGTACCATGTTGAAAACTAGTTTCTAGTGTCATGTGTAAATAATCCATTATCTATAAGTACCTAATACTTGGGCCATCCCCATCTGTGTCAAAAACCATATTTTCCAAACCATTTTTATACCATCCAAATCCTCATCCTATAACCATCTTATCCAAATCCTCATCTTGCAGCCATCCTCATATACATCTTATCATTCCCATCTTTTTTTACCATTTTGACTTTGATAAGGAAGTGGAATAAATATTGAGACCTATTTCAAAAAGATCTTGGTATATCCTCAACGAGACACTTTGATGATTGGACACTTGGCTCCCATGTGACATGGTCCTTGAATATCCCTAAACCATTCCTATCCATACCTAATCATCCCTAACCCATCCACATCCTTGTAGATCATTCTTCCATACATTCCATCCTTTATCATCTCTGATCTTAGTGAATACACTATAATTAAATCAATAAATGCTTGGTAATATGGGTCCTTGACATTTTTACCTTGATTGGACAACTCACCATTTTGATAACAATTCATTTACATGAGAGCCTTCCAAGTCTTTCAATTTATATGAACATTTTCCATATTTACTTAATTTGTCCTTAAACATCCCTAATCAATAAACACTTCACTGCCAATTCAGTTTTTGAAGCCTTTATCCAATCTAAACAAGTGTGCACTATCCATATATGGGTGCATTATGCACCTGTCCACTAGCACAAAATTTTATCTCACACTCCAACAGCTATAGTTTCAAAATGGCATGCTTCTTAATGGTTCTCCCATGTGATCCATAAGGTTAGTTATCAAAAATAATTGAAATGTTCTCCTATAAGAGTAAATCAAGTGTCTCACTTGAAACCCTCCCCTCACCCCTTGATTACTCTCTAACTCTCTCTTGAAAATTAAATTAAAAAATCACTTATCTATTCAAAAAATAACCCTACTATAAATTTGTTGTAGTATTATATTCATTAACTAAGTTAACATTATTTTCTTGCAAGTTGATACTATCCTTTATTAATCACTACAATAAATTTTATAGTTGGATTAATTACATTTATATGATCTTCCCCATAGAGAGAACTACATCGGCCTTAGGCCCACATAGACTATGTAGGTGATTTAAATTTTAAGGGATTAATGGAGTGTAAACCCAAAGTTGTTAAAGGGATGGAATAGTAAATCATGGAATAAATATGTAATAAATAAAACCACTAATATGTACAATAATTGACCTAATATGATTATTATAATAATAGTATTGAATCACATAAGTATGTACTTAACTCAAAATAGATTGATCAAAATTAATTGGAGGTTGAAAACTAGTAGAAAAGTTGTTTAGAGTGTCATAAATTGGAATCAAGGCTCAAAACTCCTCCCAGATAGTAGCGCAGTCCTATTGATAGTAGTGCACCATGCTAGTGTGATCTAGGGTGTGAAAGTGTCATCTTATAAGGAATAGAGTAAACCTATAGATATGCCTTCACTTGAGATTGAGATGCCTATACCTATGAGGATAAACCTTGATTTTTTGCTTATGACCTATTATTGGCTGATTTGGAAGTAGAATCTTAGATATCCATTTTATTAGGGTATTTGAGGAGCACAATTAACAAAAGTGTGATGTTAGTTGGATAGGATGGATGTGACCTAAACACCCATATGTGTTGAGATTTTCCTACATACCAATACCTTAAGATAGGATCAAACTTGATGTAGTTCTCCTGATCTAAGTGTTGGTAAAAGTGTAAGTGAATGCTAATATGGGTGCAAGCTAGAGTGCCTTGAGTATGACTTGAGATTGGAAATATGAGTAATCTAAGCTTAAGAATGTTTTACATGGTTATATTTTGAATTAGGGTAGAATAAGGAGTAATGACCTTGATTTGTACAATTATTTTTGAGTTTGTTCATGAGTATTTGCATCTAATTTCCATCTAGTGGGTAAAGGGACAAAATTAGTGTATATATACTAATCTTGTGCTTGTTAATATGTGGAATAGGTATAGGTAAACCTTAAGGTGTATTAAGAAGTGAAAATATGTATATTAGAGGATAAAAGAGCTAAGGTACAATAACGTGATCCCTAGGTCACTAACATAGTGCACAAGTGTGTAAAGGGCTGCACCAATGTCTAGGTGGTAGAATGTAGTGAACTAGGGGCTTGGATGCCTAGGATATGGTCTAGGATTACTCTTGGTACATCTAGGGAGGGGTTACACCTACAAAAAATCTATATAAGATAGAAATAGGCCCTAAGATAGGTCTGGGGCTATGTTAGGGATAGGGAGGTCTCAAGTGACACTCATTATACTCAAGTCATATTTTATATGACTACATCCCCGCCCCCCCCACCCCCTGCCCCACCCCCCCTTATTATATAAATTTAGTAAATAAAAATGACTAGGATAAATGAAAAATAAGTGTACATAGACTTACCTAAGAGGTGAAGCCCTTGAATTTGGGTTTGAGTATGAAAAAGGTGCTACATTGCTTGTTTTACAAATAAAACATGGATGAATCAGTTCCTAATTAAGAAATATCAAAAGTAAAGACAAAATTAATTAAAGAGATAAGAGAAAGATGAAAGGAACAAATGCACATCATTGGGTACATGAACTAATGCAATAACCTTGTGACATATTATGTATGTGTAGTTAGTGATCAAACAGTGAATAACTTGCATTGAGCTGAATGGATTGCTCAATCCTCATGTGTGGGTGGTTCAAGAACTCAAGATGGCCTTGGTTATATCATTTCCCACCCTTACTTGGTGGATCATGAACTTTGAATAAATTGGATTGGACTGATTCATTGTCCAACCCTCCTATTTAAGTGGCTCAAAAACTCAAGTAGGCTATGAATCCATCATTGCCTACCCATGTGTAATAAATACATTTGTAACTAAAACTATGAAATGTAACTCAAGTTGTGTGATGTAACTAAAACTATGAAGGATGGACCTGGGGTCACTTAGAAACTCTAAAATTAAAAACAACTTAGGGTCCTCTTTGGCACTCAGGTATCTATCTCAGGGACTACTCAGTAATGCCAACTACTACAGATGGAGTAAGACATAAATCTGGTTCAAAATTGGTGCTAACGGCATTTGGATTAATAACATGGAGAATGGCATGGAGTTTTCCATTTCATATAATTAATTAGTACAAAAGTGAGCATATGGAAATAATGTGCCATCCACATACTCCCAATTATAATATCTGTGCATATGGATTTGGGACCGAGTTATAGTAATTTATATCTGATCATATCTGAAATTGAAATGGAAATGATCATGTCATGCATGATGACCCTAATCTAAGAAAAATAGTATGATTATATGAAAAACTAAGTATAAAATAAGAATATATGATAATTTATGATTGATAATGTGTAAACTTGAACTGTAATTGATATACCTTTCTATCCATTCTAGAATTTCCTATTTCTAGAGATATTGGATAATAGTGCAGTCCATTGGATAGAAGAACACCATGCTAGTTTCCACTATGTTACCTTAGTGTTCTTATGTGCCAAACGATAACTGATTTATGTATGATTACTTTTTACTATGTTTTATTGATTCTGTGCTATGTAATCTATGTTTGTGTGTTGAAAATTATATTCTTAGTGCATTTAGATGCCTTGATTTATATGATAAACCTTTATGGATGCCATATATTTTGAGGGTAGATATTGAATCTGTGAAATAACTATCCTCAAAATAAAATCTCTACAACCTATGTGTTAGCCTAAGCATATATGAGATATACATAATAAACCAATATAATGTGTATACATGACATCACAATGTAAGATAATCCAAGCATAAGTTGGTAATGTATGATGTATGTTAGATATAACATACATATGGTTGTCAAGATATATATAAAAATGTAAGCATGTGTATGAATAGTAAGTCTAAGTAATAATCTATGTAAACTACCTAGGGAAATGGGGCATGATGTCCATCAAGGCAGCCAAGGAGGAAGGTGGAATATGCATGAGGTCCCTAATGGAATCAAAAATTGAGTGTGAGAGTAAAAAGAAATAAACAAGTGTCATGGCCATGATGCATACATGAAAGCATACATACAACATAGATGAGGCACGTAAAGTATCCCAAGGGGCCATAATACAAGGAAAATGCAATCATGTCACTAAATCTGAGAAGTTAATATATACGGACATGTTAAAATTTCCATATACACAAATAGAAATTAGGTTGGCTTAGAGCCACATGGAAAGACATGTTAAAATTTCCATAGACGCAATCAAAAAATCACTCATAAGTAAATGGGAACATGTCCAAATCATACATACAATGAAGGGAAGTGGCATAGAGCCATAGAAAAATGGAATATTAAAATCCCATTAAAATTATGCCAAAGCAAAGAGACAATAAAATCTAAAATATGAAAGCTAGAAATGAAAGTATGCATGAATACATGGTACAAATTCATATAAGAGAAAATATGTACATAATATGATTTTATAGTAGTGGTAGTCAAAAAAAATCTAACTAGTATGGGATGATCAATTTCAGGATACAATCAATATTAAATTTGTGATATAGAGTATAGAAATATGTAACCTAGAAAACTAAAATATGTGTAGTATGATGCTCCCAATGGGTGAATGTATCAATAATGAATCTATGTATGTGCCCCCAATGGGTATATAGTAGAAAATTTAGATCTGTGTGATGGACCTAAGTCATGTAGTAATTTGCGAACACTCAAAAAAGAACAAGTGAATCAAATATGTATGATAAAATTGACTAGACTAACATAGATAACATATGTAGTACCTAGAAAATATAAGGAATGTAAACATGGAAATGCATACAATCTAAAATTTGTATTTTTTAATAGATATTTGAATGGTTTTTGTATTTTAAATATATTATATTATTTTTGTATTTGTGGGGTATAAGGTATGTATAAGCAATCGTGAATATGAAACTATATACAATTGAAATTTGAGTTTTTCTATGTATAGAATCTTCATAGATGCATGATGTTCAATGTACTCTTCATTGCCTTACCCTCAAGTGAATATAGATAATATACCTTTAGGATAAGATTTTTGATTACTAAGTAAGGTCCAAGATAATTTGGTTTAAACTTGCCTTTTATTTATTCTTTGGCATTGATGTTTTTGAGGTTCTCTTTTAGGACGAGACCATTGAATTTAAATTTTCTACTATGAACATGGCTACTATAGGCCTGTCATTTTTGGTATGCTTTAATGTGTTCTACAGCTTGGATGTGTGTGTGATCCAACTTTTTTAATTTATGGAGAAGTCTTTATCTATACCGATCATTTGTAATAATCCCTTTAAGGGATACTCATAAAGATGGAATTTCCAATTCTAGTGGGATAATTGCTTTAGTTCCATATACTAATGAATAAAGAGTAGCTCTTGTTGGTGTGTGAATACTAGTGTAGTAGGCCCATAGTGCATAAACAAGCTAATTGTGCTAATTTCTACCAAAATTGGTAGCCATTTTATCAAGGATACTATTAATTGTCTTGTTTGTAGTTTTTTCTTGGCCATTACCATATGGGTAGTATGGAGTACAGAATCTGTGTCAGATCTTATATTTAGTAAAAATTTTATTCATTGTTTTATTCTTAAAATAAGTTCCATTATCTATAACGATGGATGCTGGTAGGCTAAAACAAGAAATAATGTTGGTCATGATAAAATAACACATATCTTCTCCTTTTTATGGATTATAATGGAATAACCTCCAACCACTTTTTAAAGTATTTTGTAGCTATAATAATGAATTTATGACCTCCTGTGGATTTTAGATTTATTTTACCAATTAGATCAAAGCCCCATAACATGAATGGCCATGGGAGACAATGGCTTGTAACTGATGTGAAGGGACATGGTGTAGGTTGCTATGTCATTGGAATTTAACACAGAATCTAGCATATTCATGACATTCTTGTTATATGGTGGTCCAATAATATACCTATTGGAGTAATTGGTGTGACATTGCTTTTCCACTAAAATGGCAACCACATTCATTGTCATGCACTTGGCTTATGGCCAATTTAGCCTCCTCGATGTCCAACATCAAAGTAAGTGCCCCTCAAAATATTGATTGAAAAAGTCCCCACCAATGATGATGTAGCACATGGCATTTATCTATAATTTATGTTAATCATTCCTGGTAAAAGTATTTGGTGTAATGTATTTATGCAAAAATTGTATATATCAAAAAACCATTCGAATGATGGTGTACTATGCATGGTGGATAAAATTGTTAGACTTATGAGGTCAACATGGGATATTGATGGTGACTATAATCATTTGATAGTGAAGATAACCTAGTCATCATTAATGTCAATAGGGATCAATGATGCCATACTGGCCATTGCATTGGTGTGAAGATTTTCTTTGAGAGGAATATTTTTGATAGACAAGTATTCAAATTATGCTTATAGACATTGAACCATATTATTATAGGGAGTTAGATGTTATTTCATGGTTTGGTAAACATTTTTAACATGATTGATGACCAATTTTGAATCCCCATAAACCTTAATATATTTTATTTGGAGAGCCTGAGTTGTTTGGAGGCCAAGAATAAGGGCCACATATTATACAATATTATTTTTACATGAAAAAATTCATCGATAAGCAAGTAGTATTGTGTGCCAAAGTGGGCTGATAAAAATAATTACTTCTCTAGCACTTGATGCACATTTAAAACTATCAAAAAACATTATCCATGTGTTGGAAGTGGTATTGTAAGTTGTGAAGTCATATAAAAAATTATCATTGATAGGATTGGTGTCTAATAGAGGTGTTGATTCTAATTGATCTACAATTATATGGCCATTTATTAATTTTTGTAACATAATCTTTAGGTCAAATTTCATGAGTAACATTACCCATTTTATGATGTGGTTTGAAAAATGCGGTTTGGACATAAAAAACTTTAAAGGACCTATTTTTATTGATCATATAACGTTGAAGATTTTGGGTAGATAATACTAGTGTTAAACATAATTTTTTTATTACTAAATAATCTTGTTTGTAATCAAAAATTGTATGAATGATGTAGTAAATAGATCACTCCTTATTTTGAACATCATGTTGTGCCAAGAGTGCACTAAGTGCATGATTTGTCATTGAGAGGTAGAGGAGAAGTGGCTTGTCCGGTGTTGGTGGTATTAGGATAGGTGTGTTCAACAAGTATTTTTTGAGTGCATCAAAGATTTCTTGGCATGCAATATCCCATTCAAATTTTGTATCCTTTTAAATTAATCTTGTGAATGACCGAGTCTTATCTTCTAGTTGTGCCATAAAGTAATGTATTGCCTGGATTTTACCTTATAAATATCAAAGTTGCTTTAAGGTTTGTAGGAGGCATGTCCATCATAGCTTTTAATTTATTTGGATTGACATCGATGTTGCATTAGGATATTATGAATCCCAAAATTTTACCAATTGAAACCCCAAAAATGCATTTCTTGGAATTAAGTCATACATTGTATTGTTTCAACCTTTCAAAAATTTGTCATAAATCTATTTCATGGTGTTGTCACTCTGTTGATTTTTCAAGCAAGTCATCGACATAGTCTTCAACTATTTTATGAATGAGATCATGAAACATATGGGTTATGATTCATTGATATGTCAATCCTACATTATTCAATCCAAAAATTATGAATATATAGCATAAGGTGCCCCATGGTATGGTAAAAGAAGTTTTTTATTGGTCATCCTTAGCTATCTTGATTTGATTATAACTGGTGAAACCATCCATGAAAAAGAGTATCTTGTATCTTGATGTGGATTCCACTATCATATCAATGCTGGGCATGTCCTTAGCACATGCTTTGTTTAAGTATTTATAATCAGACAACATCAAATTTGGCCATTAGGCTTAACAACTGCTACAATGTTAGCAATCCATTGGGGGTGAGCAACTGGTTGAATGAAACCAACATCAATAAGTTGTTGGATCTCATATTTGACTAGAAGAGCCACCTTAGGATGCATTTTTTAATTTTTTGTTTAGCTAGATTTGTGTCTAGATATAACATAATCCTATGTACTACAATTGAAGGATTAATGCTAGTCATATCAAAATAGGTCCAAGATAAAGTTTTAGGG
This sequence comes from Torreya grandis, assembly GCA_037957365.1. Taxonomy (NCBI): domain Eukaryota; kingdom Viridiplantae; phylum Streptophyta; class Pinopsida; order Cupressales; family Taxaceae; genus Torreya; species Torreya grandis. Next base: position 4,340,649 of record JARHVA010000096.1, read on the forward strand.
AAGTATTTAAAAAAAATCGAATGTCTGTATCTTCTTCTTTACAAAAGGTGGTAGCCAATAATAAAATGTGAGGATCAATATTTGTTCCATAATTTAATTTAAATATCTCTTCGTTAATTAATGTAAAATTATCAACAATGTAAGGTGTTTTAGGTATGGTTTCATCTATGTCGGGTGGGATATTATCAAAAATATTTGAATGCTTAGCAAAGTATGCCTAGGAATATATGGAATGAAGAAACCTATTCTTATGATAGAAGGAAGGGATATCTTCATATGCTACTAATAATTTTAAGATAACTTCATCGTTATAAAATTCATCAAAAGTAATTAAAACTAGAGAGATGGTATCATCAATAAGATCAAGGTAAACAAATGAGAGTGCAGAGACATGATTTATTGTATTATCTATTTGTGGAATGGGTGGACAAATGAAATACACTTAGAATAATGGTGATAATAGTTATCATTAGATGTGTTATCCTTATATCTAAGTCCCTGCCTACCTTTTTGATCATATGCCTCAATAGGATTAAGAATTATGTGTTCATATTTTCTGAGGCCTTGAACTGTGTACCCAATTTTATGGAATTTTTTCAATACAAATGGAGAAGTATATATTATCATGTACTTTGGAGGTGTTTGATGGAGTTATTTGTGATCTCTACATAGTACATTGTGGAGGTACTATAATAAAATACATTTGAGGAATATAATTATATGAAGGCTATGTATGCTAACAATATTTGAATGGTTGTTAATCCATAAGTCATGTGTATATATGACCTTTGCAACTAAAATTTAAACATTCATGTAAAGTTGATGAAATTTCATGCATATCATGAATCTAAGGTCTATTGAGCAAGATATTGTAATTAAGATCATTGGGCATAACTTGACATGTTGTAGGTGGTGTTATGGGTCCCAATGTAAGGTTTAAGGTGATTTAACCCAAAATTTTATATGGAATATTATCAAATCCTTAGATTTTCATATTAGAAGGATCCAAATTCTTAGCATGTATATTTAGAAGTTAGAGAAAAGAGATATTATAAATGTTTAGCCTTGATCCATTGTCAATTAACACTTGTTTGATACCCACCTCTTTAATTCAGAATGTGATGTAAAGAGATATATATTATTCTATGATGTGTTGAGGTGGGATATATTTTTTTATGAATGAGATATGATCTCCAGTCCATTATATAGTATTGATGATAGAAGCATCATAATCTAGCTATGTTATTCTAGGAACCTTAGTATCACAAAGTGCTGCATACAAAATATCTTTATATGTATCATAATGTTACAAAAACTCTAAAATGGTAACTGTGCTTGAAGGAACACTACTCTAGTTGACACAGTTATGGCCAACCTTCCATGCTTCTGGACCACTTTTGGACATCATAACATGGACCACAGGGTCTACTATATGAGCATAGAGTTGGTAGTAATTGTGGAATAATAGATATATGTGTAGGGTCAAGAATTAGGATGGATAATCTAAACCACTCATGTTATCCTATGTATAGTAGCTATAGGATTGGATTACAAAGGTTTTTAGTTAGACATTAGTCAATAAATCCATGAAAAATGCTTAAAGAACTTAACAAACTAATCCCACCTATTCCAATGGGGTTTACAAATGATAATGAAGAATAAATTGAAAGAAAGCAGTACCAATTACCTTCCCAAATGATTCCACCATCCAAGAGTGGATCCAAGCATGTTTTTCCCCTTGATTTAGTGTTCTTGGCTTTTGTCAATAATGGATGCCAAGCTTCTCCATTGCCTCAAGACCACTATATATAACCTAGGCTTAAGATAAGAAATCTCTAGTATATGCCTATTAAATGAAGATTGTAAATAAAACATAGTGATCAACACAAAATATTGTGGAGATAATTCTTAATTATAAGTTTATAATAATTTATCTTAAAAATGATGTTCTATGCCCTTCTATTTATAGATTTTCCAAATGAGCTAAGATCAACCATGACCGTCCATCTCAATATTGAGATGTGTGGCTATGAATTAATCTAATATTTATAATTAAATCCATAAATATCCTCATTATGATTTTGGAGTAAGGGGCATTAATTAGGCATGGGTGCCCATAAATTAGATATTATTGCATTTATGGCTTATGGATGCCACCCCATAAATCATGCCACTAGGTGATGTAAATATTGAGAATCAATTTCCAATAATGAAATAATCAATAATCTTCATGGAAAATCCACTTAAGCTCTTGATTTGAATAAACAAGATTAATCAATTTTAGTGAAATTCTTTAGAAATTGGTGCTCAATTAATCAAAATAGTCAGAAAGTCATATTACTGGGTCATAATTTGACTCAAGAAGAATTAGAAGGTGATGTTAGATGTGTTGGGACTGTTATCTCATTTAGGATGTTGCCAACACAAAATAACAAAAGTATGTGACATGTACTAACAAATTAGAAGAAAAGAGGGATTCATAGCACAAAAAGGTGAAATCATCATTTTGACTCAAAATGAATAGATCAAAGTTAAGAATCACATAAAATGCATTACCCCATTTAGGGATGCATTAAACTAAATTGACACTTGTATACTATAAGTTTGAACCATTTACAATGTTTTTAGTGATTTTGACCTAAATTATGCATTTTAGTGTAAATCAAGTAAGATTGACCATTTTAACACAAATGGTGTTAGGAATTGGATGTCTCTATTTTACCCTTATTTGACAAGGCATAGTGATAAATTTAGGTGAAACAATGTATTTTCAAAGAAAAAGAGTTATCAATAATAAATTGTAAATGACCATTGATTCCCCCTCAAGAGGACATACTAAGATGAATGAGAAGAATGGACTCTCAAAAAGAGAGGGAAAGTGAGATATTAACCCAAGGAATAGATAACATCCAGATGAGCTAATGCTTTCATGCATGGTTACCATAAATGATCAAAATATAATTAGAGGTATAATGGGCCCCAAATATGGGGGGAATGAGAAGGATTCAATCCAAACAAATAAGTGACACACTTTGAACGTACCCAATTTGAGAGTGCAAGCTACACACTTATGACATTGATCAATATTGATACAATTTACAAACTAAAACATGTCCATCATGAGAAAAAGTGTGGAGAGATTGGAATTAGAGGAAAATGAGAATGTGGTCTCCAAAAGATGATAATATGAGGTGCCCTAGTAGGGCATATTTGATCGTGATAAAATAGTTTTACCCCAATAGGGCTAATTTTGATCATTGATAAAGAATAAATAATGGCTTGTCCCTGTAGGGCTGCTTTATATTTGTTAGCGGGTTCAAATGTTGTGCCCCACCATGGGAAAATTGGCAAACAATTAACTCAAGGATATAACCTAAAACATAGATTAAAGATGAGTGGGCACAAACATAGATGTGACGATATAATGGATTAGAAATCCATAAAGATATAGGCATACGAGGAAGTAAAAATGGATGAAATAAATAAAAAGAGAAGTGAAGGTGGTTGAACTGACTTGAGATACATCATGTATCCCAATGTTGCCTACATAGTCCAAATAGACCTCAAACGAATGTAGTTCACCCAGGATTGGGAGAGAATGGAATGAAGGATGATGAAAACTGACCAAAGATTGATTAGACTCATGATATATGTGAAGATATGCACATCTAAGCATAGAGTCAGGTGATAAACCTATTGATCCTAGTTTATGAATAGTGATCTTTAGATCTATTCATTAGAGCTATGTTGACATTAAGACTTGAATCTAGAGCACAAAGTGCTTGTTGTAGAATATGAAGAACTCATAATGACATTTAATTTCAATTACATGGAGATGGTTCAAATGTGAATACCTATAATTAAGGATAATGGTAATAAAGATGACCAAAACAAGAGTTATAACTATTTACATTTAAACAAAAAAGCAAAGATAAAGAAAATGATAAACATAAAAGAAATTAACTTAAATCAAGATATGAACAATCAGGACTTAAGTAGGAAAAAAAATGTTTAAAATCAAAGCAATAACAACCTAATAACATGAGATCAAGATATGAATAATATATATTTATGCGGTCCGTCAAGATGCTCCTAGAAAACAAAAGAAAAGAACAAGACCAAATAGCAAAACAAAATACCAAACAACACTAAAAACATTTAAATAAACAAAATGTTTGTATATTTTAAAGGTTTATGAATGTTTTTGGAAAATTTTAAGTATCTCAACTCGATTGAGGATTAAGAAACATAGAATGGTCCAAATCATGAAATGGTGAGAGCACACCAACTTAAAATGCTCGCAAGATGGTGAGAGCGTAATGAAAAGGGGGATTGAGTTGACCTCAACTGGAATTGAGCAAAACCTATGTAATCTCATTGGGACCTCAAGTCACAGTAATTATATGATGTAGGGGCATCCTTTAGAGATGTAATTAGGATGTCATTTTTGGTTTGGAATAGTTTAGAAGGTGTTCTAGAGTGCCTATAGATCTTTTAGAATCCATACTAGTTGTTTAGGTTGTTCACAATTAAAATTGTTGTATTTCCTACCAAAAACCTTATTTGAAATTTAAGCTATTATGAGACCTTTTAAGGGAATATAGCATATGTTTGCTGATGCATTATATATAATGTATATATCTATGAATATTATGAAGTAATGTAGGGTTCTTAAGTCCTAGAAGTCTCATGACATGGTTAGCTAAAACTTAAATTAGAGATTTATCAAGACCCCTACATCGAGTAAACATCAAGAAATAGTTATTGGATGGTGTAGGGAGATATAAGGCTTGTATTTCATAGTTTTAGTTAGATATCCTTGAAATAGTTGAAGAGGAGAGTAGTGAATAGAAGGAAGTTGTTGACAAAATTGCCTTTGCTCATGGTTTTTTGTGTATATCTTATATTCTATGTTTTCGTTGATATATATGCATATGGCATGAATGTTCAAAGATTGTAAGATTAATATAACTCCTTAACCCTATTTTAATCATTCTATGATAAAGACCAATGGATGTAATTATGGATAAAGATTGAGTTTGCCTCATTGAAGACAGACCCTTATTTTATGGAATGGTTCTAATACAGTCTATATACGTTTAGATTGAGAAGAAAATGGAATTGGAATATTGATCTAATATGCCTGAAGGGTTGATTTTTATTTTTTGAAATTATAAGCTTCAAAATAAAAGAGACATCCTATTCTGAGGAATTTTGGATGAATAGATCATGTTCTACATTACAAACACTGTATGGCAGACTATGTAATACAAGATTGGTAAATAAATGATATCAACAAATGTTTCTAACATCGCTAACATTTTTTGATACTCTTATAAGTATATAGGTTCCAAGAACAATGATAGATACCCCTTTTGGTGCATGGTAACCTACAAATTTGGTTTGTTGCACTAAGATCTTATGACTGAGTTTATAGTAGGGTGGAAGTACCTCTATATAAAATGAGTGTATAAGGATCCTCATCACCTTTGGTAAGATTTTGGATTAATTTGAATTTGTTTCTATTATTTCCTTGAGTGGATAATTACTATTGAGTTCGAAACAGGGATATTGCATGTTATCTCTGTGTTTTTTCCAACATAGTCAAGTGAAAAGAAGATACAAAGGGTGACCAGAGAACTAGATAAAGGATAATAGGGGTTTGAAAAGATGTATAAAGGTGAGATAGAACTAAAACAACATTTAATGATTTTTGAAACCTCTTGAGATGAGTAAAACCAAATTTTTTATCCTCTTGGGTATTTGCAGTCTGTATTCAACCATGTCTAGGGTTTTTAAACTAAAGTGTGGATAGAAGGAAAATAAATAAGTGGAAAAATATGTATGTTATTAGATAGATATTATTATGTGTGAGGAGAGATATTCTAAAGGTTTTGGGACTTTTTTTTACGTTTCTATACATATAACAAGGATTGTGTGTTGAAACTAGGGTTGCAGGCCTAATAGGTCTAAACAGGGGCACAAAAGGGGTTGAAAAAGGGGACTAGAGGATGAATCCAAGTTTTAAACTTTGTTAAAATCAAAAATACATTAGATGATGTCTTGAAATGACATTGGTTTGTCAATAGGATTCTATACATGCTAGTACAATAAGAAAAGCCTTAGAAAAAGGTTACAAGAAGGGTCTTTGATAGTGGTGAGGTAAGTACAAAAGGTACAAAGGATGTTGTGAATTGATCTAATAATAATTATTTTTATGAATGTATTGATAACCAAGGATTTCATAGGATTGAAAGAGATAAAGATTCTATTTTAAACTTATTATTTTGTATCATGTTGACTAGTATAACACAAATATATGAATGGTTGAGTGAATGCATGATTAGGGTGACAAGAATGGAAGTGTGATAAGTTTTTAGAGCTATCAATGCAGATAGAGAGGAGTTAAATAAGTCAAGTTCCTAGATCCAATGTATGGATTTGAAGTCAAAGTCAATTAAGAATTGATAACCCAAAAACAAATAGAGTAGGTTGAATGCAAGAGTTTGTGATGCAGGTGTTAGAATTTGAAGTTATAGGTAGAATATGTGAAGGGTTATGCATCATTCCACCTACACAAAAGGTGATGAAAAATTGATGAAGTAAAAAATGACATGGCAAATGATAATAGTAATGACTACGTGATGTAGCAATGTATGATAAAAAGGCTTTGTACCTAATTTTCCCATAGGCAGTTATAATTTAGAGACAACATCATAATTCTAATTTTTCAAATGTAGTTATAATCAGGGATATCAAATATAAAACTAATTTTCCCATAGGTGGTTATAATTAATGATACTAGATAAGATGATTAATGAAAAATAACTTGCCAGATAAAATATCACACTACTTCTATAGATTATCATTCAACATGGTATTATAAAACTATTAAAACTAGATGAGAATACCCTCGTAAAAGGTGTGTAAAGAACCAAATAAATAAAAATAAAAATGAGGTAAGTAGATGGCTAAAAATAATCCTTGGTTAATTTTAAAGGAATGGTATAAGGAAAATGATTAGAATACATTAACTATAGTGGTAATAAAGTTTCCCCCAAGTGATTATTGGCTTACCTTGCTTGTAAAATGGTGACAACATGGCTTAGGTTTCCCACAAAATGATGAGAGAGTGGGCTCAAGTTGCTTATAAAATGACAAGATCATTCAAACTTAATCTATTGCTCACAAAATGGTGAGAGCATGGTGAAGGGGTTAACCTACATAGTCCCAAAGGACCTCAAGTCAATATAGTTCAAAAAGTGCGGTAAACAAAACACAATGGTATAATATTACCTCTAATGAAATGGTCTATAGGGTTGCTTTTAAGAGATAAGGCACAATAATGGAAAATGATAAATGGAAAATGAAAAATGGTTTTAATAATCTTACTAATGTGGAGATGCTCATCTTAGTCAACATATGAGGTAACCAAAATAAATGATCATGGAAATTTCTACCCAACATCTCGTTGATAAAGTTACTCTATCAAGAACTTGTTACCAATCTGGATCTCAATAATGTGTTTGTGATCTTCATTGGTCATTGATTTTGTTTCCTTCAAACATCTAGATAAGATATCCTTGTAGCCTATACAAAGGAAAGTACTACCAATGATGGTAAATAATGTTAGGATAAATGATATAAGTGGGTAATGAATAGGTGGATGATAATGGAGTGTATAATGAATGGGAAACAAATGGAGATCGAGAATTTTAGCCACATGTAATGTTGTTGATTTTGGATTTGACATAATTTTGGTTGTGGCAGGGTTGAATACCTTTGAATATGCTATTGGTAGGACCACCATATTTTTCTATTATTTGATCTTTAGAGTATCTACCATCTGATTATGTTGTAGACTAGAAGCAGTTTTGATTTGATCTTGAGTAATATCTTCATTAAGTGGTGAAGAACTTTTATGCTCAGTTGTTGGTTCCTTAAAGAGGTTTTCACCAATGAATTTGTTTTTATTATCCCATAGTGCCTCTGAGAAGGTTTCACGAAGATATATTAACATTTTAATTTGATTGTCTTCTAGCAACTTTGAAAAGGTTTCACTAAAAGATGTTGAGTTTGTTCTTTGATCATCCCCTAGTGCTTCCAAAAAGGTTTCACTAGAAGATTGTTCTTTTCTACAAAAATTTGGTCTTGACCCCCTTGAGATTCTACAAATGGTATGTCACCATGGATGTAGTTCAACAAAGTGTGAATCTATCGGTCCCAATCAATGTTTATGGGAGGTAAAATATCAATATAATGGTTATGTTGGGTGGGGGTAATGGAATGATGAAAGGAAGCATAATCCTCATATAAGATACTAGGATAAATTGTGTCGATGTTGAAGTAATCATCCTCAAAAACCATAGAAGGATAAAAAAAATATATTAAAATTGATTTACAAGGCAATTGTAACCAATGTCATAAAAACCAATACTATATTATATTTCTGAATCTGATTCTGATATAAGGGACTCTGAATCTTATATCGCAACTGATGTTGATTTTATTTTTGATGCTAAATCTAATGTCAGTTTAAAAATAGAACCTAACTCTAATTTTGATTATTCATCTTATGTTGTTATTTCTATAATGTTTTGTTGAATGCTTGGTATCAAACAAGTAATGGATTGTGATAGCATAATGGACTCAATAAAAAGTGATTCATCTAGGAAGGGTTCAACATAGACTGGCTGGTCTAAGTGAAGCCCCTCAAAGAGAGGGTACCACTCGAGGGATGACTTGATAGAATCTTGTTTGCCAAAAGGAGATTCCTCAATGAGAGGGAAAAGATCAAGAGACAACTTTATAGAAACTAGCTTGTCAAGGAGATGAGGCTCTTTAAAAATAGGTAAAATGTGAATAAGTAACTTATCACAGGTTGACTCATCACAAATGGGTGTTTCAACAATAACATCTTGGTTTTGGTTCATAATTGGTCACAAAATATCAACTTTGAACACATTATGGTCCTCATAAGATGGATTTTGAAGAGGTAATGGTTCTTGTTTTTAAAGTGGGAAACATTCGATTTAGCAAGAACTATAGTTTGTGGTTCAATAATGGGATATCCAAAAATTAGACTATTGAAGAAGGGATCAACACAATATAATTAATCAAATTAAGGTTCTTCAACAATAGGCTTAATAAACATAGGTGATGGGCCTATAATGGTAATGATGGGATGCTGCATAGTTCAGTTGTTTTCAAAAACCAAAGGAGGAGGTCCTAAAATGATAACCTTTGCATATTGTAAATATGGATTGCTCACATAATATGAAGGAGACTAGCCTAAAATGGTAAGCTTCACATGTTTAGGAATGTGATCACTCACACAAGGCAAAGGGGGATAACCTAAAATGGTAACCTTTGATCTCAGTGCACAAATTGAAGGAGGGTATCTTAAAATGGTAAATTTTGAGTGTGGCATGCAAATCGAAGGGGAAGGATGAGGATGATGCATAAAAATCAACATGGATTAAATTGATATTCAATAAATAAGCTCAAAGAGGGTGACATCCTCAAACAAGATAGAGTGTGCATGTCTACCAAAAAAATGCTCTACCTCGTAACTAAGGCTACAAGAGACCCCACTATGAGTTTACCTCAACGTCATGTTTGAAAAAGGTTGTTCTATACATTTTCCAAGATTTGGACTATGTTTTACAAATGTTTGAACAAGATATGGATTTTGATATTTCTTCTAAAAAAATGACTCAAGTACCAAAGAGAATATAAAAAGAGGGTGGCATGGAACCACACACAATTAGAAGAATATGTTCATGAATTTACTCAACCTTGGGCAAAGTTTTAAATCATATAAATCAAGAGAGGGTATGATAACTCAAAAATACAAGGTGAAAAGTAGTACACAAAAGCCTAGATTTTTTTGATACATCAATACCATAAAATCTAGTTCAACTTTGATGAGTTGTTACTAGAAAACTAGAAGAAAGACCTTCGGATTAGGAAAGAGATAATACAAACCAATAAAATCAAGATTTGGAAACATGTGAGAATCCCTAAGCATAAAAATAAAACTAAATGGGTAGCATAACACTGCTACATGGTAATAGGAATGGTAGTATAAAATATATTCTAGGACTCAAAATATGAGTGATACATAAGATGACTTAAGTACAATAATTATGATAATGTGATAATGAGTCTATAAATGGCCCTCAATCCAAATTATAAATTTAACCCAAGTTCCCTCAAGTCAAGTTCAAATGGCAAATCCAATTTAACACATCAACCTTATGAAATTAAAAAAGTGCAATTTTGAATTTAAATTGTCAATGAAGGACTTAAATAAAAATTTTACAAGTGGTTTAGACTCAAATAGATAACATAACTACACCAATTAGATGATATGACACAATGTTTAAGATGATAAATTTGAACAATGAAAATATTGATTTTGTCTTGGATAACGTAATGCCTCCTTATTCAAGAAATTATGGAAAATCTATTTGGTTATGACATTTTTTTACAAGCAAGTTTTGACTCAAATCAAGCCCAAGTAATTTAAGACCAAAATAGACAAATACAACTAAGTAATCATCCTAAGCTCTAAATTGACAAGGTGTGGTAAAGTGGGGTTGACTAAAACTTACAAATTTTTGATCATCTAGATGGATTCCATGTGTACCAAATTTCACATTAGAATATAAGAGAATAAGTACATCAATTGGATCCACATCAAATGGTTTATTGTGAAAAGGTCTCATCCTTTTGACAACCCCTACATCCATCACTTGCTTAGGGTAGTACGATGTCCAAAATGATCATATGTTTCAGGCTTAGCTTGCCACTAATGGAGATGGTTTAACCATTCAAACCATCATCCCAATAGGGTGATCCTAATTTATATACCCCCCATGAAGAGGGATTGAAGATGATGCTGAGAGATGAAGGCCAAGGTCAAAACTTCCCTATAGAACCCATGGGAGGTAATGAAGTCCCCCTCACAAACCAAAATGCATGAAATAAAATCTAATTAAAAAGGATTTATAGGTTGTTTTTAGATCACCCAAACCATACATATTTTAGGGAGAGCCTAGACAACATCCTTTTTATGCCTTTAGACTAAGCCATAATTTGTAATAAAATGGTGTTTTTGATCCCACAAGTTCCCTATAGGGGATTGGAGAGATCATACACGCACAAATTCTTTTTTGCTCAGATAATTCTAACCAAGCAATGATAAATGACTTATTCAACACAAAAATTTGAAGTGATTTTGGTTTTAAATCACCAAATTGACGTGTTTGGTGTTGTTTTTTGTTCCCTTGGCCTTACATTGTAAATTTGTTTGAAAAACAATCACACAACATTCAATATAAACATCCAAATTTTATTATTAAGCACCAAATGAAAGTTTATAATTATTTGTAAGAACCAAAAGGTGGTGAAAAGTACTTAATTAAGCTTAAAATGACTTCTTTCCATGTTGGTCCTGCATAAACAATTAGATAACCTCATTTAGCTTTGAAGCACTTTCACTTTTGAGACAAACTTGGTTTTAGTGTTCTTGGGTCTATGTTTTTTAGAAAACATAGTGACCATTAATAGTCACCTTTGATCATCACTGATTCTTAAAATACCATCACCAGTCAAGTTTTAACCAATTGTGGTTGGTCAAAAATTAACTGCTAATGGTTACCTATAGACCTGAAGGCATCAATGTTATGATTAAAAAAATACTTGTTAGCCTTGTTAGCATAAAATATCTAAAAGAAAAACCTTATGGATCAAAAAATATATTCAAACCAGAGACTTAAAGATTGAAATTAACCAATATAAGTTGAATGAATCTCAAAAATGTTTTAGGCAAGAAAGCATTTCAACAAAAACTTTGGTTAACCTATGATAGGATACAAACTCCCAAAGACACCTTCTGGATCGTGATTTGGTTCAGACCAAAAAGTTAGAAAACCTAAATTGTTAGAAATAAAATTGAGAAAATGCTCAAAATAAAAAATTTTAAATGGATTTTCCTCGCAACCCAATCGTGGCTGGTTGGCCCTAACCATTGATGATCACTAGGAATTGTCGCTAGTCATTATGGAAACTGTTAGTGTACAAAAACATAGGAAATAGAACATAAAAATTATTGTTAAAGGACTTTTTAGTGACTAAAATGGAAATTTAAAATTGTTTCCAAAGTTTCTTCCTTGCTAAAATGGACTCCATGAGTCCCATCGGTCATGCCAAGATGTAGGATTGGATTACAAAGGTTATTAGTCAAACATTAGTCAATAAATCCATGAAAAATGCATACAAAACTTAACAAACTAAGCCAACCTATTCCAACTGGGTTTGAAAATGATAATGAAGAATTTTTTTAAAGAAATCAATATCAGATACCTTCCCAAATGATTCCACCATCCAAGAGCAGATCCAAGCGTGTTTTCCCCCTTGATCTAGTGTTATTGTCTTTGTCAACAATGGATGCCAAACTCCTCCATTACTTGAAGACCACTATGTATAACCTAGGCTAAAGATAAGAAATATCTAATATATTCTTATCAAATTAAGCTTACAAATAAAACACAATGATCAACATAAAATATTATGGATACAATTTTGCATTATAAGTTTATAATAATTTAGCTCAAAAATGATGTTCTATGCCCTTCTATTTATAGATTTTCCAAATGAGATAAGATCAGCCATGATCATCCATCTCAATATTGAGATGTGTGGCCATGAATTAATCTAGTATTTGTAATTAAATCCATAAATATCCTCATAATGATTTGGGAGAAAGGGGCATTAATTAGGCACAAGTGCCCATAAACCAAATATTTTTTGCATTTATGGCTTATGGATGCCACTCACAGATCATATCACTAGGTGATGTAGTTATTGAGAATCAATTTCCAATAATTAAATAATCAATAACCTCCATGCAAAATCCACTCAAGCTCTTGATTTGAATAAATAAGATTAATCAAATTTAGTGCAACTCTTTGGAAATTGGTGCTCAATTAATCAAAATGGTCAGAAAGTCATATTACTGGGTCGTAATTTGACTTAGGAAGAATTGGAAGGTGATGTTATATGAATTGGGATTGTTATCCTATTTAAGATGTTTTCAACATAAAATAACAAAGGTACGTGATGTGTACTGACAAATTAGAAGAAAATAATGATATAGAGCACAAAAAGGCAAAATCATCATTTTGAATCAAAATTAATTGATTAAAGTTAGGAATCACATAAAATGCATTGCCCCATTTAGGTATACATTGGCCTAAATTAAAACTTGTATACGACAAGCTCAAATCATTTAGGATATTTTTAGTGATTTTGACCTTGATTGTGTATTTGAGTGCAAATCAAGTAAGATTGACAATTTCAACATAAATGGTGTTAGGAATTGGATGTCTATAGTAGCAATAGGTAAGGAATCAAAGTGAACCAAACAGAAAAAATATCTAAATGAGACTTGTTAATTTTAGGTAATGTGTTTGTTACCTTATGTAATATATCCTTTATGTATGTAAGGATTTACTTCTTAATTAAATTCCACATGAGAGAAAAATAACGTGCTAGAGAAATAATGAAGTATGGCATACATTTGAACTAATACAATTTATTATATACATATGTGTTTATGTCTTCTTTGAATTCATACCAAATGAAGGGAAACAAGCATGCAAAGGAAGCTAGAAAAAATTGCATTAAAAAGTGATAAACATCTTTTGTCATTATTATCATGATTATATAAAGAATAAAAATTATAAAATACATGGATTTGAAATCTGATTTGAGTTCTAGAAGGATGGAAACATAAGACCTAAAATTAAACTAGGGTTAGGGTTTTTTTTAGTATTTGAAGTAAGTTAGGTTCACCAAATGATTTAACTTTTAAGGGATTTATGGAGTGTAAATCTTAGGTTGTTAAAGGGCTGGAAAAGTAAATTAGGGAATAACTATGTAATAAATATAGCCACTAATTTGTATAATAATTGACCTAATTTGATTATTTTAATAATAATAATGAATCATATAAATATGTACTTAGCTAGAAAATGACTGAGTTAAATTAATTTTAGGTTAGAAATTAGTAAAAAAGTTGTTTAGAGTGTCATAAACTAGAATCAAGACTCATAAATACTCTGAGATAGTAATACGGTCCTATAGATAGTAGTGCACAATGTTAATTTCCTCTAGGGTATGACAATGTCCTCTTGTAGGTAACATTGTGAACTCTAGATATTCCTTTGCTTGATTTTGAGACACTTGTGCCTATGAGGACGAACCTTGATTCACTGCTTGTGACTTGTTGATTGATTTAGAAGTGAAACCTTAGATCTCTATGTTGTGATGTTAGTTGGATAGGTTATATATGACCCAAACACCTTAATGTGTTAAGAGTTGCCTACATACCAATACATCGAGAGGGTATCAATCTTGATGTAGTTATCCTAATATATGTGCTGGTGCAAGTGCAAGTGAATGCTAACATGAGTGTCGGCTTGAGTGCCTTGAGTATGACTTGAGACTAGAAATCTGAGTAATATGAGCTTAGGAATGTTCTATATGGTTATATGTATAAGTAGTGCAGAATATGGATTAATTCTACACACATTAAAAAAATTGTTTTTCATTTTTTTTGAGGTAGTTACATGCATCACATAGATGGCTATCCATTTTTTTTGAGTTTGTTCATTAGTATTTAGATCTAATTAGAATTAGGCTTAGTTTGTGACCATATAATTTATTTTTCACTTGGATCAATGAAAGACAAATTACATGAACATGTATAGGCATGTATGTTTATGGCATGTAGTAGCCTAAAAAAGGTATAGTTAGAAATCAACATAGTTTGAAACCTTAAATTAGTACACAAATTATAAAAATCATATTTTTGTAAAGAGGAGAGCATGTTCAACATGATGGTATTAAGTTTTTTAATTTTCACATTGAAATTCTTAGTGTATTTAGAAATCAAATTTTAATTTTCTTATTTTTATCATAACTCTAAAAACTCAGATGTACATTAATAGGTCCAAGCCTTTGGCTCTGGAATCCAAACCATTCTCGAGCCAAAAGGCATGGGAATTGAATTCAAATTCAAATAGAACGATCATGTTAATAATATGATCACAGTACTAAAGTGGTTGTGTTATTAAATACATTATTAATGCAACCACATTACTTAATAACATAATCATATTATATATTCACAACACCCTAAAATTTGAATTTGCATTTTGACCTACTAAGGATCCATTAGGCCCAATAGTCTTAATAAAAACATTTGGTTGATTAAGATTATTGTTTGGGATAAATTTTATTATCAATATTTGATAACATTTAATGACAATTAGAGATTTATTAACCTATGGATTAATTTATTGTTCATTTGACATGAGTTGAATCTTCCTTAAAATATAGATAGTCCTAATTCATCCTAGATAGGGTGAAGAAGTCAAAAGTTGGCTTTTAGTGATCCAATGATCCAAATAACTCATAATTTAGTAAATTTGATTTATATTTAATTTTTTACTTGATTAAACAAATTATATTGTCCAAAAATCAATTGGAGTACAAAGATCCTCTGACTAAGTACTAACAGACCTAGAGTATTAGGTTCAAAATAGAGTTCAGTGATATTATAAATGTTTAAGGATTAGTTATTGGAAATTTGGTATTTGAAAATAAATTTATAGTCTTCACAAGATTCAAATGGTTTTTTGGAACAACAATAAATACATTAAGGGTCATTATATTTTGTGTCAAGAGTGTATACAGTCATAAAAGAGGTTGAATTTGGTTAAACAGGACTGTGTTAGTTTTTATGGATAATTGGTGATGTTTAAAACTTGTAAAAAACTTTTATAAACTTTATAGTATTGTCTGAGTCTCTGATAAGATTATTTGAATTATTAAATGAAGTTCTATAAGTATCTATTTTCAAGGTATATCAATGCATTATTACCTTTTTTTGCATATAAGAAGTTGTCTTTTATCAAGTTCAAAGATGTCACAAACATACATGCCTTACATTATGACTGATTTTATCACGAGATGTCATAAAATGCATTTTTTTGAACATATGGCCAAAAATTAGCCTTTAGAGTCTAAATCTAGCTATGTATTTGATTTAGAGTTGAGAAAATGCAAATGGAATATTACTTGTATCAAAAAGAGATTCATCTCCCCTTAGAGGGGAAAGGAGAACGACTTGTAAGTATGAGTGATGTAGATTGGTCATTGCTTGACATGAAGGCATTGGGAACCATACAGTTATGCCTTACATCTTATTTTGCATTTAGTATTTCAAATGAGAAAACTACAAAGTATCTCATGGATAAACTTGGAAAGTTGTATGATAAACCCTCTGCTTCAAATAAATTTTTTCTTATGAAAATATTGTTTAATATGAAAATGTCTAAGAATAGTTCTATTGCTAGTCATTTAAATGATTTTAATACGGTTGTAAGTATGATCACTTCTATTGGAATTAAGTTTGATGATGAAGTTATAGTTTTGTTGATTTTGTGTTCTTTGCCTGATAGTTGGGATAGCTTGGTTATGGCTGTGAGTAATGCAATCCATGCCAAAGAAAGCTTAAAATTTGAGGATATTGTAGGTGTGATTCTTAGAGAGGAAATACAAAGGCAGAGCACTGGTGAATCAACTTTAGGTAATTATTTATCTATTGAAACTATAGGGAGGGAAAAAGACAAGAGCAAAGGAAACCATGGAAAGTCAAAGGGTAGATCTAAATCTAGATCTAGAGCCAAGATGATATGTTGGCATTATGGGAAGAGTAGACACTCAAAGAAGGATTGTTGACCACTTCAAGATAAGAATTACAATAAGGAGGAAATGAATGAGGTAAATGTGACATCATGTAAATCATATAAAGATGCCTTAATTCTTTCTATGAATATTTTTTTTGAGTCTTGGGTATTATATTCATGGGCTTCTTTTCATGCCACCTCACATAGGCATTATTTTATTAATTATATTCAAGAGAATTTAGGACATGTTTATCTTGGTGATGATGAACCATGTGAGATAGTAGGGAAATGTTGTGTTTAGGTTAATATGTAGAATGGGAACACATGGATACTTAAAGATGTCAGACACATGCCTTTGTTGAGACAAAATATGGTTTTAGTGGGGAAATTGGGTAGTGAGGGATGTTCGGTAATGTTTCCTGTAAATTATTTGAAAGTTACCAAAGGTGTTCTTGTGGTTTTGAGAGGTAAGAAAGTTGGTACTTTATATTTGACTAGTAGTGTTAATTCTTGTGATTCAATTTCTTGTAAAAGGAAATACAACTATGTGGCACTACAAGCTTGGTCATATGAGTCATAAGGACATGGAGATATTAAAAGAAAAGTTTCCTAGATTAAAAAACATTGATTTAGAATTTTATGAGAATTATGTTTATGAGAAATAGAAGTGAGTTAAGTTCCTAAAAGTTGGACCCATAAAGAAAGAGCACAAGTTAGAGTTGGTATAATCAAATGTATGGGGACCAATTGAGGTATCTTTTATTGGTGGTTCCAATTATTATGTCACTTTTATTGATGATGAAACTAGGAAAGTTTGGGTTTATTGTATTAAAAATAAATATGATGTATTTGACACTTTTAAGAAGTGGAAAGCCTTAGTTGAGAATGAAATAGGTCTAAAGTTGAAATGTCTCAGATCAGATAATGGAGGTGATTATTATAGTAATGCTTTATTTGATTATTTTTATAACAATGGAATCCATAGTCAAAGTATGGTTCCAAGAACTCTATAGAAAAATTGGGTATCTTAAAGCATGCATAGAACAATAATGGAACATGTTAGGAGCATGAGGTTACATGCAGGGTTACCTTTGCAATTTTGGGTAGAAGTAATTAGCATGATAGTCTATTTGATTAATAGAGGAGATTCAATGCCTTTGGATGGAGGCATTTTGGATGTGAGGTTTTTCTCTCATTAAGAAAGAGGCTAGGACCAAGTTAAAGGCAAAATCAGAAAATTCATTTTTGTTGGTTATGGTGAGGATGACTTTGGTTTCCATCTATGAGGCATTAGAGATAAGAAAATATTTAAATCTAGAGATGTAATTTTAATAAAAAATTCATGTATAAGAATCAATTATAGGAACAGGAACAAGAATAGGGGAAAAAAATTACATAGTATTGGATGACATTGTGGATGACAAAGTATCTAATGAATCAGTTCATGAACCTTCTACACAAGGACCCCAAAATACTATGGTAAGAAGGTATTCTAGGGTAAGAAGAACACTTGAACATTTTTATCCTTCTTTGAATTATTAGTTACTCACTAACAATGGAGACCCAAAGTGTTATGATAAAGCAATACAAATAGATGCTAGGAAGAAGTGGGAGCAAGCCATGGATGAGGAGCATAGATCTCTCATGGAGAACCAAACATGGAATTTGGTAAGGATAACCAAGGGAAAGAGTGAATTTACAAAAAAGTGGTTATTCATTAATAAAATAAGAGGATGAAGGGAGAAAAAGGTATAAGGAAAGGATGGTGGTCAAGGGGTTTACACAAAAATTAGGTATTGATTTTGATGAGATGTTTTCTCTTGTTGTAAAAATGACTTCTATTAAGATTGTTATTAGTTTAATTGCAGTTGAGGATTTTTAATTAGAAAAATTAAAAATATAAACTAAATTTCTTCATGGTGAATTAGATGAAGTGATCTGAGCAATATTTCATGGGATAATTCAAGCGACGGTTCTACCCCAATTGGTGGCAGAACTTTGGGAGCCATAACTTTTGCACCGTAGCTCCATTTGACTCGTTTGAACCATTGGAAATATAATAATGAGGATAATGTGGTGAAATGGCATGGAGATATTCTCAATGGATTTTGACCTCTGAAAACCCAATGTAAGTGCCCCAAATTTCAATTTTAGTAGTGTAGTCTAAAAATAGTAAGTTTCTAAAAGTAGTAATTCCTCAAATTCTGTATTGTTGTAAATCATGGAAGTAGAACCACTTAATATCCATCAATATTGGTGACATTAAACATCCTCCTCCAACCTTTAAAACATGTATAAATGAGATGTAACCTAAAATAGAAATCAGACATCTCTTCTCAGATATAGGCATATGTTTAGGTTTTCAAATTTGATGAATAAAACATCTCTTCTCAGAGATAGCATTATTGTTATTGTGTTGTTCATATTTATTGAATTATATTTCAGAAAAAAGCTTGAGTTTTGGATCATGAAGAGTGTATATGAATCAACCAAAAGGATATTGGGTCAAAGGGAAGGATAACTATGTGTATAGACTAAAGAAGAGCTTGTATGGCCTAAAACAAGCTCCACGGCAATGGTATAAGGAAATTGATTATTTTATGTTGGAACAAGAATATTAAAGGTGTAATTATGACCATTTAATGTACATTAAACATTTTGATGATGGTTATTTTATTATATTATGCTTGTATGTGGATGACATGTTAGTTGTAGGAAATAACATGTTCATATACTCAAGAAGCATCTTAGTGACTTCTTTTCTATGAAGGATTTGGGTGTAGTGAAGCAAAACCTTGGTATGAGGATTAATCATGATATAAAGGAGAGGAAGATAATTTTATCCCAATCAGATCATTTGAAGAAATTATTAGAAAGGTTTATCATGTTGGATGCTAAATCTACTGGTACTCCTTTGGCAGACCACTTTAGATTATCAAAGAAGTAGTGTTCCAAGATGGAGCTTGAAAATATTAAGATGTAAAAGGTATCTTACTCATTGAGATTTGGTATCTTGATGTATTCCATGGTTTGTACTAGACCAGATATTATCTAAGTAGTGGGAGTTATGACCAAGTATATGAGTGATCTCAGTTATGAGCATTGGCAAGCAGTGAAATGGATTCTTCAGTATTTGAGAGGAACCATGGACATTTCATTATGATATGGTGGATCAAATACCACTTTGTGTGGTTATGTGAACATGGATATGGTAGGGGATATTTATAGCATGAGGAGTATGATAGGTTATATATTTATTGTTGGAGATACAATAGTTAGCTAAATTTCTAGGATACAAAAGGTTGTGGCTTTATCAACCATAGAGGTAGAGTATGTTTCTAACATAGAGGCTAGCAAGGAGATGATTTGGTTACAAGATTTTTTTTGAGAGTTGGGGCATGAGCAAGAAGTTTAGAGACTACACAGTGATAGAGTGTCATTCATTTGGCAAAGAACTCTACTTTTCACTTGAGGATGAAACACATTCAGTTATGTTATCACTTCATCATAATAGCTTTGGAGAACTTGGTGAAGCTGGAGAAGATTCATACTATCCATAATCTTAGTGATATGATGACCAAGGTGGTTACATTAGACAAGTTGAGACTATGTTCAGATTTGGTTGGCCTTAGTGGTCATGGAGCAGTGATAGATTCTGTTTAGGAGAAACAATCTCCAAGTGGGAGATTATTGAGTGTGGAGCCCTTTGGGGCTATCACATGACCATGATGTTATGTTTTGAGGGCTTATATATCTCCAAGGATGTGGGGAGTGAATTTTTCATGTACCCACATGTGAGTGGAATATTATTAAATGTTTATTTAATAATTCCATGTTAACTTCCATGTTATTGGAAGTGGGATTGATTTCCTTATTTTTAGGGAATCAATTGTTATCTTTATTTATTTCCATGTTGACTTCCATGTTTATTAAGAGTGGGATTGATTTTATTATTTTTAGGGAATTATTTGTTTATTAGAAGTGGGATTGACTTCCTTGTTTCAAGGAGTTGGTTGTTATCACATTACATTGTAAGTTGTGCCCTTTGGAGGAGGAGAGATAAGGATGGCATGTTCCTTCTTGATGGAGCTTGTGGATAAGCTTGAATATGTATAATATGGTGTGTTACCTTATGGATAGAGCCTATCTTGGATAAGGATGGCAAGTTTTCTCCTTGTTAGGTGGTTTTCTTCATTATTTGATATATAAAGGTGGAGATGAGACTTAATATAACAAGTTTTGATTATGACAAAGATAGTGTGTAGATGTGATTATTTATAGGGTACAATATAACAACTTGTGGTATGTTATTATATAGGTGCAGGTGCAACATAACATGTGTGGATGATTATTGACAAATTTGGATCAACAATTCATTGAATTCATTTGTGAATTCAGGAGGAGATATTCTACCTCTATGAGAGGTTCTTTGTAATCTTGTTTTGTTACATATTTATTGAGAATTTTATTGGTGGATATAGTCCACATTGGGTGAACCATGGTAGATATGTGTTATGTGTTATTGATGGTTTTATTTTCTCTATTATTGCTTTCATTTACTATGATTTGAGGAATTATTTCTATGATGCAAGTAGTGCATAATTAAATATTATTTTACACATTTAAAATTTGGTTATGTGATTTTATGGTGAATTAAATCAAGTTTAAATTTGTTTAATTCCTAGCACATCAGTCATTACCATAATTGAGTTCATAAGATCAATCTATGATGATGTGGGGGATAATTGATCCCAAAATCACATTCTTTACTCACAAATCTAGGTTCAAGGAGCTCAAATTTCCCCCAATCACCATCATGATTGTACCTTATATACCCTAAAACCTATACCCTAAGCCCTAATCCCTAAATTTCCTAATCCCTAAACTATAAACAATAAATATAAACCCTTTAAACCTTGATCCAATCATTTTAGATGAAATCAACATCATTTAGATTAAGATTAAGTTTATAGGGATTAGTTTGGCCTAAATCACATGAACAATCACCCCATTTGACTAATTCACTCAATCTGCATGATGATATGGAGTATAATGATAACCCAAAAACATATTCTATAGTCACAAATGGGTCTAAGTGATTCAAATTATCCTTAATTATATTTGTAATTGACCCTATGTACCCTAAACCATATATATACATTAAAACCTAAGCCCTAAACCATAAACCCTAAAAACTATACCCTAAATTGTAAACCATAAACTTTCCCTATTTACCAATTGATTTAGTCCCAATTAACATCCTTTATACTAATAATTAGGTTTGAACATGGCATAGAGCAATTATACATTATATACAGGTCCTTAAATCTAAACCCTATGCCCTAATACTTATGTAATCCCTATGCCCTAATTCCCACTACATGTTGTAAATATTAATGCCTTATGATATAATTGATTTCATCATGAGATGTCATAAAAATGCACTTTTAAACCTATGGCCAAAACTTAGCCTTTGTAGTACCAATATAACTATGCATCTAAAGTAATTTGGTGTTGTTTCGAGCCCCTTAAACCTAATTAACCAAATAAGAGGCTAGGTGATTATTTTAATTAAGGAGGCATTTGAGTCTAATTCAAACTTCTTCAAGAGTAAGATATGATTTAGGTCAAAATAAAAAGATCGATTCTCTCATGAATTGATCCAATTAGTCAATTTGTGCAATTAGTGGTGTGATCTGGGCAAAATTGAGCCCATAAACAAAATTTATGGCTCAATCAATTGTACGACATGTATGCAACATGTACATGGCATAACTAACCCTTTTTTATCATACATGCAAACATGAAGGTAATTGTCATAAAAAGGTGACTAGTGATTAGACCCTATATCTTTTATCTTAAACCCTAAACCCTATACCATTTAAATTTAACCCTATACCATTTATATTAAACCCTAATCCATAATCCCTAAACTCCAAATGCTTTAAATTATAGAACCTAGACCCTAAACCAATAAATTTAGCCCCAGTTAACATCCTTTATATATATAGTAAGAATTAGGTTCATAGGGATGAAGTTGGTCAAAATTATATCACTCATTAAACCATAATTGACTTAATTGGCTCAATTTGTGATGATGTGGGGGATAAATGATCTCAAAATCACATTCTTTACTCATAGACATAGGTTCAAGAAACTCAAATTTTCCCTAATTGCCTTCATGATTGTACCTTATATACCCTAAAACATATACCTTAAGCCCTAATCCTTAAAGTTCCTAATCCCTAAACTCTAAACCATAAATATAAACTCTTTAAAACTTGAACCAATCATTTTAGCCAAAATTAACATCATTTAGACTAAGAATTAAGTTTACAAGGCTAAGTTTGGCCTAAATCACATGACTGATTGCCCCATTTGACTAATTCACTCAATTCACATGATGACATCTAGGGTATAATGACAACCCAAAAACACATTATATAGTCACAAATGTGTCCAAGTGAATCAAATTATCCTAAATTATCTGTGAGATTGACCCTATGTAACCTAAACCATATATACATTAAAACCTAAGCCCTAAACCCTAAAAACTATACCCTAAATTATAAACCATAAGCTTTCCCTATTTACCAATCAATTTAGTCCCAATCAACATCCTTTATAGTAAGAATTAGGTTCACATGGCATAGAGGGATTAGACATTATATATAGGTCCTTAAACCTAAACGTTATACCCTAATCCCTAAAACATAAACTATAAGCCCTATGCCCTAATGCCCACTACATGTATCAAACTTACATGCCTTATGATATAACTTATTTTATCATGAGATGTCATAAAATGCATGTTTTAAACCTATGGCCAAAACATAGCCTTTAGATTACAAATCTAACTATGCATCTGAAGTAAATTGGGTCTATTTTATGCACCTTTAACCTAATTTCATGACTATAAAATGTGATTTGGGGGTCGATCAACTCTAATTTGCCCCAATCACCATCATGATCGTACCTTATACACCTTAAAATTTATACCCAAAGCCCTAATGTTTAAAGTTCCTAACTCCTAAATAATAAACCATAAATATAAACTCTTTAAACCCTAAACCAATCATTTCATCCCAAATTAACATCATTTAGAGTAAGAATTATCTTTGTAATTGACCCTGTGTACCCTAAACTTAAGCCCTAAACACTAAACCCTAAATTTTAAACCAAAAATTTTCCTTATTTACCAATCAATTTAGTCCCAATTAATATCCTTTGTAGTAAAAATTAGGTTCACACATGGTATAGAGTGATTAGACCTTATATACACTATTAAACCTAAACCCTACATGCCCTAATCCATAAGCCCTAAAACATAAATTATAATCCCTAATACCTAATCCCTAATCCCTAAAACTTAAATTGTAATCCCTAATCTGTAATCCATAATCCCTAATCCCTAAACCCTATGCATTAATGCCTTAATCCCTAATCTATATTAAGTATAATGCAATTGTTTTATTCTTAATATAGACAACACTCAGTTCTCAATGCTAATTTATAACACCAACTAAGTATTAAAAATAATGTGATCACATTATTGTTAGGATTAGTTTTCACATTGTGTAAATTTGGGTATTTATCAAGAGGTAAATATTAATAGGTTTGTTAATTAGTATTTGGTAGTAATATTGTTATAAACAATATTGTGATATTAGATAGAATATATTATTGTTGAGATATATTGTTATAACAATATATTGTATATAGGTTTGCATAATCATAGGATTTCAGGTGAGAGAAAATAGTGGAGAGATTATAGGAATCATATTCTTATATATTTGTAATGTGTCCCAAATGATAATTAATCAAAGTAAAAATATTATGATATATTGTGTTTTAATTTATTTATCTGTTCTATGTAACGTGTGTTGATCTTCTACAAATATATACCAAACTCTTTATTTGGTATCAGATCTATATCAATTCAATAATAGAGTCTTTTGAAGAATTATTTCTTATTTTTATTGTAGTGTACAACCTACAAAGATCATATTGTTGTGTATTACTCTGAATTGTGGTTTTGTTGTATTGAGTTGTTAGTGCATTAACCAATGGAGTTCATTCGATATATGGTATATTCAAGGATACATTGTAGCCTGATCTTGAAATTCATATTGATTTTATTGCGTGCCAATGAAATTAGTAAGGTTGTGTCATTTCAAAATTTTGGTCCTTTATCACAGGTCTACATTATCGGTGCTTAATTATTGGAGTACCTCAGTTTTAAAGTGATATCCTCCCACCGATCATGGCAATGATTGGATAAAGAATATTCTTATATTATACAAGACACAAGAATATAAAGAAGGTCATCAACCCATCTATGAAATTAGACACAATAACTAATTGTTCTAATATGTCAGAATCGATGTACATTCATCCCTAAATTATCTCTGTGTATTAGATTTTGGCTGTGTATGATTAAATTTTATATGATGAGTTTAAAGAGATAGGAAAATAGAGATGGAAGAATTATTTTGAGGCATAACTATTAACTATTCAACTCATATCCATTTTGTAAAAAAAAGAAGCGCCCAGTTACCTACAAGTCATCCTCAGTGTCATGTGTAAGTTTGCTTAGCAGATTAGATAGAACATTTTGCTTATGAGCCATTCAAGCTATATATTTTTGAATATTATAAATCTACCATCATATTATCAACTCATGTTTCTAAAAGTTTAGTTCTATCAAGTTTAATGAAATCCATTGACTTCAGTTTGTATTTATATAAACTTGTTATTGTATCTTAAGTTATTAGGTAATATTGTCAATGTTTAAAAAGCAAGTCGATCTAGGAGATGTCATTTTGTCATTTAGTTATCCAAAATAAAAGTCATGATTATTAAAAAGAGTTAATTTAGAAAATTTAGAATTGTCAAAGTTTTTTATTGCTTTCATTGTCAAAAATTTATCATTTTGTGAAGAGTCAAAAGTCATCAAAAAGAGTGATGTCTAAAAATTCAAAGTTGTTTAGGCTTAGAGTCATGGACGCATTTTCATTTGTACATGATGTCTACATAGTGGGAGGATTTCCATCAAAAAATTCATGCACCTGAGATACATTAACATACCAACTAAGTAAAGAGCTTCATGTATTGGAGGTTAGAGGATACATAGAGGAAGGAGGTTTCCAGAGACCTCTCGTCAGTCGCCAACGATGGGGCCACACCAATGATTTGGTGACATTTGGTGTAGTGTGTTATTTTCAATTATGTGGATTTTAGTTTTTTTATTGTGGTGTGGTAGTGACATTTAATTTTTATCATGTGTGAAAAATAAGAATAGTTGTACCTGTTCACTTATGAATGATATTCCCATGTAACCCATTTTATATATTTACATTAGAGAATGTTGATATAAAAATCATTAGGTTAGTGGTAAACTTGTGAAAACCATGTTTTAAGGTTAGTGATAAACTTGAAAAAACTATTTTACAAGGTTAGTGGTGAACCTGAGAAATCTATTTTGTAAGGTTATTGGTGAACCTATGAAAACCATTTTGTAAGATTATTGGTGAACTAGAAAAACCAATTTTAGATGAGTGTGACGGAAGAGATGTGCGATGACACATGTATGTAGAGAAGATCATGAGCACACGGAGGTGGCACACTACAATTAGAAAACAAGATACATTGTACCATGTAAAAACTATGGGGGAAATGTTAGGATTAGTTTTCACATTATGTAAATTTGGGTATTTACCAAAAAGTAAATAGTAATAGGTTTGTTAATTAGTATATGGTAGTAATATTGTTATAAATAATATTATGATATTATATAGAATACATTATTGTTGAGATATATTTTTATAATAATATATCATAAATAGGTTTACATAATCATAGGATTTAGGGTGAGATAAATGAGTGGAGAGATTATAGGAATCATATTCCTATATATATGTAATGTGTCTTGAATGATAATTAATCAAAATGAAAGAATATTATGATATATTGTGTTTTAAGTTATTTATTTGTTTTATGTAATGTGTGTTGATCTTTTGCAAATCTGTACCAGCCTCTTTAGTTATTCCATAATGCGATCTCATTAATCTTAACATACATTTCTCAATATATATGTTGAAACATAACCTAATATAATAAATAACATGAACGTGTTATGTAATAATGTGGTCACATTATTCTTAACATACTCTTCTCAATATGTATGTTAAAATATAACCTAGTATAAAAAATAACACGATCATGTTATATAATAACGCGATCACATTATTATTATTATTATTATTATTATTATTATTATTATTATTATTATTATTATTATTATTATTATTATTATTATTATTATAGATTAAGCTTAGTTTTCAACATCTATTTTTAACCCAAATTGAGAATTCTATCCACACAAACATTCTATACGTACTTTTGTAGGACCTATGGTACCTATGTACTTGACCCCACCTATCAATTATCCTTGGGTGATGGATCATGTTCAAGGAAGAGGAAGATATTAAAGAATAAAACACTAGAGGAATTAGAATATTTGAGAGAGAAAAACAAAATACAAATGCAAAAATTTCATGCTAGACAAGGTACAAACCCTAATCTTGATGAACCAAATGCCATAGATAATGAGTCAATTGATAATAATGAATTAAACAATGATTAAATTAACCATGATGAATCGAATAATGATGAAATTGACCATAATGAAATGAATAATAATTAAATTAACAATAATGAACTAGATAATGTTGAAATTTTACATTCTAAGTTCTAAGTTTTTGATTTTGTTGATGATGAGTCTATGTATGATGCTTCACCCCCCATGAATGAAGAAAATTTGATGGAAACAAATAATTATGAAATTAACCATCAAAAAAATTTCATTGAAACATATAATTAAGAAATAAATAATGAATAAAATGTCATCCCGCCTCTAAACAATGAAAGTAATAATGATTTTGAAACACCCTCTTAACAAATTCCACCATTAACAATGCCTCCAAAAATTGTGCGTAGAAAAGACAAGTACTTAATTAAAGTCGATGAAAATATTTTAGAACCAATGCATGAAAAAATATCTGATCACCATTCAAGAAGACTGAATCAACAAATTTGGGATACTTTCTTTCATAATTTGGATTACGATATTCAAAGATGTGAATTATTTATTTCATTGATAAAATTGATTAAGATGAGACCTATAATGTACACATTAGGACTAAGAACATCTAACATGGATGATGAAAACAATGAAAATTTTGAAAATCTACATGATGCATATCATATTGTAGGCCCAAAACCATGCACCCAAGATTGTAATGCTATCTGATGTATTCTTACAACTTGTGCAATAAGTGACAAAACAAGGAAAAAATGAATGGTTTCAAAATCAAGATAAACACTTAATATAAATATAAAATTAATAATGAAATTAATTGACAAATGTGAAATACTTAATAAACCTAATATCAATGAGTTATAAGCATTATCTAGTAGACTTCCACAAAAGGACAAGGCTATAGCTGATACTCTTAAAGAATTACTTGCTCAATTTTGGAAAGACAATACAAAAGTTTTACTCGATGAAAGAGATGTGAAAAGAAGAGTTGGTTCTCATAATTGTGAGCCACATCCAAAATATTTATTAGATATGAATCAAACACAATTTTACTCTAAATTTTTGGAAAAACATCCACAAATTTATATTTGTCAAAGATATTTTGAGATGGCCAAACCTTTTTATGTAAAAATAAAACACACACACATCACTTCTTATTGTAGGCAACATGTTGAATTTTTAATGCACTATGATTTTTTTTGTAGCATATCCATTGTACTTTTCATACTAACAACATTTTTTAGGAGTGTGGCATTGAATTGCCACCAAAATTAGCCAAAGAATTTATTCCAATTGTCTTTTACAAAATACCAAATGGATAGTTATTTTACAACAAATCATGTTTAAATAAAAATTGCAACATTTTTGGTACATTGCCAAAATTGAAAAAAATGTATCCATGATGAGATTACAAGTGCAATTGGACAAAAATTAGTTGGTTTAATCAAATATAAATTAGTGATTTATTAAGTAAAAGATGGCAAAGAATCTAAAAGGTGTGAGCTTGTTACAAAAAAGATACCTGTTTCTAAATTTTTGATCAAATTTAGGGAGAAGATTATTTATGAGTATGTAAGGTACACACACAAGGCTAGATGGTTGGATGAACATTTCAAGATAAGCAAAGATACATTGCACTTCATTTGATTGTTTCAGTAGTTAATTTTTTTTGAAAATTACACATTCAAACCTCAAATATAAGTTCAATCATAGTATTACAACTCATCACAAGTTACCATCTTCATGCATATAACATTCATCCATGTACTTGATAGTCTAGAGCAACAATGGAAAATATTAAGGAAGTACCATTTCTATATCATCAATGACTGATCACATTGTTCAGATTATGTACAAGGTTATTTTAATAAGTTCTATAAACAATTGAGTCAAAGGAACATTACTTTCAATCAACATTACATTTGGTTAGATAATTGCACATCACAATTCAAAAATTCATAGATGTTTTATTGGTTAAGCAAGATGCATGTTACCACTGGTGTAGAACACATTTGGAGTTTCACTGAGGCTATCCATGGAAAAGGGGAGCATGGCAGTGATGGAGCATGTGTAAAAATAGATATTGTAAGGGAGGAGTTGAAATTTGAAGAGGGTGTTCATTTGATAAATGCAAAAACTATGGTTGAATGGTGTAATGAGAACATGTGTCATGGTGCTCAACAAAATTCTACTATTCATAGATATTTTTGGTTAATGGAGGAAGAACACTTAGCAAGTATGAGGATTGTATGACTCTAAGGGGTTCAAGTAACCTCCATTCATTTTATAGCTCAAATTCAATTTCTTGGACTGTTTATATGAGACACTTGGCATATTTATATTATGCATGCATGGACTCTATTTAGAATGAGTGTAGCCAAAATAGTGGGTGGATGATTAGATTTACAAACCTCTAATTCCAATCAACATATATGACATCATCAGATGACTTTGACCATGTATTTGATATAGTGCATCCAGATAAAATATTTTTCATTATGTACAATTTATTCTCATTATATATCTCCATATTGTTGCTAAAAATGGTTTTTTGTGATACAGGTCATGTTTTTGTAGTCATTTTATATGGGGATAATGAACAGGGCACTGATTACTACCAATGTCGATGTGTAGAGAGAAAGAAAAAATTTACTTCTCCAATTATAGATGGAGAAAACATTGACTATCCCATTGGGTTAGTGGTAGTCATAACACTTGGTTTCAATGATATCCTATAAAATATTAAGATCAATGGTTGTTTTAAGAGTTTGAAATGCATAGGAAGATACCACACTATTTAAATTTGATTCTTGCAATTAATATTCAATTACAAAAATATCATGGGAGGCCATTAAACAAGAAACTATAGAAAGTTTGGGAGTTAGACCATAAAGCTATTCTTGATACTATCAAGGTTAGAGCATATCCTAGTGGTTCATTAGATTTAAATACATAGTTATGTTGAATTTTCAAATGTAGATGTAATCAATTTTACCAAATGTTTTTTAATTTTTTAGGTAGTACATATAACTTTCATTTTTAATTACTTACTAATAATTTTTTGTAGGCTAGTGTTGCCAAATAATCTTCCACCTTCATGTGGTTGAAAATCTCAGTAGAGAATTATATATTTTTAAACATAATAAAATATTAGGTTATACATGATCTAATCTCAAGAAATGACTTATAGGTTTCATTTTATGGGTGTTTGAACTTAGGCTAAAAAATTACATTTTTCTTGTATTGGGAAGGGTGTTCTTGAGGCTAGAATGGGTGGTGGGTTTGTTGATTAGGCCTAATAGGAGGCCAATAACCTATTACTAGATGTTATACACCCATTGGATATGTTAGCATTGTTATTTTTAAGTTAGGAAGCATCAAAACTAGATTTCTATAACCATAACTTAAACTTCGATAACTTTTGTTGTCAGTGTTTTCATGCTCTGGAATGGTAGTGAAAAGGCACTTCTTGGTAGATTTGAATACCATTGAAATATGATAGCATGTAATTTTCCTATATATATTTGATCAAAGTGATATATTCTCAAGTGGAGGTCTCAGAGGTAGAAATGCCAATTGGAGCTCAAGAAGTTACTTGTTCAATACCAAAAAGTTACATTTTTAGACCCCTCACTGCAACTTATCCAATGGATTGATAACAAATATTCCAACTAAGTTATATGGGGTGAGATTAGAGGGTTCAAAATTTAGAGGAGGGATCTGATGATTCATGAAAATGACTTACAGTTTTTGTTTTACATGTGTCTGAACTTAGGCTAAAAAATTGCACTTTTCTTGTATTGGGAAGGCCATTCTTGATGTCAGAATGCGTGGTGGGTTTGTTTATTGAGCCTGATGGGAGGCCAAGAACCTAGTAATATAAATTATACACCCCCTAGATGTGTTTTCAATGTTATTTTTTTTAGGAAGTGTCAAAATGAGGGTTTTATAACCACAACTTAAACTTTGACAACATTTGTTATCAATGTTTTCATACTTCGAAATGGTAGTGAAAATGCATTTTTGAGTGGGTTTAAACATCATGACAATGTGATAAAATTTAATATTCATATCTAGATGTGATCAAAGTGATATATTCTTAGGTGGAGATCCTAGAGGCAAAAATGTTAGTTGGAGCTCAAGAAGTTGCTTCTTCAATGTCAAAAAGTTGCATTTTTGGACCCCTCACTGTAACTTGTCCAACAGATTGCTATCAAAGCTTCCACCTGAGTGACCCAACATGAAATTAGAGGAATTAAAAATGAAAGGGATGGATTTGATGATTCATAAAAATGACTTACAAGTTTCATTTTATGCATATTTGAACTTAAGTTAAAAAATGCAATTTTCTTTTATTGAGAAGGGCGTTTTTGAGGCCCGAATGAGTGGTGGGAATATCGATCAAGCATGATGGGATGTTAATAACCTATTACTAGACATTATCTACCCTCAGATGTGTTTATAGTGTTAGTTTTCTGTCAAGAAGCACCAAAACTAGAGTTATGCAACCACAACTTAAACTTTGATAATATTTGTTGTCAGTGTTTCCACGCTCCATAATGGTAGTGAAAATGCACTTATGGGTGGATTTGAACATCATTACAGTGTGATAACATGTAATTTAACTGTCTAGACATGATCCAAGTGATATATTCTTAGGTGGAGCTCTCAAAGGCATAAATTCCAGTTAGAGCTCAAGAAGTTGCTTGTTTAATGCCAAAAAGCTGCATTTTTGGACCCCTCATTGCAACTTGTCTAATGGCTTACTATCAAATGTTTCACTTGATTTATATAAGATTAAATTATATGATTTAAATATTTATGGGATGCATTTGAAATTTCATTTAAATGACTTACATGTTCATTTTATGTGTGTTTGAATTTAGGCTAAAAAATTGCATTTTCTTGTATTGGGAAGGGCATTCTTGATGCCATAATGGGTGGTGGGTTCAATCGAGCCTAATGGGAGGCCAAGAACCTGGTCATAGATGTTATCCTCCCATTTATATGTGTTGGAAGTGTCATTTTTTGGTTAGGAATAATCAAAACCATAGTTCTATGATCATAACTTAAATTTTGACAACATTTATTATCAGTGTTTTCATGCTCTGAAATGGTACTGAAAATGCACTTCCAAGTGGATTTGAACATTGTGGAAGTGTAATAACATGTAATTTGCATATATATATATATATATATATATATATATATATGTGATCAAAGTAATATATTCCCAGGTGGAGGTCTCAAATTCAAAAATGGTAGTTGGAGCTCAAGAAGTTACTTGTTCAATGCCAAAAAGTTGCATTTTTTGACCCATCACTACAACTTGTCCAACGGATTACTCTAAAAGGTTCCACCTACGTGATTTAGGTTGAAATTAGATGGATTAAATGGGTATGGGAGAGATCTTATGGTTTATATAAATGACTTACAAGATTTGTTTTATGCATGTTTGAACTTAGACTAAATTTTTTTATTTTTCTTGTATTGGGAAAGGTGTTCTTGAGGCTAGAATGGGTGGTGGGTTTATCGATCAAGCATGATGGGAGGCCAATAAACTGATACTAGATGTTATCTACTGCACCTAAACATATTTGAAGTGTCATTTTTTGGTTAGGAAGCATTAGAAAAATAGTTCTACTAAACTCTCAGCCTATTGAACATGTTAAAACTTGGGTAAGATGAGTTTTTGGTTGATTTGAGTTATATAAACTTGGGTAAGGGTTAGAACATGTTACAATTGATAAAATAATACTATAAATATAATTTTTAAGATCTAAAAACTTTATATTGAGAAATTAACCTATTAGAGCAACAACTAGGTCTATAGACCAAAAAACTTAATGAGTAATTGACCTATTGACCTATTTAGTCATGTTAACATCATCCTCAAGTTAGATGTAAGAGAACAAGTTATGTAACCACCCAAACTAAGATTGAATTGGCATGGATTGTAAGTTGTAGGTGTTGTGTGGCATATAAGGGATAGAGAGAAGAGAGAGAGGTGAGATAAAGCTCCAAGAAGGAGAAAATAGGGGACACTGAAGAGAAGATAACATACCTCTCAAAAGAAGATGATCCATTCTTTTTCATGGGTTGTGTTTTATAATCAAGATTGTTAAAAGTGAATAAATATGGAATGATTATGTGTATCTATATTTCATGGAATAGTATTGGATTGTCATAAATTTTTATATTGTCTTTAAAAGGCCCTAGAGGCCATGATCAAGTCACTTTTGTGTGTATTGGTAGGTCTAAACAAGAGATTGTAGGTTAGAGTCAAGGAAGAGAATAAATGATGAGATTGGTAAAGTATGGTGCAATAAGGAGGAATGATCAGTCCTCTATAGGTAAGATAAAAGATGTGTCAGGTTGAAAGGTGTAGTTGTTTTTATCCCCAAAAGGGAGAGAAACTAGAAGAGAAAATTCTTTGATGAGAACTCTATTATGACTATGACACTCCCCAGATTGTGTTATTTTAATGTATTTGAAACTTCATGTCAAGAAAGTCATTATATTGTTTGAGTAGATTCACATATGAATTCATCCAGGGTTCATGGTGAGTAGTTGGATGTCTAGGTTGGATTCAAAATAAGTAACAAATGTTCATTACCCTATTATTTGAAAGGTTGCCCTGTTTACACAGTTAACACTCTATTTGGTAGACACTCAATGCCTTATTATGTAATCAAATACCAAGAAAGTTTGATGTGTGACTAAATAAGGTAAATGTCTATTGAGTTAGTATAATTTTGTGTAATGGAGGAGATTACAAATCACTATAAATATCTTTTTGGAGTTTGGAATTGTTGAACACAAACAAACCCAACACAACAGACCCCTATTTTGCTCAGTTACCCTGTGTCTATTCGATTAGTGTGCCAATGAAAGGATGTGTATGGTTTTGAAATTGATAAAATTATGAGAAAATTTAGGATGAAAATGCATTGTGACAATAGTTCATTGGGGGTTTAGTAACCTTTAAAGTGTAGATAGATCCCTATGTCTTATATAGTCCAATAAAGAGTGACAAATTTCTATGTTTTGAGTTGGTTGAAGTGAATGAAGGTTGATCAAAGGATATTACCTATTGGGGAGTGTGGTTACTAATAACACAAACCTAAGGAAGGTATTATATTCCTTTGGAAGGAATTAAAACTAAATAAAATTAATTATGAAGCCTCTCGACCTCTACAAATAGGCAACTAGGGTTTCAAACCCAAAAACCCTATAAATCCCATTATAACTATGTAAAATTCTTAAAATTTGGTATTATAACATATTTTAATGCCCCCAAAAGGATTAAAGTGGTTTGGACTCTGTACAATATGGATTTGTATGATTTTAATGACCATGTCATGAATGGAGGGCTAGAAAGGCCTAATTAGACAAGGGCTTATAAAGGAAATGGTACCTATAGGGAGAATTATAGAATAGAAATTTATGGAGATTTGTATAAAGATAGATTTTGGTCTAAAATTCTTTTATATCTTTAGGGGAGTTGATATATTTTTCAAAGAAAGTGAAAAGGTCATAAAAAAGGTTACAAGCCTAGTGGGGTCATTAATAGCTTTATATGTGAAAATGAGTATTAAATTATGATTTAGGGTTTGAATGAGGTTAAATAAAGTATGATATTATCATATAAGATCAACTATGAGAATAAATTGTACTCATGAAACCTATATCAATATTTGGTACTTGAAACCTAAGAGGATTGCCTAGTGAGAAGATAATGAAAGAGTGGGAGGAAGTTTGTGAATGGAATGAATGAAATGAGTTAGAGAATGAATGTGAGAGGTTTTTAAGATGTATAATGACACAAATAAGTGTATCCAAATTTTACAAGAGTCAAGTAGAAATATAATAAGGCTATTAAGCCTAAGTGATAAGAGAAAGACTAGATTGGTGACAAAAGATTCAAGACAAATCAAAAGCATTGAATGAGATCTTTACCAAGACCAGAGCCAAGAGTGGATGTTTTGAAGACTTATTATATTTAATTATGAATTATAAGGCATATAAAAAGGATACCTAGTTTCAATAAAATCTAGTCAAAAAGGCATTAGAGCCAAGTGAAGGTGAAATATTAGGTAACTTACAGGTATAGTTACCAGAGTGAGAAATTTGAAATGATTTTATGTCTTTGTATTATACAAGTTTGAACATGATTGGGTATGGGTTTTACGTGCAATCAAATTGTGTTAATGATCAATTGAAAATTTATAAATAGGTGATGACAAATGTAAAATAGATAAGAGTGTCATTAGTCATTTCCACTACACACAATGAAATAAAAACTTTAATTTAAAAAAATATGGGAGATCCGAGATTTATATCATTGAAAATAATAATTTTTTAATCCTCATTTGTGTAAAACAATAAATATGAGATCCTATAGATAACAGTTTTGAATATGAAAACAATAATATACAATAACACATAAAAAAATAAAAACTAAATATAAATTAGATAGATTGTCATGATAGGCATGCAATATAGGCACATGTGTGCAATGTCAATAATACATAGATTGCCATGATAGGAATACAAAAACTACATCTACCAACATAATATCTAATGTTGGGTGAATTCCATATACACATATACAATGCCAAAAATGCATAAATTGCCATATAGGCATACAAAAAAGTACATCTTATGTAAGACATACTATTCAAAAACTAGCCTCCCTCTCTTTGCCTTCCTCAAAGAAGACTCTTTCTAGGATGCCCTAATAGTAGATGGATACCCCTCTAAAGCCTTGAATTACTTCAAGGTCTGACTTTAGGTCCTACTCTCATAGCTCACTTGCAGTTGAACCTATTCAAATATAATTATTATTACAAATTAACATAAAATACATTCAACCAATTGTTAAAAAATTAATTTTAAACTACAATAAAAAATCATTTAAACATGCACTTAATGTAAGCTCACAGTCTTGCTCAATCTATTTTTGATGCTCAAAAAAGTTAATGATAGGCTCAAATATTCAAATAGGCATCTCAAATATGGGAGAAACATGAGAATTTGCCCTACTAATCATCTGACTAAGACTATTGGATGTCATAAGATAAACCTGCATACACAATAAATTTACATAAGTTATATTTCCCCCAAGTATGTAGTAAAATTATTAAAACAAGTATATTTTACAATTCAAAATTACAAGTTAATATATACCTCTATCAATGCCTATGTAGATGACATTGCAGCAATAATGCCTATGTCTGTCTCGACTCACAAAAAGGGAGGAGTGTCTACTTGAGCCATCAACTGTTCATGTAAACAAGTTATCACTTAATTTTATATAAAGTATCAAATATTATATATGGAAACCATGCATATCATGAAATTATAATGTAAACCAAGAATCATGGAAGTGTAACTGTCATATAATGTGCATATCATGAAATGACAATGTAAACCAAGAATCATGGAAGTGTAAATGCTATACAACATGTAATGGCCAAGAATAACAAACTAGTTTTCATGTTATAGGTAATATAAAAATTGTAATAGATGTAGGAAGTGTGAGTATAATATTATGAGGATTAAATAATAGTAGCACTTTGACAAGGCAAAATTAGGGAGAGAAAAGGAATAAGAGACATATCAAGAACTCTGTCCTTACTTGTAAAGCTTATTTAGATAGTAAAAAATACCATTATATATTTAATGGGGAAAGGTTGAGCTAAAAATATATGGCCTCCATCCTTATATTATATGCATGATATCAATCATGTGTATTTCTATATATAATACATGGATTGATATCACATTCATTTATAATAGATGGATGACTTGATTTTTGGGAAAACACCCAACCAATAGAAGGGAGTGAGCCATGGTGTATCCACCTCTTGATGAAGGTGTGTGTAAATAAAATTATACCAATAGGTAGAGGAAGGAAGGTCCTTGTCCAATATATCAATTTTTAGCCATCTAAATATATTGTCTTGTTTTGTCTCAAGAGAACAAAACTGGCAAATAGTTTGGGTGTTGAATTGGAAGAAACTGCAAGGTGTAATTGTTGAGGTTGGGACATATTTTAGTACCAACACAAATGGTGACTCTCCCCAAACTTGTCAATGGGGATGCAAGCTATTGAGACCTAATGAAATGTTTTATAACATAAGTAATGTTGAGTAGAGAGGTTGTTTACCCTTTATACCTTTATCATAGCCAAAGCAAGAGGTGTAATTAGGCGTTACAATTGAAATCTAGACCTTTTTTGTGTCCAAATAAAAATGTGTAATGATATATTACAATTGAATTATCATTTGTGTTACAAGTTTATGGATCAAACATGAGAAGGTAAGGTTGAAACCAAAATTTACAATCCCCTTTTCCCTAACCTGGCCCCTTCCTACAAACCACACCTCTTAAATTGGTCATCAAATATTATAAACATGTATAAGATCTTGTAATAAAATGAAGCAAGATTTAAGTCCTACTATCACTATGTCTTAAGTGAAGTCACTTAATAAAATATAAATTTATTTAAATAACTATTTCAATAATTTTTTTAAAATAATTCAATTAAATGTTGGGTCCTGAGTCATGGTCCTTTATGTTTAAGAAGACTCTTAGAGTTTCATTGTTAAGTTAATTACCCACAAAGTACAATTGTTGATGTTTTAATAATCAGTGAGTAATTTTAAGGTTTCAATTGGTCTACATTGATATTATTTGAAAGTAATTATAATTAATTTATCCAACTATTTTAATTGTGGCTATGAGTGTGCCTTTAGTCCTAAAAAATATTAAATTTCAATTAATTGAATTTGTGACCTATTTATGAGTTGGTTGTAGGTATGTTAATAGTCAAAATTGTTCAATTAGGTTGAAAGTTAGTTGACTTGGGTGGATTTGATGCAATATAATTAGTGGTTAATACTGGCCAAAATTTTCCTACATATGAAACTTTTTCCTGGATGGATCAGGCCACTCTCCTAGACTATTTAGTAAACCTTTACCCCCATGACTAGTCTCTTTCTAGTCCTGATTTGATGCTGCAATGTAGTATCCTGGAAGGTCCTAATATGGTGTCAGGAGATGAATAGAGGCCTTGTGAAGTGGATGATTAAATGGTGGAGAGAGAAAAAAAAACTCATGACCCTACCTCATGTCCCTCATAAGATTTTGAAACACTTTAAGCAAGCTTTAAGGTGATTTTAGAGATTTTGAGGAAAAAGCCTAGAAATGGGTCTTGAACTACAAGTGAAGGATCCAAAAAGTTTCTAGGGTTTTCAAGCATTTAGGGGTAGGAAGGATGTTTTCATAAGATGTTAGAGATTATAACGAGTCAAAAATGATGTCTAGAGAAGCTAATATGCCCAAAATATCCCCAAAAATGTATTAGATGACTTGAGGACCTTCAAAAATAGAAACTCTAAGTGAAAAAGTAACTTTTTAGAGAGATAAAATTGGTATTGACTTACTTCCACCTTATTATGGAATGTTTTAACTATTTGGAAATGTTTAATGCCATTTTGAGTCATTTGGAGTGGAGGAGAAGAGTTTAGGAGCAACAAAGGCTTTTGTCAAAGTGAAAATAGACTCAAAGTTATTTTATTATCTTCTAAGCATTTGAACTAACCCCCATGGTTAGTTAAACATCAAGTTCCAAGACAACTAACCATGATGTCAAGTTGAAAACACAAACCAATAAAGGTGGGGTGTATAAGTTCAAGTGGGAGAGTCTTTAGAGGTTGGGAAAGTAGGTTGGAGCATTCAAATGAGACATCTAGAACTTTGATGACTTTTCTCCAGGGTAGTGGAACATGACATCATCATCCTCAAAGTTGTTCATCTTATAGTGTATTTATAGGACAATGATAAATATTGGAGACCCTTTTAACCTTTGGAGGTTAATTTTTTGAGAGAAGACCAATGCTTAATTAATCTAAATTTTACAAAGCATTTGGAAATGTGGTTGAGTGATATTTATTAAATTCTGAGAGCTTTTTGATCCCCTCCTTTTATCTTTATTCTATTTAATAGAATTTTTATCTTCATTGTAATCATGATACTCATTTTGGTATGGTGTATCCCTACCCAATTTTTTAATAACATCCTCTTGAAGCAATAAAATAACTTATTTTTCCTACCTCTGGTGGTCTAGTTAGTTTGTGCATGATTGCTTTGTGGAAGGGTGTCTTTCCTTGGTAATTGTCCATCTTTCATGTTTTTTTTAGGTTTTCCACTATTGTTTTAGGTTTGAAACATGTGATTTTTGGTCATTAGTGAAGGTATTGTGTGAGTTTCATACTCCTCCATACTTCATCTCTTACCTAGTGGGCCTAGTCTTAGAAATATTGATGCAAAAATGGCATGTTTGAGAGGTTGTGTGAATGAGGGTTGTCTTTGAGATTCCTTAGTGTTAGTTTCATGTAAATTGGAGTGTCTTTAAGTTTTATGCATCACCCTATTTATGTATTTTAGTCATCCTTTCAATCCTTCTATCCCTTTCCCAAGCAGAATCAATAGCTTAGGTGATTCATTAAGAGGAACCAACCTTCTCTTGAGGTTCAACCCCATCACAGGATACCAATAGCCAAGGTTTGTTACCATTTTGTATCCAGGAGTGAAAGATCCTAAAAAAATCTCCCAAAAGGGTACAATTATGTGCTACAATAGTTACATTAACCATTGAACTAAAATCACATTGTATAAATTGATATGGAAGTAATGGAGAAAGGGGTCAAATTTATGAGTCATCTTTACATTTACCCACTATGATGGGTCTTAATCATGTTAAATATAGTTCCTTGTATTTTTACCCTTCATGCACATTTATTATCTTTTACCTTAAATTCCCTTGCTATTATCACTCATTTTCAAGGGTAACATGTGGATTTATGTATAATTGTAATGGTGACATAGGTTAAAATGAGAATATGACTATATTAAACTTAACAACTTCATTTTCCAAGATGGTGGTACCTAGAAGGACCCCTATATATGTGTTCTTCATTTTATAAGTATCCTCATGTCATGTGAACTACCCTTATCTAATCTTGAATGAGATTATTCATGGGATATTTGTGTAATTTTCCAAAAGTAGTTATATAAATATCGTTGAGTGTATTCTCATAGCTTGCAACAATTATGGTTCCTTTTTAGTGGTTTGTGACACCTCATAACAACTTCTAAAGGTTTATGGTACCCCCAAGATGATCAACGCATCTCTAAAATTTGTGGACATGTGTATTTATATAGGAGGAAGAGAATTTTGAAGGTTTAAAGTTGATTTGAGTTTATATGGTATAGTTTCACAGTCAGTAACCTTTAATTAGGTGTAGGAGACCTAATTAGTCCTAAGGGGTGTTGAGTTATGTGTTCTCCAAAGAGATTTAAATTATGGAAGTCCCTACATGAGCTATGTGATGTAAAGGGGTATCTGAATGTGGGTTTGGTTTGGTTGAGAGCTTTGTAGTTTATTAAAAACAAAGATGTTTGATTCAAAAAAGGGCTAGTAGAAGGAAGGTGTCAAAGAGGAAAGAAGAGTTAAGTGAAGAGTTGAATCTTAGGGGTTTTGTGGAAAGGTTGGATGAATGAAATTATATGTAATTGAGTATGTAGATTATCTTATGAGTATTGTGGAAGGATAAGATCAAATTAGCATACATATCTATGAAAACACATAAGAAGATTGTAAAGAATAGAGCAAGGATAAAGAAAGAACATGAAAATAGAGTATGAACTAAGGAGGATGATGTTAAAAGGAAATATTAAAGAGGTATTTGATTAGTAAAATGAATTCAAGTAAAGAATGAGGATTAAGTGAATACAAGGAGGATTAAGAGCCATTGAGTAGGTAAGAGTGAACAAGAAAGACCTAGTAAATACAAAGTGATCAAAGAGATAAAGAGGTTGAAGATGGAAGATAAAGAAGGAAAAGAAAACATCAGAGCTAGGTATTTGGTAGAGGTAAGTGTGTGTTTCCATCCATATTAGGGAAGCTTGTTAAAACTTATGCATCAAGATACTTGATAGATAAATTTAACTTAAACATACAAGGTAAATATACATAGAGCATAAGATTAACTCAAA
This sequence comes from Torreya grandis, assembly GCA_037957365.1. Taxonomy (NCBI): domain Eukaryota; kingdom Viridiplantae; phylum Streptophyta; class Pinopsida; order Cupressales; family Taxaceae; genus Torreya; species Torreya grandis. The sequence continues at coordinate 4,382,073 of JARHVA010000096.1, forward strand.
ATTTTACCTCTGTATAAGTAAAAGGTTTTGTCCTAATAGAGACAGATGCAGTGGTGGATGGGCTAGCAACTGGATCTAAATATTTAAACAATGGCCATGATAGATCAAATGCTACAAATGTTGACTGTGATGATGAAGGTATCATCACCTCCTATGACATAAAAAATGACATATTATTCAATTTCCATGTAAATTAATTATTATCTAAATTAAATTTTCAAATATAACTTAAATTTAACATGAAATTTATATAAAATATACTTGCATCTGTGTAGTGGCTGATATCTTCAACCAAATATGCATGCCAAAAAATTATCACTCATAATAATATTATCTAAACCCTCTAAACCACTAGTGCCATTGTCATTAGAAGGTCTAGTGCACATATCTCCACAAGAACTACAAGAGTGTGGTTAGGTATGCACACTAAGTGGCATATCTCTAGCATCGATTTGTGAGAGCTTACTCATATGCTGAATGAGTGTATCATTGAGTGAACTAAGAGCATGAAAAGTGTCGATCTCCATGACTTGATTAACTACAGATGGGATCTCAAGCTCAAGTGGCTTTTGGATATGGATCCATGTAGGCTGATTAGGTGCATGATGTGCACTTGGTTGATCCTATGTAGAGTCTTTCTATTAACCCGAAAAATCATTAAAATCAAAATAGTTTAGAATCTTATTGAGGACAAACTCATAGTAGAGTTTCCTCAAAAAATACAATAGGACCTCATGACTGTTACATAGTGGATAATAAAACACCATCCACCATCAATCCCAAAAATGGATGTGATTAAGTTATATTGGTAGTGATGGATTGTGTTGTTCCCAAAATCCATCACTTATTTTTGGGGACAACATATCAAATATTTTAGTCCTGAAGGCCAAAATGATCTCTTCCCTTAAAAATATTTTGAGTATCCAAGCTCTTCAATTATTCAAGAATTTTCAGTTAAGGGACTCACAGGTTCAACGGGTTCAACAACTTCAATAGGCGAGCTCTCACAAAGGAACAACTTCCAAACACTTAGGCAATTTCAAGGCTGGTTCAACATTGAGGTTCAAACAAAAGGTCCATCGGTAGGCTTCAAACAAATGGAATGAACCATTGAACCATTGAACCCCACCTCCAAAGGTTTAAAGATTCATGGGTTCAAAGGTTCAATGACATCGATAGACTTAAAAGAGTTAAGTGCTTCGACAGGTTCAAAGTTCAACCACTTTGAAAAGTTCAAATGGATTTAAAAGACTTAAACAAAAGAAGACTTCAAAGAAGAAATATTGAACCGTTGAACCTTGAACTAAAAGAGTTTAAAGTTCAAAGGTTCAACAAGTTCAACAGAAAAGAAAAGGATCCAGAAAGTTTGAAGGACCAAAAGATTCAAAGAAAGAGAATGAACCGTTGAACCTTGAACCAAAGTGGTTCAAAGTTCAAAGGTTCAAGGAATTTAAAAATTTGAAAGGAAGCTTCAAGTGAAAGAAGGAAGCAGAAGATTCCAGAGACAAGTTCAAAGAGATGGTTCAACTGATTGAACCAAGGAACCAATTAAACCAAAGAGCTAATTGAACCAAGGAGCCGATAGGACCACCCAAACTATTGAACCATTGAACCGATGCACTCTCATGGTTCAAAGGTTCAAGGTTCAAAGTGGTTCAAGTGCCCAGAGACTAGTGACGTCCCCACAGATGTCAAATTTATAAGTAATGAAAAAACCATTGATATTCAAATGTGGCACGGACCTGAGAACAAACTCAGTGACTAGCTGAAGAAGAAGCCGAAAGAGCCAGTAGAAAGGGAAGAGATAGCTCGAGAGCTTAGATCACAAAGAAAAAGAAAAAACATGGCAAGGAAAGAGAGAACAGCTATAGGAAATCTATAAATATATGTAAGAGTTATTTCTAGTAGGTGAAACAGTCCACCAAGTACACATCAAAGTGCAGACACTCAAGGATGCGGCTTATTTTTCTCCATCAAGTAAAGGTGAAATAGACAGCTGCACACATATCAAGAAGAGGACCAAGCAGACCATAATTTGTAAGGAGACATTTGAGATGAATTAACATGCCATAGTTAAGCCCAATGCCTTGTCCCAGCATGGCCCCTTTAAAGAACTAAAAATGCATTCAAGGCATTGAATGCAGCATGGGCCATTCCATGAAACAAAGCACCCAAGTCTTTCTTGGAGTGCTATATATTGTAATCTCTTATTTTATGCAAAGGGGATCTCTCTATTATTAGAAGTGGAACTCTGCGCAAATTAAAATGCATTCCTGACACTTTGAGCTTAGACTGTTAATCATATTTTTTTATTTGAATGAGAAAGCAAGTGACCTTTCAGACTTTGTGTTGAAATAGCTTGTGTTATTTAGGAGATTTTTCTTATGTCTATTTCCTAAATACCATCTTGTCCATTTAATCAAATAAGCAAAACAAGTGGAAATAATTTGGAAGATGTCCTGAAGCTGACTGTGGGAGACTTTGTGCTGCCATAATTATCTTCAGTCTATGTTTTGTGTAAAGGATGCTGGAGAGACTTTGAGCTCCCCTTATCCTTCATAATCTCTTACTCTATTGTATTTTTAGGTGGGGACTTTGGATTGTGCTTAATTCTACTGTGTTACTGTGTCCTAATAAGTGGGAGAAGCAGTGAAAGATGTTGTGCTTTCATGGGTTTCTTGTGGTTACAATTACTATCCAGAAAGAATCCTGTTGTTGGCTAAATATCACTTCTAAAAGAAGAGAATTACCTTCAGTAATTACACCAAAATTCTCCTCTATCTGTGAACATCATCTCTAAAAAAAGAGAGATGGATGGCATTATCCTACCCTGAGTGTTATTTTCAGCTTATATTTATAGTATATTAATATATCATAGTTATAGGGAACCTCCCCTTGATGAGAGGAGAGATTTGTCCCATTTTGATGTGGTAAACCTACATGTTTTGGCCAATCAATCTCCCTATGTTGTGGTTGAAACACCTATTTTCCCCTTAGTTAGCTGGTGACAAAATATTCACCCAATAGTTTTTGGTGACTCTGTTGGGGATTGAACGAGTTGTTCTAGTTCTTTTCCATTATCATTATAGCCTTATCCATTTCCATTATATACTCTAAGATTTGAAACCAAAGATTTTGGGGATCGAATGTTTCATTGCTATTGTCTACTCTTTCAGCCCCATGCCAACAATTTTTGGTGACTCCACTAGGGAAGAACGAGCAGTTTGGAGCCTCAAGATCCAAGCTGAAGTAGGGCCAGTTCTTTTCTATTTTTATTCTACAATATGGTAGCTCCATGCTATACAAGAAGTCAAAAAGCTCAAGGTGTTGTTGACCCTATTTTTGAGTTGGTGTAGTAGAGCAATTTTGATTTTTTTCCTCCACAACCTCACCTTCAACAAACTAGGAGTCTCCTCCTACCAACACCATGTCACCAATACAAGGCAAAGCTTCTTTTTCCTCTGCTAGTAGAGCTTTGCCTATACATACTCCACCCATATTTGTTATCCCCCCTTCACAAGTTATACAATGGTAGCTCAAGGCCCCTGGGGTAACTCTTTTGGTCCACTCAATCTAACTCCACCTCTACATGAGCTACCTCACAGTTCCAGGAAGAATTTCCCCAAATTCTATGGTGATGAGAGAGTTCATCTTGATGAACATATTACAACCTTCATCATAGCCTGTGACATGATAGGTGTGGAGTATGAGGACGTAGCAGTTAGACTATTTGTAGAAACATTACAGGGCACTGTTGTAGACTAGTTTCAACATCTACAGGCCCAGACTGTGATTGACTGGAACATCCTCAAAGCCAAATTTGAAGCTAGGTTTAAACTTGCAAAAGATGTGCATGCCCTTGTTGGCTCAGATCACATAGATGAAGAAGGAGCCTCATGAACCTATGAGGGAATTCATTACCAAATTTGACAAGTTGAGGAATAGGATTCCTACAATTGCTCAACCAACAATTGAGAATCTCAAATGTTTGTTCATCAACTCTCAGCTTCCTAAAGTGAGTTTCTTGTTGAGAAGTGCTAGCCACATAGACCTTGCTATAGCACAGGATTTGGATACTGAGGTGGAAGATGATCTCATCTTGGTGGGGAAGATAAGGAGAGATCTTAACAGACGTAAATCTTCTTCATCCTTTGAATATCCATCTACAGGCACCACTGATCTAATGGTTCAAAAACTAGCAAATAAGTTGATAGCTCTCAAAAAGTAAATAGCACAAGGGATGTTTGCTCCTCCTTTGTACTAATATATACCAAGGAGGACATTCCCAAATCAATCATACCAAGGAAACGCTACCAGGAATGAAGGGTAGCTAAATCATCTTCTTCCCCCTCAGGGGAAACTTGTTATTGAAGTAGCTCCAACCAACTCAGCAGTTGAATACCTTGAAATAGAATCAAATTTTTCTTTCCAATCAGAGTTAAACTAGGAAGATTGTTTTGATCTCTTTGTGGAAGACAAAGATGAATCAGCTAGCGACTCTAACATTGGTTTCCTAAATTACCAAGATGAACCCAAAAGTAAAGGTGAAGCATTTGATGGATCATACATTGTATTCACCCAGTCCCAAAACCAGTCAGTCTAGTGAGCTAATAAGAAAAAATAGAGGAGAAATCTCGACCAATAATTTTGATTGCTAATCAAGGAACCACTCTGCCTTTTCAATCAAAGGACCTAGTGATTGCTAAAATGGTAAGTACCCCAAATGTTCCTACACCTTTTGCTTCAAATTCTTAGACCAGTACCGCACCCCCAAAAAACTAAAAGGATGAAATTCCTTCCTCTATTCCCAATTCTTTCTAGTCATTTTATATAATTGACCATGTTAAGAAGACCCAAATTCAAATGTCTAAGTTTGAATTCTTGAAATCCAAACCTAAGCAATTGGATAGGTTAGTACAATGTGTCAAAAATAAAACTATCTTTGCAGGACAAGAAATTTTGAAGGTAACTCTTGGTCCACCTAAAAACATGTCCACCCCAAATAATCTTGTGATTACTCCTCCAGCTTCCCCTAGAAAGATAGAACCATTTTATGTCTCCCTATTGATAAACAATCATCAGCTGAATAATTACATCATCAACTCAGACGCATCTAACAATGTCATGCTTGCCAAAGTGGTAGAATCTCTTAGTCTCAAACTAACCAAGACATTTGGGAGATGCTTCTCCATGGAAAACAAACAAGTCCCTTTGCTGGGACAAATCTAATATGCCCAGTTTGCATTTACGACCTTTCCAAGAAAAATAATTAAGATGACAGTCTTGGTGGCCAACGTCCTAGCCTCCTACGACATCCTTCTTGGTCAAATTTTTTGCAAGGATGTTGGTGGAGAAATAAGTATGGACTTGTTCAAGGTAAGGATCCCTATCAAAGGCATCATGTAGAGGTTGCTTCTTGAAAAGGAGTTAAAGTACATTGTCACCCAAATGATAGCCCCCGAAGCTCAAATTCTATTTGAGTCTTCAGGGGTGGGTAATTACTTCTTGACCATAGAGGATGTTCATGTTTCAGTAGATGAAAGCCCTATAAGTGGCAATCTAGGAATTGATTCAGATGAGACAATAGAAGAATTAATAAAGCATAGTGCATGTGCAAAAGGACCCTCCCCTCCAAATGAAGGAAAATCTGAGAAAGGAGTAGTTTTCGGTGGTGTATGGATTTTACATTTGATGGCAGTTTCTCTTCTACTAGTTTTGGAGTTGGGATTGTTATAATATCTCCTCAAGGAGATATTTTTCTTTCTTCATACAAGTTACAGTTTAGAAACACCAACAACACTATCGAGTATGAATCTCTGTTACTCAGGTTGAAGGCTACTCAAGACAAAGGTGTCAAACTCCTTCACACCAAAGGAGATGCTAAATTAATGGTTTGTCAGGTGAGGAACCTATGTCAAACCAAAAATAAAAGATTGTGCCATTACCATAATCTGGTATGGGAATGTATTGAAAGTTTTGATGCTTTCAATATATCTGTAGTGCCTAGAGAGCTTCATAGTCATGCAGATTCATTAGTTGTCTCTACAACCCTCTTGGTTCCTCACAAAGACTTTGAAGAGAAGAAGTACACTATCGAGTTGGTCTTTTGACCAAGTGTGCCTGATAATTCCAATCATTGGCAGGTATTTGATGGGGAAAATCAAATCATGTGCTGGACTAAACCAAAAGAGCAATGAATTATGTAAATGGACCATGCTACTACACATCAAAATCAGGAAAAGAAACTCTTCTGCAAGAGAACAAAGATCCATGATTTGTAGACTAGAAATCAAGTCTTGCTATGGGGCAAGAGGAGAGAACCAAAAGGAATGCATAGAAAATTTGATTCCTAGTGGAGAGGTCCATTCACCAATCATCACTTCTGGGGAGAAAATGGTTTCTTGTTGATATATCAAGATAGAATGCTATTTTCACTACCTCACAGTGGGTAGCATCTAAAGCACTTCAATCCTTGAAGTATTAGATAAGTCCAGTTGTGCATATGTATAATTTTTATATAGTCTTTAGTTTTGTTTTGCATTGTTCATTTTCATTTTTTGGCACCTTTCTTTTTGGGTAGCATGACTCCATAGCCCAATGGCATACATGAAGGCACTGAGATTTTGGATTCTACTCCCTTCAATTATTTTTACAATCGATGGAAGTTCCCCAATTGGAGCCAACTATTGTTCCCAAAAGCTATCACTTGTTTTTGGGGACAACATATAGACTATTTTGGTCTTAAAGGCCAAAATGATCTCTTCCTTTCTCAAAAATGTTCTAAACAACCAAGTTCTTCAATTATTCAAGCATTTTTAGTTAACGGACTCGCAAGTTCAATGGGTTTAACAACTTCAACATGTGAGCTCTCATAAAGGAATAACTTCCAAACACTTAGGCAATTTCAAGGTTAGTTCAACATCGAGATTCAACCAAAAGGTCCATCGGTAGGCTTTAAACAAATGGAATGAACCATTGAACCCCACCTCCAAAGGTTCAAAGATTCAATGGGTTCAAAGGTTCAATGACATCGACAGACTTAAAAGAGTTAAGTGCTTTGGTAGGTTCAAAGTTCAACCACTTTGAAAAGTTTAAACGGCTTTAAAAGACTTAAACAAAAGAAGACTTCAAAAAATAAAGATTGAAACATTGAACCGTTGAACCTTAAACCAAAAGAGTTAAAAGTTCAAAGGTTCAATGAGTTCAATAAAGTTTGAGAGACTTAGAAGAACAAAGGATTCAAAGAGCAAAGAATGAACCATTGAAACATTGAACCTTGAACCAAAAGAGTTCAAAGGTTCAATGAGTTCAATATAAAATAAAAGGATCCAAAAAGTTTGAAGGACCAAAAGATTCAAAGAAAGAGAATGAACCGTTGAACCTTGAACCAAAGTGGTTGAAAGTTTGAAGGTTCAAAGGGTCAAGGAATTTCAAAATTCAAAAGGAAGCTTCAAGTGAAAGAAGGAAGTGGAAGATTCTAGAGAAAGGTTCGAAGATATGGTTCAACTGATTAAAGCAAGGAACCGATTAAACCAAGGAGCTGATTGAACCAAGGAGCTGATAGGACTGCCTGAACCATTGAACCATTGAATTGATACACTCTCATGGTTCAAAGGTTCAAGGTTCAAAGTGGTTCAAGCATCTAGAGACCAGTGACATCCCTGTGGATGTTAAATTTAGATTAATGAAAAAATCATTGATATTCAAATGTGGCGTGGATCTGAGAACAAACTCAGCCATGAGCTGAAGAAGCTGAAAGAACCAGTAGAAAGGGAAGAGATAGCCTGAGAGTTCAGATCATGAAGAAAAGGAAAAAATGTGGTAAGGAAAGAGAGAATAAATATAGGAAATCCAAAAATATTTGTAGGAGAGTTATTTCCAGTAGGTGAAATAGTCCACCAAGTAGACATCAGAGTGCAGACACTCAAGGACAAGGCCTATTTTTCTCCATTGAGTAAAGGTGAAATGGACAGCTACGCACATATCAGGAAGAGAACCAGGTAGCCCATACTTCAAAAGGAGACATTTGAGATGAATTGACATGCCATAGTTAAGGTTGATGCCCTGTCCCACCATGACCCCTTCACAAAACTGAAAATGCATTCAAGGCATTGAATGTAGCATGGGCCATTCCATGAAACAAAGTGCCCAAGTCTTTCTTGGAGTGCTATATATTATAATCTCTTATTTTATGCAAAGGGGATCTCTCTATTATTAGAATTGAAACTCTACCCAAATTGAAAGTCATTCCTGAGACTTTGAGTTTAGACTGTTAATCATATTTTTTTATTTGAATAAGAAAGAAAGTGACCTTTCAGACTTTGTGTTGAAATATCTTGTGTTATTTAGGAGATTGTTCTTATGTCTATTTCTTGAATACCATATTATCCATTTAATCAAATAAGCAAAACAAGTGGAAATAATTTGGAAGATGTCATGAAGCTGACTGTGGGAGACTTTGTGTTGCCATAATTGTCTTCAGTCTGTGTCTTGTGTAAAAGCTGCTGGAGAGACTTTGAGCTCCCCTTATCCTTCATAATCTCTTACTCTATTTTATTTTTAGGTGGAGACTTTGGGCTATGCTTAATTCTACTATGTTATTGCATCCTAATCAGTGGGAGAAGTAATGAAAGACTTTGTGCTTTCATGGGTTTCTTGTGGTTACAGTTACTACCCAGGAAGAATCCTGTTGTTGGCTAAATATCACTTTTGAAAGAAGAGAATTACCTTTAGTAATTACCACCAGAATTCTCTTCTATCTGTGAACATCATCTCTAAAAAAAGAGAGATGGATGGCATTATCCTACCCTAAGTGTTATTTTTAGCTTATATTTATAGTATATTAATATATCATAGTTATAGGGAACCTCCCCTTGATGAGAGGAGAGATTTGTCCCATTTTGATGTGGTAAACCTACACATTTTAACTGATTAATCTCCCTATGTTGTGGTTGAAACACCTATTTTGCCCTTAGTTAGCTGGTGACAAAATATTCACCCAACAGATTGGAAAATATTTAGTGGTTATAGGAAATGGGGCATTGGTAGTTGGTTCGATGAATAAGGTGCAAATGGAGGATTTTTGTATTTCTTTATTCTTGACCTCAAATGTTGACAATTTGTTAGCATAATAATCCCTACAACTATCCCTATATGATGTTCATCTGTCAATTTGACCTAATAATGTCTCTAGAGAATTGGATAGTTGAGTGTAGTGGGGGTTGGTAGAAGTGGGATCCCTCATTCTCCCAATTAGTTCTTCAATTTTAATTTTATTTCCCACAATGTTATCAATTAGAATCTCCTAACTACCTGGGGGATTTTATGGAAATATAGGAGGGTTAGGTGGAGGGATAAGAGGAGGAACAAGAGATTTTTGTGGAGGGGTAGGTGGAGGGTTAGGAGGAAGAGGTACAAGAGGGTTTTATGGAGGGTTAATAGGATAGGTTGTTTAAAACAAACAAATTATAACTAAAAATTAAGGTTAAATAATGAAAATAATGAAAAATTAGGGTTAACAAGTGTAGATCTTTATCACTTACCTCTTATACATGGAGGCATCACTGATTAGTAGCTTCTTGGGATGAATTTAGTGGCTTCCTGTCAAGATTTTGTCTCTCTCACACAAAAAATGATCGTGAAAGTGGAGGATAGCAAAGGAAATTTGAATACAAAATGATGAATTTTTACTTAGCTATCAATTTTTATTTTTTTTGTAGCAAAATTAATGTGATCTTATTATTGAAAATAATAATAACATGATTGCATTATTGTTTAAAATAACATGATCATGTTATATAATAATACAATCATGTAATGGCTACGTAATTATTGAACCATAATTTAAATAATGTGATTACATTAATCAACTAATGCGATAACATTATTTATTAATGCAATTGTATGACCTAAAATGTCCATAAAATTATTCCTTAACTCTGTGCACTTACCCCACAAATAGAGTCATAATAGAGGACAACGATTCACAATGACCTTGTCCGATTAATGCACACTTGTTCTAGTATACAATGAATCAAAGTTTTTAATTAAAATTGTGTTTACATGGTCACAGTCAATAGAAGATTAATATAGTTTGCATAGATCAATTTTCAAGGACATCTCTCTAACCCTAACCCTAGTATCTATTTTTAGTAATTTATAACTTCTATAAATTTTGTATATCATTGTATTTTATACTAGGCTTCCTTATTTATCTTCCTATATTAGATTTAAATTTCAAAACACTTTTTATTTAATTAAATAAATTTATTAATTTTAAGGTTAAACATTTTGTGAACCTACTTTTAGAATAGAACATTTCTTATATTGCTTGTTAATTTTTGGCTTAGGGTTTCAATTTAATTCTATAAATTCATGGAAGTAAAATAATATAATCATAAACATTGGATTTTATCTATAACATAATGATTCATTTTTTTTGAATTTAGAGTAATCTAACATTGAAAAATGTTTTTTTGTCACCTTAGATAAATACTGACATAGAGGCTCTTTCTTTCAACTTTAGGTTAAATTTTGCTATTGTCCTCTCCAAAAATATTCCACTTTTAATTTTCATTAATTTTTATTTGATTTTACTTATTTTAGAGACTATGTTTATGTATTCCATAAACTTTTAGCTACTATCATTATGGGATCTATGATGTTCTATTTATTACAGACATCATGGCTTGAGGGACTTGTCCCAATATTCATAGCCATTGTATAGAGCTAGTCACAAACTTCAGTTACCATGTACCTCATGGTATAAAATAAATGCATAGGATACCTTGTTTACACCAACTAGGAATATATATAATCCATTTGATTCTATAGTGCACTGACAAGCAATTAGCTCTAAGATTTTAATCTTAGCTTACCCTTGAAACTGGGTTTAATGGGCTATGGTTATGGTTCAACCTCCATAGTTAGTGCTCTAAAATATCAAACTAAAAATTTACAATGGATGAGAAAGTATCTTTGAGAGCTTAAAAATAATTAAAAACCCTTCTACATAACCCATTCATCCTTCATTTTTGCTTGTTCTATCTTCTTAGATCATAGATTTGTTTGTTTCATTTTATCATCATGGATGCAGTATTTGCATGACCTTCTTATTTATTACATAGAATCATGCAGTTTTTTGTCACTTATAATGTTGCTTTGCACCATGTTATTCATTATGTTTTTTCATGAAGTCTTTACAAAGAAATTAAGGAAGCTCCTTATCTTACTCCATCTCTTCCTCTTCATACTTATTTTGATTCATCTTGTTCTCTACTTGAACCTATTGTTTATTTCAAATATTCAATGAATTGGGAACAAGAGGAGGCCTATGTAAGTAATTTATCACCACAAGATGTATAGTATCCACCTCTCACTCTTTCAATGGGCACATCATGGCCATTGTTTCCAATAGTTATGCCAAAACCAACCATGATAAAATTTGATATTATATTAGAGCACACCCCAAAAATATTAATTCATTCTTATATGTTTCTCAGGATGAATTTAAAAATCAACCTCTACTAGCACAAATCTCCCTCCCCCTAAACCTTTGGTTGACTCTCTTCCTTGGTTCAATAACCTGTCTTCATACCTCTTATATATCCATTCATATGCCTACTCATTCTACCTTCACCCTTTCGATTTACACATCCAATACTTACCTTAAGCAAGCCCTTCTTCTCTTATAACCCAAGATAGCTAAAATTGAGTAAATAATTTTTCATACTAATCTTTCCTTATATTTTTTTAATTTGTTACATAACCCTTTAGCTCCTATAATTTCATCCTACCCTCTTTCAGTTGGATTTGTGGCTCCCAAGCTTCCTCTATATGAAGGTGAAGGTGAGGTTGGATGCACAAAGTTGGGGGACAAAAAGGGTGACATAATGAAAAATACAAAAAAAAATCTATAAAGGTCATACATCATTTAAAAAAAACCAATGTAGATTCTATAAGGGTTAGTCTTGAACCTAAAGGGCATACACCCTTTTTAGAAAAGGGTGTATGCCCTTTTGATAAAAGGGGGTACACCCTTTGCAATCCTTTTTGTTTTGTGTTTTTATGTTTGACTTGTATTGGTTTTTGGTTGGTGTTTTTGTGATTTGTTGTGTTTTATTTTTGTAAGGATATATTTAGTTAAATAAATGTAATGTATATATAACAAATTAGGGCCACTCTACATCTTTTAAAATTAACTACAAAGTTGTAGGAGTTACCATTTAGAAGTTAGTTTTTAAAGATTTATACTAGTTAATACTTAGTTTTTAAAATTATAGGATCAAAAGATAGAATAAGAAATGAGGTTTAAAATCATGTTACGTATGTAATAGATCTATACCATTGAGGATTACATGCCTACTTTACTTGCTTGAATATTTAATGCCCACTTTATATACTTGAGTATGCCGTACTTAATTGAATAACCGAGCCATATCTTGATCTTTATTATTCCCTACTTGTGTCAAATCAAGTGTTCCACTTACTCAACCTATTCTAATTCAAGGTCTTCTAGAAACTTACTTGTAATTAGGTCTCTTCTTAACCATAAATTATCTTGTGGTCTATCATAAAAGGTCTTTTGAGTACTGGTATTGAAATAATAATGACCTCATTATTTATTATTATCTCTTGACTTTTTAGCCTCTGCATTCAGATTAAAAGACACTTTTAATGACTTAAAATAGGGTACTAAGTCCCAAAATAATAATCTACCTTCAATAAAAACCCTTATTTCACTCCTAAAGCACTCAATTATATATCCTCACTTTTTTGAACAAGAATACAAGGGTTTTACCAGTTATTTGACTCAAGATTCTTAGTGCATGAATAAATTCAACTCAAAACTTAGATGACAACAACTTTACCCTTTATAGGCCTATTAGGTGAAATTCTTCCTCTTAAGGGCTTGATACAAAGAGGTCTACAACTACCTTGTTTTTTGGATTACTTCACTTTAAAAACTCAATGAAAATCTCAAGAAAATGATATAAGACTCATAAGTGTCTTTACACAAGCTCAAAATACCAATTAGATCACTAGAGTACCCAAAACATTATTAGTGTAGGTTTTTATTTTTCCCTATTATTTAATTAGGGAAATTATATTTGTGCATACATGGAGTTTTCCTACATTTGTGGGATAGGCTAGCTTATGTGAAGATGTGTGTCATAGATGTGTCATAGGTGTCATAAAAATGTCATGAGTAACTCCCTTGATGGGAGTTACTTCTCTATTCTTAGCACCTTGTCACCACCTTTCATGGAGGAGTTACAGTCTATTCTTGGGGTGCCTTGACCACCTTTTGTGGAGGAGTTACTTATGTGCTCTCCTATATGTATTCTTCACTTTGGCCATCTCATGTTAATCAGATATTGGGTTTTCTCCTATTTGTCTTGTGCAATTTATCTTCTTGTATAATTTTCAAATTACTTTAGCATCTATATGATGTGCACTAGCTTCATCTCGTGTGATCACGTCTCCATTGCATTCGCATTATCCAGATTCTAGAAACAACTCCAATATGGTATCAAAGCCACCCTGGTAATCATGTGTCTGGTTATGCTAGTAGTTTATTCTGAAATTCTTACTTTGCTTTCTTAGTAGTTTTTTTGTTTAACTCGATTGCATTTGAGAGTTTTGGTAGAGTTTCTTGAAAACTCATGCAAATCCATACGAAAATATGTGAAAAAAATTTCTTTTGTTGAGTTTCATTCAAATCTCTCTTTAGATATCTGAGTTAAAATTTTCCAAGACATCCTGTATAGATTTGTTGTGGCTTCAACAAGGTAGTAGAATTTCTTTTTTCTGGTCATTCTGCAGGAAAAAAAATCTCTGCAAATCTGGGTCTGTTTCTTGGACGCTGGAAGGGTAGATTTTAGATCAATAGCTCGGTGCTCTTCTGGTATTTTTGGATCTCACGCAAAGCAACGGTGCCAGGCCTAAACCGATGAGGCTTCTTCACACCACCGGCTGCAGGGGCTGACTTGCGCTTTGCTTTGTCTGCGCCATCTCTCCTTCAAACGGTGACTGCAAATAAGAAATTAGAAGTGCACGCCTTATTCTGGTGAGAAAATTTTGCCAGACCTGCTGTGCGTTGAAATTAAAACGTTTTCACTTGTTGCTGTGTGTTGAGGTCTGCAATTTCAATATCTTTTTTCTGACTAGCAAAATCAAAACTATTTTTTTGAAAATGGCACCCCTTCCTTGCTTGGCATCCCATGTGGGCCATTATATACTTGGCCTTCCATTCATTTTGTCTCTTACTTTATTATTTTTAGTTAAAATTGACTTGTTAAAAAAAAATTAGTCAATTTGACTAAATATTAAGTATTTTAGACAATTTGATAATTTGGGGGTTTAGATTTAAACTTATATCTTCACCTATCGAAGACGAAAGGTGAGGTCTGGGTTGGCAGGAGGCCAATTCCCCCTCACACAAACCTCCTTTGGATTCTTCACTCTATGTCAAGTCCAACGAGTGGCTGTAAGGCCACTTTATCTCTCAAAACATGCATTTTTAAAATGTTTTAGTGCTTCTTTTTGCAAAAACACTAGTTTACGAGAAAATTGAATCTTTAATATCTTGCAAACGGTAGCTCAGATTTGGGTACCATTTTTTGTAAAAGTGTTTTTAATTTAATTATCCACATCTTAGGCTTGTTATTTTTTAAAAATTCACTATTTTATAAAGTGCCAAAAATTTGGGTCTCCTGAGACGCATTTTCGGCTAAGTCTGACATCCTGTTTGCTTACAGTCTTGCACTGATTGCTTTAATATGCATTCTCGGCTAAGCCCAATGTATTTTGAGCGTGATCTTGCATATTTGGGGGGGCTCAACATTTTAGGGGGGTGTGATTGATTTTCAACACTTGCAATTTTTACTTTCATTCTCCTTTTTGCATAATTTCACAACTTGCAATCAACACAACTTCACCTAAATTCAGCTCAAAATAGATTATTTTCAACTTAAACCCCTAACACCCTTCAAATATCATGAATTGAAGGTTAAAATGTCAATCATTCTTAGAAGCAAAGGGTTGTAGAGGATCACCATGGGTACTGAAGTAGAATCTAACACTGATGTTGAAAAGGTCAAATGGTACAACCGTAGTGATGAAGCCTATGGATTACTGAGCTTGTCCATGTCTCCAAAACTTCTCTTCTATTTATAAATCTCCAAGACTCCCAAAGACATATGGGACACCTTAGAACTCTTATTTGGGAAGCTTGATGAGATGAGAGGTCATGAGCTCAAAAACGAACTCATAAGTCTAAGTCCTAGAAACTTTGACACCCTATAGGACTTCTTCACTAAGTTTAAGGCCCTTAGATTGAAATTGAAAGAATACGGGATAGAGAAGAAATATGATCAACTCATCCTTTCTATTCTCTCAAAGTTAGGTCCAAGCTATTCAGTCATTGTCTCTAGTTTTCATGCCACAAAAAGTGCCCTTGGCACTACATGGAAAATGCCTTCTTTGGATTCATTCATTGCTGACTTGACTAGGGAGCAAGATAAAATGAACCAAATGGGCACAATGAAGTCTACTCAACCCCAAGCTTTGATAGATGGAAATGGTAAGGATAAGACATCAACAAAGGAGAAGAAGAAAAAGAACAAGGACCAGGAGAAGAAGAAAGAAAACAACAATCCTGCCAAAAACAACGCTGAGTCTTCCTCTTCCAATGCTAAACTTAAGAAGGAGAAGGTTAAGTGTGCCTATTGTAAAAATATAGGGTATGATGAACACAAATGCATGAAGAAACAAATAGATCACCTAACTCATCTTCTAGAGAAGCACAACATAGGTGTTCCTGAGTCCATCAAGCAGAATTCATCTACCCAAGATTCTACCAAGGCAAAAGGAAAGGGTAAGGAGAAAGAAAAGGGCAAGGCCCTTGTAGCAACTAGAACTTATACAACATCATGGGTCATTGATTTGAGTGCTTCTCACCACATGGGCTCTTCACTAGTTGATTTTTCATCTTTAGAGCCTTGTAGCATGACTTCAATTAGTTTGGGTGACGACACATTAGTTTCTGTTGCAGAGAGAGGGTCAGTTGAAATGGAAGGAGGAATATTCAATAATGTTCTAAGTGTTCCTTATATTTCAACCAATCTCCTATCAGTGTACCAAATCACTCACATTGGCCGGGGCATGAGAGTTGAGTTTTCACCAGATTTAGTGGCTATCAGGGAATTGCATAGTGATACTACAGTGGTAGTGGCTAGGGAAAATCACCAAGCTAGGTTATACACCTTCTCACATTTTGCACCTGATTCTTCTCCAATAGCATTGCTGACTCATTCAGATGGAGTTAGCAAATTATGACATGAGAAATTTGGCCACCTTAACTACCGCTACCTTGAACAACTTTGCAAAAATGACATGGTCATTGGCTTGCCTCATGTCAAATTCTCAAAAGGACTTTGCGAGGGGTGCTCCCTTGGGAAGCATCTTGAAGCAAAATTTGACAAAAGCAAAGCTTGGAGGGCTTCAACACCTTTAAAGTTAGTCCATAGTGATGTATCGAGACTCTTTCCCAAACCATCTTTCACAAGGGCCAAGTACATCCTCACTTTCATTGATGATTTCTCTAGATACACTTGGATATATTTTCTCAAACAAAAGTCTGAAGTGTTTGAAAATTTTCTAGACTTCAAGGCTCTTGTTGAGAAACAAAGTGAGAAATCCATCAAGGTTCTTCGACCTAATAATGGAGGGGAGTATGTCAGCAACAGGTTTGAGTAGTTTTTTACCATAGAGGGGATTGATTTGCAGAGCATAGTCATTTACAGTCCTTCATATAATGGGGTTGCAGAATGCAAAAATAGGTTCTTGAAAGAGATGGGTAGCTGTATGATTCACTCCAAATCCTTAGCACCATAGTACTGGGCCGAAGCCATCAATTGTGCTTGCTACATTCAAAATAGGGTTCCTCACAAAGCTTTGAAAGGGATAACACCCTTTAAAGCTTGGCATAAAAGGAAACCTAATGTTGAGCACCTTAGGGTTTTCAGATCCCCAGCCATGGCCCACATACTAAAGAAGAAATACAAAGCTATGGAATATCAGTCTAAGCCTTACATCTTTGTAGGATATCTAGATGGTATTAAGGGGTATCGCCTTCTAGACCCGATCACTCATGAGTTGTTCATTAAGAGAAGTGTCCACTTTCAGGAGAGTCTTAGAGACTCAACACTTGGAACTTCTTCTCCCTCATTGGATCTACTTCTTCATGACGATTCCTCATCAGATTTAGATCAACCACTCGAGTATATGTAGCATTATAACATTGATTTCATATCAAGGGGGAATTAAAAATTTTCCTTTGTTGTAACTTAATTTCCCACATAGGAATTCAAATACCATCTTCCCCCCATAGTAGTTATAAGTTAAAATCCATGTCATGATTCTCATAATAATCCCATGAAAATCAAGCTTATTTTTAAAAATGCATCATTAGTAATGAAAATCATTATCCTAATGAAACTAAAGATTCTAATACAACTTAGGATCCCAATACAACTTGAGCCAACAATGTAACTTGGAAAAATAATACAACTCAAGATCACAATGAAACTCAGGATAGTAATACAATTCAAGCTCCCAATGCAACTCAGGATCCTAATGCAACTTGAGATAGAAATATAACTTGGGCTCCCAATATAATTCAGCCTTGAAATTTAACTTGGGATGGAAATCTAACTTAGGCTCACAATACAACTCAAGATCGCAATGCAATGCGGGCTCACAATGCAACTCAAGCACAAAATGCAACTTAGGCTCACAATGCAGCCCATTTTCACTTACCAATATTGTATCAATTTTGCGTTGAAGAGGAATATATTTTTCATCATATTAACTCTTTTTATAACCCACACATACATCCCCACATCCAAATAGCATACCAACATCATTTTTTTCACTAAGGAGGAAACCTAGTTTCCTTTTTATAACTCATTTTCCAAATCAGAGTATACAAAATAAAAGTAAAGAGGCAATTTTCAATTTTTCATCATTAGTCATCATACCTCATCATTCAAAATGAATTTCCATATGCAAGTGTAAAGAGGACATTATCTTATTTCCACCATGTAAATCATTCAATAATATCCCTAGATTAATCCATCATGGCCCTACCTAATATACTGTTAGGGTGTGGAGCTAAAAGCTTCACCAAGGAGCATACTTTGACAGTTTCCAGTCTACACAGACATCGGCGTCGATCAGGAGCGATCGACGTCGGTCAGGTGCAGTTACAGAGGCACCGACGTCGGTAGTGGGTCGGCCGGCGGCGGTCATAGGCAAGTAGCAGGAACCGACGTCGGTTACCTGTGCGTCCAGAAAGCTATTTCTGAGGACAGAAGCGAGTGTTTGCATGATGAGTTTAAGTTGTAGTCTTAAGCTCGCGTCTCTATTACTAGTAATATTATTTTTAGAGCCCTTGTTCAAGAGGCTTAACTGCTTTTTATAAGTGCATGCTCAAGTCTCCTAATTCTATATGTAGAATTAGATCTTCTTAGCTTTGTGTGAATTATTTGTAGTGGTTCATTGTATTTTGGTATGTTGAAGAATAGTACAGAATTGAATCAATCCAGGCTTGTTGGAGTTGATTGTTCTTGAGAGAGAGAGCTCTTGAGGAATAGAGATCTAGTGAGAGATCTATACATCTAGGAGAGGTGTGGAAGAAAGAAGTTTCTTCATTTGTATTCCTTTTGTAAAGAGTTTGTTAATACAAGTTTTCAGGGTGGTTTCTTGTATCTCTTGTTCTTGCTATTTATCATTCTAGTTACTTGTCTATCTGATTTAATTCCACATTTATTGCTTTCACAAGTGTAATCTATTGTTGGTTGATCCCCAACAAGTGGTATCAGAGCTCAGGTTCACTAACAGGTGGTTCAGATCTGTGTAGTGTATATTGATTACAGGTTCTCACAGGGGTTTCTGTAGAGATTTTTGTTTGAGTGGGAGAAGCAATGGCAGATGAAAGTAAACTAAGAATGGAAAAGTTCAATGGCAAAAATTACCAACATTGGAGAATGCAGATAGAGGATTATCTGTATCAGAAAGATCTCCACTTACCATTAGGTGGGGTTGCAAAGAAGCCCAAAGACATGGAGGATGAAGAATGGGAAGTTCTTGACAGAAAGGCTCTGGGGTCTATAAGACTGAGTCTAGCATCCACTGTGATAACTAATTTATCACAGGCAAAGTCTACGGTAGAGTTGATGACTACGTTAGCAAATTTGTATGAAAAACCCTCAGCTTCTAATAAGGTATATCTTATGAAGCAGTTATTTAATTTGCATATGAATGAAGGTGGATCTGTTTCTACTCATCTGAATGATTTCAATGGAATTGTGAATCAATTAAGTTCAGTCAATATAGTGTTTGATGATGAAATAAAAGCTCTTTTAATATTATGTTCTTTGCCTGAAAGCTGGCATGGCTTAGTAATGGCAGTAAGTAATACTGCATCTGCATCAAATATTTTGAAAGTAGAGGATGTTGTTAGTGTTATCTTGAATGAGGAAATACGTAAGAAAAGCACAGAAGAGACATCTGAGAACGCTTTAAGTTTTGAGAGCAGAGGGAGGCAGAAAGAGAAGAGCAAGAAAGGTAGATCAAGATCCAAATCTAAGGGGAAAGGCAGATCTAAATTCAGAAATGGCAGAATGCCACAATGCTGGAACTGTGGAAAGATGGGGCACATAAGCATAGATTGTTGGTCAAAGCCTAAGGAGGACAATCACCACGAAGGAAAGGAGGAAGCCAAGGTTGCAGGTATTGCACAAGATACTTTAATTTTCTCTCTGCATAATAATATAGAATCTTGGGTGTTAGATTCTGGTGCATCTTTCATGCTACCCCTAACAGGGAATATTTTAGTGACTATATCCATGGAGATTTTGGAATAGTGTATCTAGGGGATGATGAGCCCTGTAAAATAATTGGCAAAGGTAAAGTGCAGCTGAAGATGCAGAATAGCAACACATGGGTGTTGAGAGATGTGATGCATGTTCCTAGCTTGAAGAGAAATTTGATTTCTGCAGGAAAGTTAGGGGATGAGGGTTGTACAGTAACTCTCACAGCAGAATCTTGGAAGGTGACCAAGGGTGCACTTTTTATGTCCAGAGGTAAGAGAGAAGGTACTCTCTATTTGTGTAATTGTGTTACTAACAAATCTCCTTCTGTATTATCTACTTCAGATGTGGATGCTAAATTGTGGCACTCAAGGCTTGGCCACATGAGTGAGAAGGGGATGTCAATTCTTAAGTCCAAAGGTATGCTTTCAGATTTAAAAGGCATAGATCTAGAGTTTTGTGAGCATTGTCTATTTGGAAAACAGAAAAGGGTTAGTTTTCTCAAGACTGGGTCTACTAAGAAGAGGCATAAGTTGCAGCTTGTTCACACAGACGTGTGGGGACCAGCTCAAGTTGCTTCCATTGGAGGATCACAGTACTATGTATCTTTCATAGATGATGCTACAAGGAAGGTATGGATCTATTGTATTAGAAGAAAATCTGATGTATTTGAGACTTTTAAGATTTGGAAAGCTATGGTTGAGAATGAAACAGGTAAAAGGTTGAAGTGCCTGAGATCTGACAATGGCAGTGAGTTCTGCAGTTATAAGTTCAGAGATTATTGTTATATGCATGGGATCCGCAGGCAAAGGACGGTTCCAAGGACACCTCAACAGAATGGAATTGCTGAAAGGATGAACAGGACAATAATGGAGCATGCAAGATGTATGAGATTGCATGCTAGCTTGCCCTTACAGTTTTGGGCACAAGCTGTTGACACTGTAGTATACCTAATTAATAGAGGACCCTCTACAGCTCTGGATGGTGGTATTCCAGAAGAGGCTTGGACAGGTAAAAAGGTAGATCTCTCATATCTCAAAGTTTTTGGTTGTGAAGCCTTTGTGCACATAGATAAAGAAAATAGAAAGAAGCTTGATGCTAAGTCTATGAGGTGCACGTTCATTGGCTATGGCTCAGATGATTTTGGTTACAAATTGTGGAATCTAGAAACTAACAAGGTAATTAGGAGTCGTGATGTTGTTTTTAACGAAAGAGTGATGTATTGTGATTAGCTAAGGAAGCTGAATCAATCTGAGTAGAGCAATGGTGAATTGGATGAGGTAAAGGTCCAGTATGAGCTCACAAAAAAAAGAAATAATCACTTACAGGAAAACACAGAGACCAACATCGGCAGGGTAGGGATCGGTGTCGGTAGTACAGAAATCGGTGTCAGCCGTACAGAGACCGACGTCGGTAGGACAGACACCGAGGTCGGTCAGACAGAACCGACATCGGCCAGTAACAGGTCTGGAGGTGACCGAGGTCGGTTACTGTCAGAGAATTTGGGTGGACAGCGTGTTGTGAACGAGTCTCAGACACCCATTAGGAGGTTAGAAAGGGTGAGTAAGCCTCCAATTAGATATTCTCTTTTTTTATTTTACCTATTGCTAACTGATAGTGGAGAACCAGAGAGTTTTGAAGAAGCAATACAGGTGGAGTCCAAGAGTCAGTGGGAGCGTGGCATGGTTGAGGAGTTGGAGTCCTTAAGAGAGAACCAAACATGGGATTTGGTTGAATTGCCAGCTGGTAAGAGAACACTCAAGAACAGATGGACCTATAGGTTGAAAGAAGTTGATAATGGATAGATGAGATATAAGGCCAGATTGGTGGTAAAAGGATTTGCACAAAAGCCAGGTATTGACTTTGGTGAGATTTTTTCTCCTGTTGTTAAGATGACTTCTATAAGGGTTGTATTGTCTTTGGTTGCTTTTGAGGATTTGCATCTTGAGCAGCTAGATGTTAAGACAACATTTCTTCATGGAGATTTGGATGAGGAAATATATATGGAATAGCCAGAAGGATTTGAGGTCAAGGGTAAGGAGAAGTTTGTATGCATATTGAAGAAAAGCTTGTATGGCCTCAAGCAAGCTCCTAGGCAATGGTATTTAAAATTTGATAGGTTTATGACTGAGCATGGCTATAGTAGGTGTCAATCTGACCATTGCATGTATTTCAAGAGATTTGATAATGGTAGATATATTATTCTATTGTTGTATGTAGATGATATGCTGGTTGCAGGATCTCACATGCAGGATATCTCTGAGCTTAAGGTGAAATTAGCTCAAATGTTTGCTATGAAGGATTTGGGAGTAGCAAATAAAATCCTTGGCATGAGCATTAAGAGAGACAGGAAAAATCACAGGTTGATATTGTCTCAAGAAGATTATGTGGACAAGGTGTTGAAACGATTCAATATGCAGGATGCTAAACTGGTAAGCACACCTTTGGCTGGACATTTTAAGTTGAGTAAAGAACAATGTCCTAATTCATATGATGAGGTAGAGTACATGAGTAAGGTTCCATATTCTTTCACAGTAGGGAGTTTGATGTATGCAATGGTGTGTACTAGACCGAATATTGCCCAAGCAGTGGGAGTGGTAAGTAAGTATATGGCCAATCCAGGTAAGGAACATTGGAAAGCAGTTCAGTGGATCCTTAGATATCTGAGAGGAACCAGCAGTAGGCACTTGTGCTATGGAGGTTCAGATACTTCTCTACATGGTTATGTAGATTCAGATATGGCAGGTGATTTGGATGGCAGGAGGAGCACTACAGGTTATGTTTTCACTGTAGGTGGAACGGCGATTAGCTGGATATCTAAGTTGCAGAAGGTTGTTGCCTTGTCAACTACAAAAGCAGAGTATATTGCAGCCACAGAGGCTAGCAAAGAGATGATATGGATGACATGGTTCATGGATGAGCTTGGTAGGGAGCATGAGAGTTACAGACTGTATAGTGACAGTCAGAGTGCAATCCATTTGGCTAAGAATTTAGCCTTTCATTCAAGAACAAAGCACATACAACTAAGGTACCATTTCATACGATAGGTATTGGAAGATGGTGAGTTGAAGCTGGAGAAGATCCATACGGATAGGAATCCTGCTAATATGTTAACCAAGCTGGTTACAAAGGAAAAGTTGAATCTTCATTCAACTTCTCTTGGTCTTCATGATTGAGCTGAAGATGGAGGAGCTAGAAGATGTTGCTGTACAGGTACTGGTGCAGCTGTTTATCTCCAAGTGGGAGATTATTAGGGTGTGGAGCTAAAAGCTTCACCAAGGAGCATACTTTGATAGTTTTGGGTCTACACAGACACTGGCATCGGTCAAGAGTGACCGACGTCAGTCAGGTGCAGTTGCAGAGGCACCGATGTCGGCAGTGGGTCGGTCGGCGATGGTCACATGCAAGCAGCAGGAACCGACGTCAGTTACCTGTGCGTCCAGAAAGCTATTTCCGAGGACAGAAGCGAGTGTTTGCATGATGAGTTTAAGTTGTAGTCTTAAGCTCGCGTCTCTATTACTAGTAATATTATTTTTAGAGCCCTTGTTCAAGAGGCTTAACTGCTTGTTGTAAGTGCATGCTCAAGTCTCCTAATTCTATATGTAGAATTAGATCTTCTTAGCTTTGTGTGAATTATTTGTAGTAGTTCATTGTATTTTGGTATGTTGAAGAACAGTACAGAATTGAATCAATCCAAGCTTGTTGGAGTTGATTGTTCTGGAGAGAGAGAGCTCTTGAGGAATAGAGATCTAGTGAGAGATCTATACATCTAGGAGAGGTGTGGAAGAAAGAAGTTTCTTCATTTGTATTCCTTTTGTAAAGAGTTTTTTAATACAAGTTTTCAGGGTGGTTTCTTGTATCTCTTGTTCTTGCTATTTATCATTCTAGTTACTTGTCTATCTGATTTAATTCCACATTTATTGCTTTCACAAGTGTAATCTATTGTTGGTTGATCCCCAACATATACCAGATATGAATGAGAATAATCACCCTAGTAGACTCCAATCATAACTTAAAGAATCAAAACACAATTCAAGATTCATCTAAAAAATATATTGTTCAGTCTAAAATAAATTTCTATTGACTACTAGGTTATAACACAATTTAATAGATGAGGGAGTGATTAGGTATCATGAGGGTCAATGAGGTAATGGTTAGGGATAATGAGGGATAAAAAAAAATGAGGAGGGAATGATTAGGGATGATGAGGTAGTGATTAGGGATGATAAGGGATAATGAAATATGATGGGATTAACTAGGGATGATAATAAATGATGATGGTTTATGAGGGAGTTATTAAGGATGATGAGAGTGTGACTAGGGATGATGAGATATGATGAGAGTGATTAGGTATGATTATGGATGATGAGGGTTGATGAGGGAGTGATTAGGGATAATGAGGAAAAATGAGAACTGATGAGGGAGTGACTAGGGATGATAAGTGAATATTAGGGTTGATGAGGGAGTGATTAGGGGTCATAAGGATCAATGAGGGGGTGTCCTATGTGAATTTGGAGTGTTAGAATATGACTTTATTCTATGTGACTTTCAAATAATGCATGAAATTAGAATTGAAGAATGCATGAATTGACCATTTGTCTGACATCTATTTTAGAGTGAATGATATATTTTTAGAATGAATTTTGAATGGTGTTTTTATTTATTATATTCTAAATGGATTCTATTAGGATGGCTATCTACATTTATGTATGGTATAAATTCCTATATCATGATTATAGGTAGATGTCATGTATGAGTGACTACATACATATATGTTGTAATAGGTATGTAGTAGATGTCATGTATGAGTGACCATATCATGACTATAGGTATGTTACAATTCACATTATACAAGGCTATCATTTATTTATATTGATAGACCCATTGATTGAAAAACCCACAAATTATTTAGGAATCCACCTTCAAGCTTGGGTATTCAATCGGGTAGGGCATACTCAAGTAGGTAAGGTATACTAAATTAGGTAAAATAGTGGTAATAATAAATGGTATATATCTATTACATATGTAACATGATTTGAAACCTTATTTCTCATTCTATCTTCCAAACATAAGATTTTGAAAACTAAGTATTGACCAGATTGGATTTTAAAAAACTAACTTTTAAATGGTAACTCTTACAACTTTGGAATCAATTTCATAAAATGTAGAGTGGCCATAATTTTTTATATTTAGTAAAATAAATTTAAAGGATAATAATATAAAATGTAATATAAATTAAATGTATTTTAGTAAATATATCCATGCACATAGAAACAAAAAAACAACACAACAAAAAAAACCTGTGCAGACTATACATAGAAATAAAAACATAACAAAAAACACATACATGTATTTAAATGCAAAAAAAACCAGCTCAAATTGCACAAAACAAGAAAAATATACATGTCTTCAAAATTTTATACACCCTTTCAACATTTCAATCTTTTAATTTTGCATTTTCCCTCCAAATTTGCCTTGGGTACAGGCTTAGGGTGGTTCGAACCTACCCTAAAACCAACCATGGAATAGACCACTTGGTTTCTAAGAAATTTAAGAGTATTTTTTGTCTTTTTCAACACATATGATTAGGCATATTTTATTATTAAAAAAAATATATGGGTTTGTAGAGGGAAAAACATAGTTTTAGAATATATAATTTTTTTAATGTTAGATTATTATTTATAATTATTACTTCATTTCTACATAACATACCTCATTATGGAATATATACATATCATCATAAATTATCTTACAAATTTTTGAATATTATTCAAACATCTATAAAAATTATATCTCAACAATCTACACATTTTCAACTATGCTTTAAAAAAATGTTTTTCATGAAGTTAAGGTCAAAAGATTGTGTTCACTTGCACTTTCAATTTTATAGATGTCTTAACTTGTAAAATTATTTGAAATTTATATTTAATAAAAAATATTATCAATAATATTAGACATTTCACCTATCCATATATGAATTTTCATACCAAAATTCATTCGTTTACTCAAAAAAATGTGTTTGTACACATGCAATCTTCTTATCTTTTCACAAAAAATGACCAACCTATTGTAATAAATGCATCTCTTTTGCACAATTATATCATCTAGGTATTGAAAAAAATTATATATTTAAAAATTAAATTTAAAATTTTATAATTCATGTTCTTATGCCATTGTCAAATTATTTTTTAAAGTGTCTCTAACATTTTCTCCAAGTTTAACTATTTTTATTTTAATAAAAAAATGTGACTTTATACGCACCCTTTTGTCCCCCATTATCCTACATCTACTCATGATCTTGAATAACATTTGCATGGCTTCCATGTAACATGTTTAGATTATGTAAATAATAAAATATGTTTAACCAAGCTCTTTCTGAAAAGCCTCAAGGATTATGTTCTTAGGTGGTTTTATGATCTTCCTCTACAATAAATTACAACTTTCAACTCAATGGGAAATCGATTTTTGACACATTTTCTATCAATATTGGTGAGAAATTATCCTATGTTTAAATAGTAAAGCTTAATCAAGGTCAAAATGGGATTAGTGAATATGTTATAAGTTACAAGACCATGCTATCCAAAATTCCAAATCAAATGGAAAATAATGAGCTTGAATATATTTTCACTCAAAGCTTACTTACTCCTCTTCAAGAGTATATCTTGTTTGATAAATGTAGATCATTTGATGAGTTATGTTATAAATTTAAATAATGTAAGTTCGAGTTTATTAAATTGAACAAGCTCAATTATAACTCTAATGTTCCTTCTACATCTACTATCAAGTTTCAAAGAAAGCCTAATTACAAGGTCAAACCCGATGAGGGCAAAAATGAGGCTAAATTTATATTTAATGTAATATCTCAACCGCAATAACAGCTATAATTACAAGCTCCACAAAAAAAATCAAGGCTACCATCACCTCCTCATGTGTTGTTACAAAGGCTTATTAGATGTAATATTATTACACTTCATCCACCATATGAAGCAGATCCATCTAGACCTCTTCTTAAATTGTTTTATGGGAATGCATGTTTTGATTATCATAGATTTGTTGGGCACTCAATGAATAGATGTATGAGTCTTAAGAATAAGATAACATGTATCATTTATGGTAATATTATTTAATTTAATACAACTATTGATTAGGCTAAGCCACATGCAAACAAAAATGTAAAGCTAAAAATGTATCAAGATCCCTTTCCTAATCACGGGGCACATGATAACAATTTTTTTAAATTACTTATGCATATAATTCTCATCTTTGTCCATCTTTATATTCTCATCCAATTGATAACATTATTGGTATAATAATGAGCAAGCTATCATATAAACCATATATAACATTTGATGAATCAATTTTTTTTTATAAAGATTTTGGTAGACATGCATTATTCATTAGATCATATGTTGGCATGAAAACCATCCATAGTGTTATAATAAACAATGGATCAAGTGAAAATGTGTGCACTATAACACTTCTACATTCTTGTGGATATAAAGAAAAATATATTCAACATACATTTAGACTTGTGAAGGCATTTGATGGCCATGCAAAAGATACTCTTCGACACATTATTTTTCCCTTAAAATTGGGCCCTCTCATATTGTATTATTATTTATCAATGTTAAAAATCACACATTTTTTCGATATGTTATTAGAAAGACCTTGGTTACAAATAACTAGTGCAGTTCCTTATACTATTCATAAATGTGTAAAGTATATTCATTATAATCAAGTGATTACAACTTTAGGCATTCACTATGAATATCTATTGGACCCTATGGTATCACCTATTATTCTATAACATTTTTTGGGTACAGTTATTGATCAATTGATAAAGAACTAGTTTACCCTTCTATTCAAGATATTGGTTCATATTCAAAGAGGCATAGTCCAAAATAATTTTGTACACCTATATATAAGCATGGGCATGATTTAGTTTCTTCACCTACTAATGACCATGATGACATTGAAAATTTTCCATTTATTGTTGAGCATAACATGAATACACATGAGCTTGATCCTTTGGCATAATAAGTTAAAATATCTACTTTTACATAGGTACATGTTATTCAAAAGGATCCTACACAAGTATAGGTTATGGCATCACCTCCTCTTATGCATGAGTATACATGTTTGGGTAGATTTATACATAATGATTTATAAGGTTCATTGACAACATATGGATATTATTATGATTCATAAACTCGTACATATGATACTGCTTTTATGGTTACAAGAGATGTCTCCTTATTATTGAGGAGTGGGGTACATATATGAGCAACCTAGTGATGAGATAATTGGTATGACACAATATGGCATTCCCTTATACCCTCATAGTTGGGAATCTTCCATTAATAGATTCTTTGCATAGTCCCTACCTATACATAGCTTCTTTGTTTTCCATAGTTTTTTTGCTTATTATCCTATATCCATTTCATACTTTTATAGCTTTTGGATTTATCTTTGTTGGTAATATCCTAGTTTTGATTAGTGTGATTATCTCCTTTCATGATTAAATCCCATCCTACCACCTCTTACACTAAAATATTAAGTGAGTGGAGGTTCACATGCTCACTGAAGGTGCAAAGAGAGTAATCCAAAGTAGGTCATGGTTAGTTATGTAAGGTGGGATTCATCTCAGGCCATGGAGGTTTAGATGTTGGTTTGTAAAACCCCTCATACTTGGCCATAAGAAATACTAACAAGTATTCCAACTCATTAATTAATGGGTAATACTCAAATCATATACAACCAAAGTCCCAATCACATAGTTAATAACCTATGACTTAGTAATATCTAGTTAATTTAAATATGGGACTCGCTTATACATGGCTTCCCTATTTTATAGAAAACATTTTTTATCCTTTAAAATAATAAAAAATAATGTTACTTATATTAGTAATTCAATCTATACCTAATACATTATATATATGGTTATTCTTAATGAAAAACTCTTCTTCTTCTTACCCAACAAACATCATACACCCCACACTAAACTAGATGTTCATTCCTAGACAACCAATCCATCTCTAGATAACTTTCCTCATCCATCCATATAGAATTCAAGCTACACCATAAGTAACTAATTTTTATAAATTTACACTTTTATGTAAGCCCTTCCTACATGGTTCCTCATGAGATGGTTTTCCTTGTGCTTGGTAGTAGTGAAAACTTGCTTTCCTTCCTAAGCTTCTTCTCCACCTTAATTTGGTGGGTCCACCCCACCTTATAGTTTTATTGACAATATTTATCCAATATTTTGAAATTTTTAACATATGCATCATATCAAACCCATTTTATTGGTGATGGGCTTATTGAGGTCTGAATTTACACCTTTTCCTCTATAACCTAAAGGACATGTTACTCCTTTGATTCCTTGACAAGTCTCTTCCAAGACAATGTAAATAATTTTATCTTTAGGAGCATGTATACCATTCAAAATCCCCAATCACCTTATGGCCCCACCTATAATCTCACCATGTTCCTCTTGTGCATGTACTATGGCACCCTTATGCCCTTCTCTTCTCATCCTACTTGGTGTATGTGGTAGCTTGCCAAAGAGATTTTGTTTCCCAATAACTGTCCATGCCTCTAAGGGTCATGTTTTTTAGATCTAGATGAGTGGATTTAATCCAGATGATTACCTTTATTATTTATCCACTTTATTCATTATGTGAACATGATAAACTTAGGGTATAAATCCCAAGTGTATGCCCCTTACTAGATGTTGTCATAACTTCTTCTGATCTCAAGGTGGGCCTAAATGAACATTACATAATGTGGAAGTGTAGATACTTCTTGTTTTCTTTCTTTTTCTCTCCATCAGATCCAATCTTTTAATTCCAACCATCCTCCAAGTGAACCAATCAATCACACATCTTCTTGGATTATAAATTTACAAATTTTCATCATCAAAAAACTTCTTTTACCATTATTCAGTCATTTCCTCTTCTATTTTAGGTTATCTCATGTGTGGTTCTTCATTGAGATCTCAATGAATTTGTGATTTATGTTTATTTATACTCCCTCTCTTAATTGATAGTCTCCACAACCTTATCTTTATTTATTGTAATCTCATAGTTTTCCTAAAAACTCTCAAAGAGATAGGATTCAAATGTTTTCACCCTCCTTGATTCAATTTCCCACATGAGAATAAATGTGTGTGGGTTTTCCATGTCTTATAATTTAGGATTTCATGCCTATGGTCTTTAGATCTTGGCCTCTTGACTTGTTTTCCTCCTCCACCCTTTGAACCTCTTAATGAATCCTCATAGAAGCAACCTCTCAAATTTTATAGATATATCTTCAACATGTAGATCTATCAACACTATCTATTCTTAGCATATTACCTTCTTAGCATAATGTTTTATAACATCTATTACCATGTATCAAGTGTCTACATTTATAGTAAAAAGGAGTAGGTCACTAGTTGATCTGGTTTACACGTCAATAATTATCCATCCTCCAAACAATTATCTATCCTCTAAGAATATCACCTATTTACATAATTTCATACATAGGGTATCTTAGATGCATCACCCCTTGGGT